>JAAGEH010000124.1:8421326-8612189 GCA_011751065.1 Lasiurus cinereus | reverse complement strand
AGTTCTTTGAGATTAGGTAGACCCTGAGTTCTGGGAGTGAACGAAAGGTAGGAACCGATCAATTAAAAAATTCAGAGTCTATAAGATGATAAAAACAAGCTTCTTAGGGAATCACATTTATTCTTGATAGAGACATTCCTTCCCTGGGTCCTCCTTGAAGGCAACTGTTTAATCACAGCATCCCATGTACCTCACTTGTAGTCTGCACAGTGACAGGCTCTATAGAGGACTGTTTCTACAGTGTCCAATACTACAGGTTGGTGGCATAACTGTAAAGTACAATTTGGGAAAGGAGGGCAGTATAATGCAGGGTGAGGACAGGCCTCTTTAGAGGACAATCTGACTTAATTCAGGGTGGAATTTATAATAGGTTTATTTGGGTAACATTTTAATAATTGATCTTTAAAGGGGTATAAACAGTGGGGCCCCTAAATTTACAAGTAACCAACAGTACCCGAAAGTAAGCAAATAGAAAGATCAACATTGCAAGGAACAGAGAACTTTTCTTTCCCAGAGGTGCATTCTGGAAAGAAGAGTGGGAGATGAGCTTCTTTGGCAGCTTGTGTAAGAGGATGTGTTGGGGCAGTGGTGGGCAAACTCATTAGTCAACAGAGTAGCAAACCGCGGCTGGTGAGCTGCATACATGTGGCTTCTGAGCCGCTGTTTGCCGACCACTGTAGTTGGGGGAAACATTTAAATTGTATTCATGGTATGGGTTCTTACCTCCATTGATGGAAGATAGGACTCTTTTTAAATGATGTCAGATTTGAAAGAGAGTGTGGATAGGACAAGTGCCTGACAAACATGCAGGTCTCATGGCAACAAATGGAAAACTCTGTCCACTCTTGTACAAATGATAGCAAAGCACTTCTACAAATACTTTTAAAAAATATATATATATTTTATTAACTTTTTTATAGAGAGGGATAGAGTTAGAAACATCGATGAGAGAGACATCGATCAGCTGCCTCCTGCACGCCCCCTACTGGGGATGTGCCCGCAACCAAGATACATGCCCTTGATTGGAATTGAACCTGGGACCTTTCAGTCCGCAGGCTGACGCTCTATCCACTGAGCTAAACCGGTTTCAGCTACAAGTACTTTTTTAAAAAAATAGATTTTTATTGATTTCAAAGAGGAAGGGAGAGGGAGAGAGAGATGGAAGCATCCATGATGAGAGAGAATAATGGATCGGCTGCCTCCTGCATGTCCCACATTGGGGATCGAGCCCACAACCCGGACATGTGCCCTTGACTGGAATCGAATCTGGCACCTTTTAGTCCTCAGGCCAATATTCTATCCACTGGGCCAAATCGGCTAGGGCTCTACAAATCCTTCTGGTGGGGTTCTCTTTGAGGAGGTTTGGTGAGTGTACCTGAAAAAATATTCCAAGTATTTATACCTAAGAAAGGTGGGTAAGCCCTACCTGCTTTGGCTTACTGAATAGAGCGTCTTCCTGTGGGTTGAAGGGCCCTGAGTTCGATTCCAGTCAAGGACATATGCCCAGGTTGTAGGCTTGATCCCCAGGAGGGGGCATGCAGGAGAGAGCCAATCAATGATCCTCTCCCTCATCATTGATGTTTCTCTCTCTCTCTCTGTCCGTCTCCTTTCCTCTCTGAAATCAATAAAAATATATATATTTTAAAAGTAAGATCTTGAAATAGGTACTTTAAAACATCACTATATTGTTTTATTTTTGAAATTGTACATTAGCAGAAAAAAATTGTTTTAAATATTAATTGCTACTCTGTGAAGCCAACCTGAAAAGAGTAGTGCTCTTTATTCTGGCAAGAGAAGAAAGAAGGTAGTAATGAAAGACTATTGAAAACAACATAGGCCAAACATGGCATATTTGTTTTTTGGAAGTGAGTTAGAGTTAAAAAAAAAATGCAAGTAGTAGGTTGTAAACTTTGGGAGCTAACTACCGTAAACAATTCCAGAATCATCAAAGACAGTTTCCTTTCCTATCAAACAAATTAAGTATTAGTATTTGTCTTTTTGTCATGTGATCCTTAGTTTGAATATTGTAGTAAAAGGTTGCATTTTATCTTTTCTCCTTACAGCGGCTATGTGACTATGTTTGTGACCTCCTCTTGGAAGAATCAAATGTTCAGCCAGTATCGACACCAGTAACAGTGTGTGGAGACATACACGGACAGGTAAAATTTCATAAGCAGGCTTTTAGCTTTGTACTGTCCATAGTACATGTGTGCTGCAAGAAACAAACAAACAAAAACAAATAACAGCTGGTATTTGGCTGGGTGACTTCAGTCTATATAACTGTTAACTAAGTGAATAAAAGCAGTGGTCAAATTATTCATGGAGTTTGTTGAAATTATGCTTGCAAAGTAAATAGAATGCAGTACTATTGTTCTGTGGAAAAGGGGAGATATAAAACACAAATGTGGACTGCTCATAGTTATTATGGTTAATAGGAGATGCGAATTTCCTTGGTGGGAATGAGAATAGCAAAGGATCAGAAAGAAAATGGTTGGCGTGTGATTTCACAGCGAGAACTTATTTTTCCTCTGCTGGGTTTTTATTTGTTTGTTTTTAAGAGTTTCAGGGCAGGAAGGGCACATGTCATCTTTAGATTCTTAGTGTCAGTGTTTAGTCTAGTTGGAAACATGTAGTATTTATATGGGAAATGAAAGGTGAACTGAATACTCGTATCTTGCTGTATGCATACAACGGAATTTGGACTACAAGACGGATATACACTGAACAATATAGTATTATGAATGCTAACAGGACTTACTGTCTTCTCACAATTTCCTATCTTACATATGACTACTTAAAGGAGCAGAATGTGGGTAAATAGATTGTGGTTAGGGGCTAGCTGCTGAATGAGTAAAATCTTAATTTGACTACTTAGAAGACTCTTCTTTTTGGCTTTTCAATCGTTTTCTGAAGGTTGAGATTATAATAAATCTGACATCTGCATTTTTCTCAGCTTCTAAATAGATACCCCATTATGTCACATGTGATCTTAGTAGATTTTAGGAGTGAATTTCTTTTTATTTTATTTTATATATATTTTATTTATTTTTTACAGAGAGGAAGGAGAGAAAGAGAGAGAGAGAGAAACATCAATGGGAGAAAAACATCAATCAGCTGCTTCTTGCACATCCCCCACTGGGAATGTGCCCGCAACCAAGGTACATTCCCTTGATCGGAATCGAACCTGGGACCCTTGAGTCTGCAGGCCAGCACTCTATCCACTGAGCCAAACTGGTTAGGGCTTGGAGTGAATTTCTTAGTATTTCCATGTACCTTCTCTCCAAAACTATAATAAACATTTATATTTTACATAACATAAAGGATATGAATATAAGCAGTTTCTTTTTAAAAATATATATTTTTATTGATTGCAGAGAGGAATGGAAAGGGAGAGAAAGATAGAAATATCAACAATGAGAGAGAATCATTGATCAGCTGTCTCATGCAGCATGTGCCCTTGACAGGAATTGAACCTGGACCATTCAGTCCTCAGGCTTACGCTCTATCCACTGAGCCAAACCAGCTAGGGCTAAGCAGTTTCTTAATACATTCATAAAAACTGGAATAAACCAAGCAACGTTTTCTTCTGATTATAACATTAAAGTTGCCCTAGCCGGTTTGGCTCAGTGTTGACCCACAGACTGAAGAAGGGTCCTGGGTTCGATTCTGGTTAAGGACACATACCTGCCCAGTCTGGGGTGTGTGCAGAAGGCAGCCAATAAATGTGTCTCTCTCACATCGATGTTTCTCTCTCTCTCCCCCTCCTTTCCACTCTCTCTAAAAATCAATGGAGCCAAAACTGGTTTGGCTCAATGGATAGAGCGTCAGCCTGCGGACTGAAAGGTCTCAGGTTTGATTCCGGTCAGGGGCATGTACCTTGGTTGCGGACACATCCCCAGTAGGGGGCATGCAGGAGGCAGCTGATCAATGTCTCTCTCATCAATGTTTCTAACTCTCTATCCCTCTTCCTTCCTCTCTATGAAAAATCAATAAAATGTATTTTTTTAAAAATCAGTGGAAAAATATCCTTAGATGAGGATTAACAGGAAGGAAAGAAGGAAGGGAGGGAGGGAGGGAGGGAGGGAGGAAGGAAGGAAGGAAGGAAGGAAGGAAGGAACGAACGAACTTAGTATACTGGTATGAATTGATTTAAAAAAAAAAAAGTTGAGGGGTTGCTCAGCTGACATGGCTCAGTGGTTGATTTATGAATCAGAAGGTCACAGTTTGATTCCTGGGGTCAGGACACATGCCCAGGTTACGGGCTTGAATCCTCTGTGTGGGGTGTGCAGGAGACAGTGGATCAATGATTCTCTCTCATTGATATTTCTATCTCACTCAATAAAAATATATTAAAAATTAAATTGAGGGGTTATCAAGAACTTTTCAATATGTGAATTACAGTCATGAGCAAAGGTCAGGAACTTAGAGACAACTTCAGATTGTGAAAATTAATTGAAATCATAAAATTGTACTTCTGTATTCAATCAAATGTATAATATTTGCTAACATTTATCTTGTGTTTTGAGGTTAATAAACTGCTTTTTAGCATATTCCATGTCAAATTTTCTCAAGAGTTTTATACGATTAGATCATTTTGTAGAGAAGGAAACTGAGACTAAAAGATTGAAGAATTAGTCCAAACTCTCTCAGCTGTTAAGGGACAGAGCAGAGACTTGAAATTCATTTGGATGCCCAGTAGCCCATATTAATTTAAGAATATCACCAAAGTGAACATTGTTTCATTTGTACTTGACCCTTTAAAACAATTGCTAATCAAAAACATGGGGCTTGTAGAGCTTCTAGCAGTCTGTTGATTGAGTAAACTAGATGTAAGATATGTCCTTTGGGACTTGTATAGTTGTCTTTCCCATGGGCCAGTTCTGGAATTGCAGGATTGGGTTATAAGTATAAATAAACATGCTGGCAAGCATATACAGCTGTCTCTCCATATACTCAGGAGATTGGCTCCAGGGCATCCCACAAATACCAAAATCCTGGGATGCTCAAGTCCCTTATACAAAAATGGCATAGTATTTCCATATAACTTATACACATCCCCACATATACTTTAAATCTAAATTACTTATAATACCTAATACAGTGTAAATGCTATGTAAATAGTTGTTTAAGGAATAATGACAAGAAAAGAAAGTCTGCATGTGTTCAGGCCTACAATTATCGTAGGCCTATACATGGTACATGTCAACAGAAACATGACATTCCCTGTTCACCGGCCCCTGGTCCAGATATTTTCGATATATTGCTGGTTGAATGGGGATCAGTCTGCAGTAAGAGTCTGGGAATCTGCAGATACGAATGACAATTGTACTGCTGAGATGCATTGAAGCAGTGTAATCTAGTCTGGAGATGGTAGACTTCAGTATCAGTCAGAGCTTGTTTTAAATCCTGACTGGGCTATGCACTGCCTGTTTAAAAAGTCACATCAGCCCCAGCCCGTTGGGCTCAGTGGATAGAGTGTCCATTTGTGGACTGAAGCATCCCAGGTTCAGTTTTGGTCAAGGGCACATGCCCAGGTTGAGGCTCAATCCCCAGTAGGGGCATGTAGGAGGCAGCTGATGAGTGATTTTTCTCTCATCGATGTTTCTATCTCTCCCTTCCTCTCTGAAATAATTTAAAAAGAAATACACACACACACACACACACCACTTCAGCTAGCTCCTAAATTAAAAAAAAAATTTTTTTTGAGAAACCAAGGTGATGGCATAGGTAAACACCTGAACTTGCTGCCTCGTACAACCACTTCAAAACTACAACTGAAAGACAAAACGGACATCATCCAGAAGCACAGGAAGGCTGGCTGAGTGGAAATTCTACAACTAGAAGGAAAGAGAAAAGCACACTGAGCCTCAGAGAAGCTGCAGAGTAAAGTGCAGAGGTACGGAGGCACACGGAGAGGGCTGGCAATGAGTACGCAGCTGGCTTTTTCAATCCAGAGGGAGACACAAGCTCCCGACTGCTCTGAACTCCAGTTCTGGGCAAGACTCTGGGGATCCAGACTCATACAGAGAGAAACTGGACTGTCTGGCAGCAGGCGGAACGCGAGGGCGGCTTTCTCTCAGGTGCTTGCAGAGATTACCAAGGGACACTGAGACCCAGGGGCTTCTTAGGGCAGGGCTGCCGGAAAGCCATTTTTCTTTGCTCCACTCTAAGATTCTGCCCCATCCAAGCTGTGCACAGAGGCTTTGGCATATAAATGGCCTGGTCCTTTGAAATCTAAACTTACCTAACAAATTTCAGCTGAGGGACACACTCAGGGGGCAGATTCAGTGAGCACCAAAGCCCCACTGAAGCAAGTCTTGCCTCATAAGGGTGTCTCCAGCACAGAAGTTCTCCCAGTGTATACACAACTGATTCCCACTGCCAGTTGGCCTGGAGGTCAATTCCTTCCAGTGATACCAACAACAGTCAAGGCTTGACTGCAACAAGACTGTGCACACAGCCCATAAAGGGATGCACCAAGAGTGTCCACCTCGGGTAACTGAGGAGGCTGAGTCACTGGGCCCTGTAGGACCCCTAGCACACAAAAGCACTCTATCAACTTAGGGAAGCAGCCAAAATGTGGAGACAAAGAAACAGGTCACAAATGACAGATATAGAGGAAAGCAAATGACTGAATATAGAGTTCAAAACCACGGTTATAAGGTTTTTCAAGAATTTTCTAGAAAATATAAATTTAGTGAGATTCTCGAGGATATGAAAAAGGACCAATTAGAAATTAAGCAGCCGAGACTGGTTTGGCTCAGTGGATGGAGCGTCGGCTTACGGACTGAAGGGTCCCGGGTTTGATTCTGGTTGGGGGCATGTACCTTGCTTGCGGGCACATTTCCAATGTGGGGCGTGCAGGAGGCGGCTGATCGATGTCTCTCTCTCTCATCGATGTTTCTGACTTTCTGTCTCTCTCCCTTCCTCTCTGTAAAAAATCAATAAAATATATTTTAAAAAAAGAAAGAAATTAAGCATACACTGAGTGAAATAAAAAATACTATATAGAGACCTAACAGCAGACTAGAGGATCAAAAGAATCAAGTCAAAGATTTGAAATACGAATAAGCAAAAAACACCCAACTGGAAAAGCAAAAAGAATTAAAAAATATGAAGATAGTGTAAGGAACCTCTGGGACAACTTCAAGCATACCAACCTCTGAATTATGGAGATGCCAGAAGAAGAGAGAGCAAGATACTGAAAACCTACTTGAAATAATGACTGAAAACTTCCCCACCTGGAAAGAAATAGACTTACAAGTCCAGGAAGCGCACAGAACCCCAAACAAAAGGAATCCAAAGAGGACCACACCAAGACACATCATAATTAAAATGCCAAGAGCAAAAAACAAAGAGAATATAACAGAAAGAGAAAACAGTTAGTTACCTAAAAGGGAACACCCATAGGACTGTCAGTGGATTTCTCAACAGAAACGATGCAGGCTAGATGGGAGTGACAAGAACTATTCAAAGTGAAGAATAGCAAGAACCTACAACCAAGATTATCCAGCAAAGCTATCATTCAGAATTGAAGGGCAGATAAAGAGCTTCACAGATAAGAAAAAAATTAAAGGAGTTCATCAGCACCAAACCAGTAGTATATGAAATGCTGAAAGGTACTCTTTAAGAAGAGGAAGGAGAAGAAAAAGGTAAAGATAAAAATTATGAACAACAAATACATAGCTATTAACAAGTGAATCTAAAAATCTAGTGAGTAAAAAATCTGATGAACAGAATAACCTGATGAATATAATAGAATTGGGGCATAGAAAGGGAGTGGACCGACAATCCTCAAGGGGAAAGGGGTGTGGGGATGTGGGAAGAGACTGGACAATAATCATACATCTGTGGATGAGGACAGTGGCGGGGGTGCTGTAAGGACAGAGGGTGGAATGGGAACCGGGTGGAGGGAGCTATGAGGGGGAAAAAGAGGAACAAGTGTAATAATCTGAACAATAAAGATTTAATAAAAAAATAAAAAAAATGACAAAGCCAGAAACTAAATAGATCTCATGGAAAAAAAAATATTTTTATTGATTTTAGAAAGGAAGTGGGGGGAGAAAGAGAGAGAGAGAGAAACATCAGTGGTGAGGGAGAATCATTGATTGGCTGCCTCCTTAAGGTTAAAACTTGCTGCTTAAGACTTAAGAAACAGTTACAACGGGGGAAATGCTGTATTTCAGTAGTTAACATTTAAATGTCAGTTTTGTTCACTGTTACTAAGAGTCTTGTACAGTTTTAACCGTTAGAAATTTGATACTTATTAGTGATTTTATTTTCAAGTCTAAAATACTATTGAAAATTATTCGTTGTGGTAGGTGTAGTTTATTACAGAAAAACTGAAGTTTCTTTAAAAATTAGATTAGGGCTGAGACTGGTTTTGTTCAGTGCATAGAGCGTCAGCTTGCGGACTGAAAGGTCCCAGGTTCGATTCCGGTTGGGGACATGTACCTTGCTTGCGGGCACATCTCCACTGTCAGGCGTGCAGGAGGCGGCTGATCGATGTCTCTCTCTCATCGATGTTTCTGACTTTCTATCTCTCTCCCTTCCTCTCTGTAAAAAATCAATAAAATATATTTAAAAAATAAAGAATTAGATTAGGGTTATCTAGTAAACTTAAGTTACCACATGTGTAGTTTGTCATTTATCAATTTTTAGTCAAATAGAATTAGATGAAATATGCAGTTCCTTTGTACTAATTATTGAGAGGACACTTTACATTTGTGTGGGCTGAGGGTACACATCAGTAGTATACTGTAGAAAGGTAGGTTGACCTGTTCTGTATCATATAAGTTTATTCTTTGAAATAAATTTTTAACCACTTGGTTACTTATCTTTATCTCATTGAAATAGATATTGAATATGTGATGGGATGATTAGGTGAGTTTTTTGACAAGTTATGTAACTGATAAATGATTTAAAATTCTCAAGTAATAGGTGAGGAGAAACTTAAGAGGGAGGCCTATGACATTAATGAATGACTTTAATGGTAACTAAGTTTTATTTTAAAATTTTTTAAGGCTTAGCAACTTTGCTTATACTTTTTTTAAAAAATATATTTTATTGATTTTTTACAGAGAGGAAGGGAGAGGGACAGAGAGTTAGAAACATTGATGAGCGAGACATCGATCAGCGCCTCCTGCACACCCCCTACTGGGGATGTGCCTGCAACCAGGATACATGTCCTTGACCGGAATCGAACCCGGGACCTTCAGTCCGCAGGCCGACGCTCTATCCACTAAGCCAAACTGGTTTCGGCTGCTTATACTTTTTTTTTTTTTAATATATTTTATTGATTTTTTACAGAGAGAAAGGGAGAAGGATAGAGAGTTAGAAACATCGATGGGAGAGAGACATCGATCAGCTGCCCCCTGCACGCCCCCTACTGGGGATGTGCCCGCAACCAGGATACATGCCCTTTACCGGAATCAAACCCGGGACCTTTCAGTCCGCAGGCTGATGCTCTATCTACTGAGCCAAACCAGTTTCGGCTGCTTATACTTTTTTTATTGTCAGTATTTGAAGTCTTCATAATTAACTGCTTCTTTATACATTTTGCTCTCAGTTTTATTATTTTATTCCTTTATAGGAATTTGTAATCAACAAATATTGTCTTTCTTTTATAGTTTTATGACCTTTGTGAACTATTCAGAACTGGAGGTCAGGTTCCTGACACAAACTACATATTTATGGTATGTAAAAGCCAGTGACATCAAGTACTTATTTAAAAAGGAAAAGATCTGTCTTATTACATGTAAATTACATAATAATTTTATTACTATTTGATAATCACTATTTAAATATTTAAAAAGGGGATTCTGTACCTTTCTATATTTTTCTGGGTCCTCTAATGAGATTAATTGCTTTAGTAAACTGCTGAATACATAAGAATGGGTTGTAGCCCTCAGTAATGGTTGGGAAGAAAAATAATCCTAGAACCGCTGGTTTAAAGCATAAATCTTTAATTTATTGTTACTTTACCAAACTTTTTTGAGTATTCATTTTTATGTTATTAATCTATGAGTTGAGGAATATGCACAGACACATTTGCTATAAAGATGCATTTTTGCTTACTTTTCTTTCAGAAAGTAATGTTACGGTTTTACTTTCTCTGTGTCTTCCTTCTATAAGTTTCTGGGTCACTTTCCTATTATTCTTTTAGCTGTTTTCTTATTGTTCTAATATTGGCCCAAGTAAAAAATTAATGGGAAGTATAAATAGCATGTCATCACATGCCATTGTTAAATACAAAGCTGAACATGGAACATTGTTAAAATTATGGTGTTTGCTTTTACAAAAGAAAATAAAACTTTTATTCAAGTTGATAGCTCTTCTGATTCAGTTAAAGTATTTTTGAAATTTATTTAAAATTTTTGATTTACACTATCTTTTTGAAACACGTTACTATGGGTAATAGAGAATTGAAAAATGGTGGTTTTGCAGGGAAAAATCATCGAAGAATTGTACTGCAGGTATCTGTAGGCCTCCTGAATTGTGGACTAACACACACACTAGTAAAAACAGCCTATTTACTTCCAGTGGAATTTTTTGTTAAAACTCAATTTCCAAATAATTCAATGTATAACTCTTCATTTTTGTTATTTTGGGCTGTGTCTCTGACTTATGTACACTTTGGTATAATTTTTGAAATATATTGTTGCCATTGTATTGTTTGTAACTGTAATCTTTTACTTTACAGGGTGATTTTGTAGACAGAGGTTACTATAGTTTGGAGACCTTCACTTACCTTCTTGCACTAAAGGCTAAATGGCCTGATCGTATTACACTTTTGCGAGGAAATCATGAGAGTAGACAGATAACACAGGTTTATGGATTTTATGGTAAGACCTTCTGTTTCTCTGATTCTGAACGTTATTTTACATTCCTCTTTGGGGAAAAACACACAAGTCATACATGTGCTTTATAGTAAATTTAGAAAATACAGATAATCTTTTCCACTTTCTCACCCTTTAACTTTCTCTTTCTTCCCCCAATCAATGGGAAATGTTACTATAGAGAGAGAACGATTCTTAAATTTTTGGTGTACATCTTTCTAGATCAGTGCCTCAAAGCACTGTCATTAGTTTACCTTACTGGAATCATCTGGGGTGCTTGTTAGAAATGCAGATGGCTGGGCCCCCATGCAGAACTTTTGGAACGGGACCCTTGAAGTTGTCAAAGGTGAATGTTCTGCACATTCAAGTTTGAGAATTTATTCTATATCTACATATATGCATGTGTGTGTGTGTATGTTGTATAATATATGTGTGTGCATATACACACCAGGCTAAAATGGGATCATACTTGCTTTTCTCATTTAATATTGTGACCTGCCTTTTTACTTCATTGATGTTATTTTTTATAGCTGCTTATATTATACTATAAGGATATCCTGTCACTGATTTAACCAGTCCCTTTAACATTGAATATTGGAGTTATCTTTAAGTTGCTGATATACACATAGCTGAATGAATATCCTTTTATATGCATATATGTATGATATCCCAAGTATATATAAATATCCTTTCACATATACATTAAAAATGTGTATTTGTTTCAGAGAATCTCAGGACATCAGGGATTAGAAATAGAACAAAAAAAACAAAAAAAAACAAAACAAATAGAACTCATTCATTAAAAACAAAATAGCTGCTGTGTTGGCTCGTGTGGCTCAGTTTGTTGAGAATAGGTCCGTGCACCAAAAGGTCTGTTTTGATTCCTAGTCAGGATATATGCCCAGGGAATGTGCAGGAGGCAGCATATCGATGTTTCTCTCTCACATCAATGTTTCTCTTTCTCCCTCTCCCTTCTTCTCTTTCTAAAATCAACATTTAAAAAACATTTAAAAATTATTTAAAAGCAAAATAGCTGCTTTTATAAAATTTTTATATGGTTCAAAGTTTTAATAAACATTGTTAAGAAATTCTTTGAAGAAGATAGAAGAATTGTTGAGCTTAATAATATGAATTTCTCTTTGAGCACAAGGTAGATATTGAGAGATATGAAAATAAATTTATAACCCTTTAGTTTCAGATTTTTATATTTTGAATTATTTTCTATCATTATAAAGATAAGCTGGACTCTCTTACTAGTTTAAGCTGAATTCCTGTTGTTCTAATATTTGATGTGTTCTTTATTAACATTTTTATTTTTTTATTATTCTTTTTAAAAATATTTATATTTATTTCAGAGAGGAAGGGAAAGGGAGAGAGAGATAGAAACATCAATGAGGAAAATCATTGATCTGCTTCCTCTATGCCCTCCACCAGGGATTGAGCCCGCAACACAGTCATGTGCCCTGACTAGTAAGAATCGAACAGTGACCTTCTGGTTCGTAGGTCAATGCTCAACCACCAACTCACACTGGCTGGGCTATTTTTTTTTATTATTATTATTAATTTAGAGAGAAGAAGAAAGGGAGAGAGAGAAAAACATTGATTTGTTCTACGTATTCATGCAATGAATGGTTAATTCTTGTATGTGTCCTGACAGGATCAAACCCCCAATCTTGGTATGTTGGGAGCATGTTCTAACCAACTGAGCTACCTGGCCAGGGCTATATTCTTTATTTTTATTGGCAGATTCAGAATTTCATTACTGAGAACTCTCCTGTTTCTTTTACAGATGAGTGCCAAACCAAATATGGAAATGCGAATGCCTGGAGATATTGTACCAAAGTTTTTGACATGCTCACAGTAGCAGCTGTAAGTTTATATGAATCTTTCTAAAGTCACAACGTATTTCTTGCCAATAACACTTTTTGCGTATTTTTATCTAATTGCTCTCTAAGTTATATTGATATTATTATGACTCATTGGTGAATTTGGATATAACTGAATTTATTATTATATGTTCAACTCTTTGTTATCCTTTTTGTTAGTTAATAGATGAGCAGATTTTGTGTGTTCATGGTGGTTTATCTCCTGATATCAAAACACTGGATCAGATTCGAACCATTGAACGGAATCAGGAAATCCCTCATAAAGGAGCGTTTTGTGACCTGGTGTGGTCAGATCCTGAAGATGTAGATACTTGGGCTATCAGTCCCCGAGGAGCAGGTTGGCTTTTTGGAGCAAAGGTCACAAATGAGGTACAGTCAACATTTCCAGAAAAGTGGTTTGTTGGTGGCTAATGAATGATACAGAGAACTATGGTGGCTGTAGATAACGAACTCATAGTCTTGTTTACTCAAACTATGGTGGTTATGGATATAACATTTCTCATCTAGTTTATCATATAGTAGATATTATCTTAATAATTAAATGAGATGAATAATGAAAGCACCTCCTTCAGCATCTACTTGGAACATATATAAAATAAATGTTCCTTTTCTTCCAAATATTGCAATTATTGGAATTGTCATTATAATGACTTGATATATGTATATTGTCATTATAATGACTTGATATATGTATATATTGTGAATAGGCAACTTTTTGAGGTTCAGCTATTTACACACACACACACACACGAGCTATATTGGAAGTAATTGATCGTGGAATCAAGAGCTAGGTTCAAGTTATTTATCCTGTCTGAATCTCTGTTTCATTGCACTGAAAAAGGGTAGTAAATCGCAGAATTTTTGCAAGAACTATACTAAACACTTAGTAAATTATAGATATGGTAACAATATGTTTATTGTTAAACCATAAGAACTTCGTTTCATTTCGGATAGTACTTGTAGCATGCTTTTCTTCCAGAAACTTCTAGCTATGTGACTGATGATTTCTAAGCTCTTTAATAGTCTCAGGCCAAAGTGATTCTATAGCCTATAACTCATTGAAATCATTGAAGGTAATTGTAGAGTTAATTTTATAGTCATGAGAACCGTACTTAGTAACAGGATTTATACTTTATTTAAATGTTTATTATATATGTAGGTTGGTATTATTTACAAGAATATGCTGGATACTTAACCAATCCTTTCTAAATTGCAGTTTGTTCATATCAACAACTTAAAACTCATCTGCAGAGCACACCAACTAGTGCACGAAGGATATAAGTTTATGTTTGATGAGAAGTTGGTAACAGTATGGTCTGCACCTAATTACTGCTATCGTTGTGGAAATATTGCTTCAATAATGGTCTTCAAAGATGTAAATACAAGAGAACCAAAGTTATTCCGGGCAGTTCCAGATTCAGAACGTGTTATTCCTCCCAGAACGACGACGCCGTATTTCCTCTGAGGCCTGTGCCCATCCTGCTGACCGGTCACATTTTCTGCCCTCTTACCCCAACTTTCGTGTATTACCCTCTATAATATACTTTTTATTGAGCACTTTGCTGCTGAAATGCTGCCTCTTGCCTTTTTTTATTTTAAATTATCTAAATTTATTGTTTGTTATGGTGTCTATAACAATGTTTTTCTATCAGTTTTCTCCCCCATCCCATCCCCATCTTGGACTCATCTGAGAAGACTTGAGAAATGTCTTAATACTCATACTGCTGCATGTAGCTCTTATTTACTGGTCTGAGGGAAACAAGACGTGTTTCCTTTTTTAAAAAGCCAATTGACAGAACAGACTACACTGAAATACTCCTTTTGTATCACTCAGCCTTTTGTTTTAGTTTGGTAAGTTTTAAGAAATTTCAGCAGCAAAGTTGTTATCCAGTGGGCACGATGGACTGCAAATGCCTCGAGTTATGTATACTTGTCCCAGCTGTAAACTTCATTGTCCTCTGTTGGATATTTTAAGTGGATATAAAATAAATTGGTCTAAAGGGCTGCCCTCCTTGTTGTGTTTTTAAATTTGAGTTAAAAACTGCTACAGCTTATGATTTTGTACATTAAGATAATTGTATTGATCTTTTTTTCAGATTCCTTGTATTTTTAAATAAAGTAATCTTAAATAAAACCCAGATAGGTTAAAAGTGTTAGAAATTTTAAACAGCTTACATTGTTAGCTTAAAGTTACTCTTTTTTTTTTCTCCTAGTCAGAGTTCTTGACCCTTTGGTTATTGAGTTTAAAACTTCAACTGAAATTCAGTACTATTTATTTAAGAAAAAAAAAAATCACTAAACTGTGCCTAAGAACATAACTGCCATATTAATTAATGTTTTGGTTTATATCCTCTATAGTAATAGAAAAACATTTAATACTTGTAATGCTGATATGTTCATTTGATACCACTTGAGTAAAATGTGATCAATCCAGTTTACAATCTATCATGAGTATTATTAAGTAATATCTATGTACTTTCCAATAGGAATCATTTTCTTGCTGTAACACTTGACCTTAACTTTTAGAAAGTGTTCTTTTTTTTTTTTTTAAACTGCAACTGGAAAGGTTGAAAAGTCAGGACTCTTATATTTGTGAACTGTAATCTGAAGCAGGTTTTAAAAAGTGTGGAAAGAAACAGATTGTCCTTTTTTTTGTAAAGGTCTGTGATACCGTGTTTCGGCTTTGTGTAAGCAATTTGAATATCTGAAGGATTGTGGTGACCAGTCCTTGATATGCAACGTCCACTTAATAAGGACAAGTGTTCCAGTGTCTCTTATGACTGTGGTCATAAACGATGTTGGAATTTGCCATTTTGTGAAATAGTTGGTATTCCTTTTACTACTATAATTAATTTTTGTCATTCCAGGAACTCTTTGTGAAGCCAGCCAATTAATAAAGCACTTTAGCATCTGTTCAGGTAGTTTTGAAAATCAACTTTTCCCCTTCAGGATAAGAACTTCCAGGTTACCTAAAAATGCAATAAAAATCTTTATAGTCTACGCTTCTTGGCACATAATTTTTCATCAGGGTTTTCTTTTATTAAATGAGCACAACACTGTTTTGATTTTTCCCCACAACCACCCAGCTACTTGCGTAGTTTTTAACGATAAAGCTATTCGGAAGAAGTGACGAAGACATTTGCTGCACACACTTGAACTGTTGGGTCAGTAGCTTTGTGTCATTGCCCTGACCCCAGTGTAATTCAGGGGGAAAGTTAGTAATCTTACAGGGATATGTAGCTATGTATTTTACTAATTGTTAAACACTGGAAATGAATGATGCAGACAACTTGATGTGGTCTTTAAACGGCTCTCTGCAGTATTTTTTTCCTTTTGCCATAAATTGTTCCTTTGTTTTTGTTAATCCTCAGTGGAGAATATTCCATTGATTTTTTTAGAGAGAGTGGAAAGGAGGGAGGGAAAGAAAGAAAAAAACATATATGTGTGTGAGAGAGAGAAGGAGAGAAAGAGAGACATTGGTTGCCTCCCACATGCGGGGAACATACCTGCAACCCAGGTATGTGCCCTTGACCAGGAATTGAACCTGAGACCCTTGTGGTGCATGGGCTGACATTCTAACGCTGAGCCACACCTGCAAGGGCTCCTGTTACCATAAATTGTATTTATGCGCTTGCTCTCCTCTGCTTTTAAACTGTACCAGTTAAAACAGTCACCCTGAGCCCTCCCTCCCCACTTGATACTCCCTAGCTTAGATGGATGTAGTTTTAGTTATCCCTGTAATGTGACATTTTAAGTCGTAGTATATTGCATTTGTCTGTCACTAGTTGGGCATGTGCCAATAATATTCTGTCCATTCTTTAACTGCCATCTCTGTTCTGCCTGATTTTTTCCCCCCTCTTCAACCGAATTTACGGCTTTTTTTACTATTGGACATGTAAAGGGAAGAGAGAGTGAATGTATTTAGTTTTGTAAGCCTAAAAGGAATATTTGGATTCCTCTACGAGATAAGGGCTACGTACTATATACAGTAATCATGTGGTGGAAGATACTTGCAGGTCATAGGTTTGTAGGCAGAAAGATCTGTTAATCCCTGTATCTAGGCTGAATGTAAAATCCCTTATATTGTATTATTAGGGATCCTCACTATTTTTATTTGCCTACGATATACTTGGTTTCTAATAAATTGTCCTAGACTTTAGTGAGAACTGTGTACTTTTAGTTGCCAATCATTCCCTGTCCTTACCTGCCTGGTATACTCTTGGCTAGCTTTTTATAGGTTAATGCTTTTTCCTGAAATTTCTCACCACTTTAAATGTGTGAATTGGGGTGTGATCCTAAAAAGCCTGGGTCAAGAGCATATCTAATATGCAACCTGCATCAGCTCCTGTTCCATCTGGATGTTTAGAACTCTTGGAAGATTTTGACGTCTTAAATCCTGGGTTTTGCTTTTAAAATAAGGTTTGAAATATTGTTCATTGCATTAAGATTTGTGTGTTTTTGCTTTGTAAGCCCAGCAGGTTTTGGAAAATGCCTGTATTGTGAAAGCAAATCTGAACTCTTTCTGAGCCTCTTTTATTGTGAGAAGTAGAATTGCTTTTCATCAGCCTCCAGAAAATTGTGTACCTGGAGTTGAGATTTAACAGCAAGAATCCAGATTTTTAAATGTAATTGTTTTTTAAAACTGCTAATGTTTGTAAAGCACCTTCAGTTCTTTGGGTGAAGAGTGCTATATTCTCTCAGTGTAAATTAATAAAAATATTATAGGAAGTTTGTCAAAAAATTTTATCTAATGCATAGTTTGTAGTATGTCCCAATAATAAGCGTTAGCATTTTATATAACACAATTTAAATTAAAAATGCTTATTTCTCCACTTAGTTGCTTGACTAGTAAACAGGAGTGAAACTTTCTTGTTCCATATTTGACTCTGAGCTAAGTGTTCCATTCTTTAAAGGCATTACCCATTGTTCTACCCTGGGTCTGGTGGCCAGAACCACGTTCATGAGATTGTCACACCTTTCAGTTGTATATTTACAGTGTGCGGCCATGCTGAGAAAATATACAGTAATAAAACACCAGAAAGAAGCATTTGTAAAGTCCCCTAGTATTACGCCAAACACAGTCAATGCTTGGGAAAGGTTGGTTCTTGAGTCTCCTCTTACTAGTTTTCTCTTGTCAATCAGTTGATGAATATGTGTCTTTTTTACCCTCGTTTATGCTGTCTTGGGTCATTCAAATATTTTCTTGACTCAAAAATGCATGAAATTTTTGAAGATTTTTTTGTGTGTCAACAAAAATACTTATTGCATACGTATATTCCACTTAATCTCTTGGCACCCACTGTCCTAAGCAATCTGCTTTTATGTGTAAATGGGAATAGGATAAAAAAGACTGTTTTGAGGCATTATGGAATAGTGGAAAGAACATAGTCTTTGTGATCAAATCTTGATAAAAATCCCAGCCATGCCAGCAGCTAACCTGGATTGAGCACACTTAGCTAAACGCTGTGGTGTCCTTACCATGGCTCTATGACTATATTACTCTCTTTTTTTTCTCTCTCCTTCGAATGAGGAAACAGGCCTAAGGAGAATGGGTAACTCCTGGAGGGAACACTAGAGTATATCTTAAGTCCCCTGACCGCTCTCTCCACTGAGCCAAACCGGTTTCGGCGCCTTAGAGCAATTTTGAGTAAATTGGTTATAGCTATGTGACCCTGAGCAAGTTGGATTTTCTGAATCTTGAAGTTCTGTGTCTAAAATGAGAGAATACCATATAGACTTGGAAACAGAATTAAAAATAGCACTCATAAAGCTCCCAATTCTTGGCCCAAAGCTGCTATTTATTGAGTGTGTACTAATACAGCATTTGGCCAAAGTCAACGTTGCTAAGTCAGAATAACCCAAGGCAATATATAATTGCTGACATAGTAAATCTTACATTAGTACAACAAATTTGGAGAAGGAAATGTTTGCTGTCGGATGCAATAATTAGGAAAGGCTTAAAAGAGGAAGTATGAAATGTGAATTGGAATGAGATGTGCATTTCTTAACACGGTAAAAAGCACAAAGCAGCAATTACTAAAACTTGGACATGACACAGTTTACTACCATTGTTTCATAGAAGGAAGGTCATTTTTTAACATCAGATGTAAAAAGCCATTTCTGCATAAATGCAGCCATACATTTGGTTTTGTGAAAAACTGTAGTACTCTTGTTTGCCATTTGTGAAGATCAGGGAGAGACTTGTTTTCAACCTGTGTACTAATCTAGGCGATCTCATTGGTGCATTAAAATGTGTTCTAATGGAAGTAGTTGGAGGGAAAGTTTTAGGCCTCCTCCCAGCTTCAGTTGGTAGATACCAAGGATGTACCAAGCAGGAAGTGTACACAATGAATCTAGAGAGGCTGAAAGGGTTACCACCTTCACAGAAGAATTTTATATGTTGAATGAACTATGTCTTATTTCCAAGGGTGGCCTTGTTAAAGGTAATGTTGTGCTTCCGTACTAGTGAGTCAATAACAAAAAGTGCAGTGAAGTTTATTTTGATTAACGTGTAGAATTTAAAGTCATCTGGTATCACAGGATGGTTAGCATACACTCGGGGATCTATTTAGGATTTTTAAAATGGAACACATTGCTTTTAGTTCTGGCATCGATGGTTTGCAGCATTGCTCTTTCGTGGCAATGAAAAAGAAGGCACACACCTCTTGCTGTCTTGGAAGTCTACGTCAAAAAACTTGTGATCTTTTCTGCTGAGCATTGAGCATCTAAACCATGCTTTACATGGTAACTTACATTTTCTGGCTGGACCCTCTATGAAGGGTATCTGGGAGCTGTGAGAATATTTCATTCAGCATGATACAGAGCAGTGATTTTCAACCTTTTTCATCTCATGGCACGCTAGGCACACCAAAAAGTATATATTTTTTGCCGATCTGACAAAATATAGGTGTGATTTAGGTTCATCCACCCTGGATGGCTATTGCGTTGGCTGTTACCATTTTTTAAGATTGACAGTCTAAGGGAAAAGAGGTCAGTGTCCCTGGCTAGTTAGGCATTGCATGTTTTAAAAATTCTTGTGCCACACTGCTTGAAAATCGCTGATGTAGAGACCGGGGCCGCATGCGGGGTAGTTCAAAATGAAGCTCGTTTTGGGGAGCTGCTTCTCTGTCGCATCTGCCAGAGGAGTTGGGGAGATGGCAGCGCTTGGCTTTGAGTCCTGGCCTGGCGCAGTGTTGGGGGGCGCCAGCAGGTGTGTGGGTTGCAGGACACAAGCGAGCAGAACCTGCCTGCAGGTGTCTTGAGGCCGAAGGTGCAGTTCCCGCTTGCGGACGCGCGGTGGCGCTCCGCCCCCCCTGCCCTGCCAGCGGTCTCTAAGGCACCTCCACCGCCACCTGCCGTCTCAACCAAACTCTAGGTTTGGCGGGATGTGACGGCCCGAGCGTCCAATCGCCCGCGCGGATTTCGGGCGTGCTGCGGCGCTAGCCAATGGGAGCCGAGGAGAGGCGCCGAGGAGGCGGGCCCCGCGGCAGTCTGGCCGAGGCGCGAGGCCCTCCTCCCGCCTCTCCGCCTACTCCGTCCTCCGCCGCCTCAGCTTCCGCAGCGAGCCGTGCGGCCGCCGCAGCTGCTCCCGCGGCGGAGCCGGAGCCGGATGGTCAGAGGAGGCCGGCAGCCTCAGCAGCCGCGGCGTCGCCTGGCCACCAGGTGGGGCGGGGACTGGCTGGAAGGGGAGGCTGGGGACGGGGGCGGGAGCGGGCCCCGGGGCAGCAGCGGCGGGGGGCGGCGGGGGGCGCCGAAACTGGCAGGGCGGAGGGTTGGTTTGGAGGGCTTCCGCGGGATTCGGGGGCTGCCCGGGGGTTGGTGGCGGCGCGGGGAGCTGGCGGGGCGGCGATCGCATCCTCGAGGCGGGAGGGGCGCCGCGGGGTGAGGCGGGGGGCACGCCCCGTGGCGGAGGGGCGGCCAGGGAATGCGGGGGGCGCGGGGCCCCGAGGGGCGGGCGGGGTGGGCACGGCCGGGGGGGGGGGGGGGCCGGCGGGGCCGGGCGGGGGGCCCCGGGGGGGCGGGGGGCGGGGGGGGGGGACACGGGGTGCCGGGCGGCTGGGGGGCTCACCCCTCCTCTGTCTGGTCCGCAGACTGACGGGCACGGTGGAGAAGCCGCCTCGCAGACGGAGAAGCAGGTAGGGGAGGAGCGTGTGTCGTGTGTGTTTTTGCTTTTCCGCCGGCCGGACTGCACCTGTGCCGGGGGCTGCACGCACAGCTCGACACGCTTAGCGGGTGAAGGCTTGGCTTCAGCTCCTTTCTTAACCAACAGAACTGTCTGCAAGACTTTTTATTTTATTTTATGTATGTGTGTGTGCGTGAGAGTAATCTAAGATTCTATGGGAAAGAGACGCGGATAATTGAGAAATCCCGTTTTTTGTTTATTTATTTTTCACTTGAGCCATAATTTCAACTTTCCCACCAGCTCTGTGGAAAAGCTGGTGCTTATTGCCAGAGGCTGCGTGCTTTGGATGTGTTATTTTCTGTAACCCTCGAAGCATCCCCTTTCCCCCCCCCCCCCCAAGGAAGTACATGGAGTGTTGTTCACTGTTTTTGCACCAGAGGAAACTGAGGCACAGAGAGGCCAGGTCTTTCCCCCGGGATCGCACGCCTCCCAAGTGACAGGACCAGGATGCGAATGGAGGCGGTCGGATTCCAGAACTTAACGCTCTTACCCATTATGCTATCTGTCATCCCCTCCGATAAGTGGCATCTTGAAAGTAGGTTTCCCTATTGCTTTTTCTTTTTCTTTTTTCATTGTTCCCAGAGTCCAGTGACACATGGGTGAGGAAGGTAGCTGGGAAAGGAAGATAGGAAAAAAGGGGCTGGTGTAGGCTGCAAACAAGTGAGTGATTGCTTGCGTGATTGAAGAAGAGCATCTGTCCATCCCGGGAACATTGGCTAGTGCAGGCGGCGTGTCTGGCTCTGTAGAGCAGTTCTGTGTAGTCCTTAGAAGGTTCCCTGTTCACAAGTGCAGGCGCTGGCCTAGAGCAAGTGTGTGCAGGAAGGAGTGAGGATGTGGCCAGCAGGACTGCTGTCAGAGCTGATCCTCGGTAAGTTATTGGTGTCCGTGCACAGAAACTTCCACGTTAGGCAGATGTGAAATACAGATGTGGACGTGCCAACAGCCCTGGTTCCTTTGTCCCTCGTTAGGCCTGTACTGTTCAACATGGTAGGCCTGTATGGCTTTTAAGCACTTGCAATGTGGCTAGCATGACTCAGGAATTGAAATCTTAATACCGATAATTCATTTCCATTTGACTCATTATTGGAAAGTGTTTCAGTGTGTTTGGAGCAACTTGGGTTGGTGAATCTCCATCTCCATCTGTAAGTTTTGTGAAATGTAAATGCAGATGAAATATTTCCAGTGAAAACTTCCTGTCCAAAATGAGGTGTACTCTTAAGTGTAAAGTACATGCAGGTTTCAGGTTAGTACAAAAAAATGAAAGTAGCCCTAGCCGGTTTAGCTCAGTGGATAGAGCATCGGCCTGCGGACTGAAGGGTCCCGGGTTCGATTCCGGTCAAGGGCATGGACCTAGGTTGCAGGTTCCTCCCGGACCTGGGCCCTGGTCAGGGCTTGTGCAGGAGGCAACCAATTGATGTGTCTCTCTCACATCGATGTTTCTCTGTCTTACCCTCTCTCTTCCATTCTCCCAAAAAATCAATGGAAAAATATCCTCGGATAAGGATTAAAAAGAATGTAAAATTTCTCATTACTAATTTCTATATTGATTCCATTAAATAAAAGTGTTACTAAATTTATTTTTTTCTAAATGACTACTGGAAAATAAAAAATTACATATACAGCTTGTATTATATTTGTTTTCAACAGCCCTTGTTTTACTATTATTACCCCACTGTCAGACTCTGGAGTAGCCTGACTATATTCCCGACCTCGAGTCTCATTTATTCATCATACTATACAAGTTGATCTTGTAATTCTCATGCTTAAGATTTTTCTGATTCACATTGCTTATTGAACATAATTCAGACTTACAGCCTAATCATAAAAAAAGAGACTGCCTTGATTTCAATTCTGCCTATCTTTTTAGCCACTGTTTATTAATTTATTTTATTTTTCAATATATATTTTTAGTGATTTCAGAGAGGAAGGGAGAATGATAGAGCTAGAAACATCAATGATAAGAGAGAATCATTAATCAGCTGCCTCCTGCATACTCCCTACTGGAGATTGATCCTGCACCCTGGGCACATGTCCTTGACCGGAATCGAACCTGGGACCCTTCAGTTCACAGGTTGATGCTCTATCCAGTGAGCCAAACCAGCCAGAGCTCCAGCCACAGTTTAGTACTGTGGCCATGGAAAGTCTCAATAACAGACCTATTACTAGTAAGTGTCTAGTATTAAATGACAACTTTCTGGTGAACCTTTGATGCTGAATTAATTGCTGACTGTAACTCTGTGTTCTGTTTGCCATTCTTGGAACTTATGTTCCCTCTTTGCTCTGCATTTTTTTACACTTTTTCTTTTTTTCTGTAATGCTTCCTCCTTGTTTCATGGCAGACTCCCTCCTTGAAGTCATAACTCAGATGTCTCATCCTCTGTGCAGACTTTCCCCACCCTCACCTTCTCTTTCCTCTGCTCTATCTTGTTGCTCCCCTGATAGTCGTTACCTGCACCTAGATATAATAATTTGGGTTGAATTTGAATGCAAGTTGTGAAATCACATGCAAGTTAGACCTTTCTGAGCCCTTATCAGTATAATAGAAATAACAGTTGCAACACTTACAGAGCTGTAAAATGCTTAGTATAGTGCCTGGCATATAGAGAATACCTAACAATAGCCCAGGCGATGTGGCTCAGTAGTTGAGTCTTGACCCCTGAACCAAGAGGTCACTGGTTTGATACCTCATCAGGGCACATGCCCAGGTGGCAGGCTTGATCCCCAGTGTGAGGCAGCCGATCAGTGATTCTCTCTCATCAGTAATGTATCTATCTCTCCTTTCCTCTCTGAAAGCAATAAAAATATATTGAAGAACAAAAAGATTAATTATAGAGAAAGGATGTAATGACTGTAGCCAGAAATTTTTTACAGTTGTTACTGTCAATTGCATGCTGTGGCCATAAAAATTCTCCATATCAAATGATATAAATTCCTGGTGAGCACTTCAAGTGAATTAATTGCCAAATGTAGCCGTCAGTATCCCTTTGAGTTGGCCTGTTGTATAGAGTTGCTGATGATTAAAATACGTATCCTGTTACATTTTGGAAAACAGTTGCCAAAAGTGTGATTTTTATTTTAGAATGGTGGCTGTTAAAGCATTCTTTTTGATAGACGTAAGTTAGGGCTGAGTTATCTTTTGAGAACATTCCTGGTACAGACCAAACTATAATATCATTAAAAAAAAAAAACTATAGCCGAAACCGGTTTGGCTCAGTGGATGGAGCGTTGACCTTCGGACTGAAGGGTCCCAAGTTCGATTCAGGTCAAGGGCATGTACCTTGGTTGCGGGTGCATCCCCAGTGGGGGGTGTGCAGGAGGCAGCTGATCGATGTCTCTCTCTCATCGATGTTTCTAATTCTCTATCCCTCTCCCTTCCTCTCTAAAAAAATCAAAGTATATTAAAAAAACTACAATAATTTGAGATAAGCAAGCATCTCATATCCTACTGTTACTGGTTTTTTAAAATATATTTTTTATTGTTGATAGTATTACAGATACGGATCTCCCATTTTCACTCCCTTCCCCCCACCCCTAGATCTTACCCACCCTCCAGGTCTTCACCACCCCATTGCCTGGAACTTTGGGCTCTGCATATAAGTATACAAGTTCTTTGGTTTATCTTTTCTTGTCCCCCCAGCCCCACGTCGAGGTACGTCAGTCTGTCCCATGCCTCCTTGTTTTGGGTCTTATTTTATTGGCCAATTCATTTTGTTCATTAGATTCCACAAATAAGTGAGATCATGTGATATGTGTATCTCTCAGTTTGGCTTATTTCACTTAGCACAATATTTTCCAGGTCCATCATGCTGTCCCAAAGGTTAAGAGATCCCTCTTTTTTTATAGCTGCATAGTATTCCATATCTTTTTTATCCAATCAGCTACTGATTGGCACTTGGGCTGTTTCCAAATCTTAGCTTTTGTAAATAACACTGCTCTGAACGCAGGAGTGTATGCATTCTTTCTGATTGGTGTTTTGGGGGGGGTGGTTAGGATATATTCCCAGAAGTGGGATTGCTGCGTCAAATGGAAGTTCCATTTTTAACTTTTTAAAAAATATGTTTTATTGACTTTTTACAGAGAGGAGGGTGGCAGAGGGAGAGAGAGAGTTAAAAATATCGATGAGAGAGGAACATTGATTCAGCTGCCTCCTGCACACCCCCCACTGGGGATGTGCCTACAACCAAGTGACCAGAATCAAACCTGGGACCCTTCAGTCTGCAGGCCGACACTCTATCCACTGAGCCAAATCGGTTAGGGCTCATTTTTAATTAAAAAAAAAATGTTTTTATTGATTTCAGAGAGAGGAAGGAAGAGGGAGAGATAGAAACATCCATGATGAGAGAGAATCATGGATCGGCTGCCTCCTGCATGTTCCACACTGAGGATTGAACCCACAACCCAGGCATGTGCCCTTGCCCGGAATCAAACCCAGGACCCTTCAGTCTGCAGGCTGACACTCTATCCACTGAGCCAAACCGGCTAGCGCCATTTTTAATTTTTTTGAGGAAACTCCATACTGTACCTTCTTAGGTACAACACATACCCATTTCCCTTCAAGGACTTGCTGTTGTGCTAGAACACTGCGGGAAGTGGAGTTACAGACCCCCTCTTTCTATGGGTCCCAAAGGCTCCTCCTTCCCAGATAAATCACCCCACTTTTTCTGCCCTCTAAGACACTATCTTTCCATTCTTTCCTCAGCATAAACTCCTCAAGAAGTTAACATTTTCCTTTTTTACACTATATTTTATTGATTTTTTTACAGAGAGGCGGAAGAGGGATAGAGAATTAGAAACATCGATGAGAAACATCAATCAGCTGCCTCCTGCACGCCCCCTACTGGGGATGTGCCTGCAGCCAAGGTACATGTCCTAGACCAGAATCGAACCTGGGACCCTTGAGTCTGCAGGCCAACGCTCTACCCACTGAGCCAGACAGGTTAGGGCAAGAAGTTAACATTTTCAGAAAACACACACAAACCTCTCCCAGGCAAGGGCTATCTTCTTGGGGACTGGGGAATACAGTGCGAATAAAACGTCCATTGATGTCTTAATTAATAGCTTCTCCAGCTACTTTTTCCCCTCAGTAATTCCTTTAGTCCCTGTGGTGGTTTTAAAGATCCATTTACAAGTTTTTTTTATTCTTTTTTCTTTAAAAGATGTAGCTTATTTCTCCTCCCCTTGAGTGTGGGCTGGGCTTAGCGACTCACTTCTAATGAACAGAATACAGCAGAAGCGAGGAGGTCTAACTCCCCAGATCTTGGCCTTCTAGCTTGGGTGTGCGCGTTCTTTCTTTCCCTCCCTCCCTCCCTCTCTCCCTCCCTCCCTCTCTATCTCTCTTTTGAATCGCTTGCTGGGGGTGGAAAGGGAGGCGGCTATAGCTGCCATGGTGTGAGTCAGCCCGGGGAGAGGGCAGCCAGTGGCCTTGTGAAGACACTGGGGCGGCCTGTGGGGACGGCCACATGGGAGGGCAGCGAGGCCTGGCAGCACGAGTGAACTTGGAATGGGATCCTGCATTCATTCAGCTTGGAGCTGGCTACAGCCCTGGCCAAAGGCTTGACTGAGAATTCTGGCTTCCCAAGGGCTGAGTTATATGAACCTGTGATTATTTATTATTATTATTATTATTATTATTATTATTATTATTATTATTGAGTCTCCTTTCTTTGAGCACTGGCTCCGTTATACCCAAAGGCCTCGATCTCTGGGTATGTTTTTTTCTCCTGGATAGGTGTATGATGGGGGTGTGTGTGTGGGTTGGGCAAACAGCTGTCTTTGTGTTAAAGGCATTGAAGGACAATCACTTTCAGGCAGTGACGTGTGCCTGTCCTAGTAACTAAATCTCTAACTATTTGCTCTTTATCTTCAGAGTCATTGCTCTCTCCCCGGTCTTTTGTCCCTCCGATTAGAAGATAGTCCCCTGCTCGCGTCCACTCTTACTAAGGAAAGAGCCAAAAGGGAGCTGCCCAGTGAAGAGTCCATTGTCCTCTCCCTGGTGCCTGTCACCAGGCTGTACACTCCTTCCCACCCCTTCTTGGCTGCCTGGGAAGAACGGGCCAATCAGAGTGGAGCAAGAAGGGAGGGTTAATTTTGTGTCAGCCTGTCGGGGCCACGGGATGCTCAGACCTGCATTTGGTCAGATGTTATTTTGCATGTGTCTGCGGGTGTTTTGGGTGGGATTCATATTTCGGTCAGTAAAGCAGATTACCCTCCCCCGTGGGGGTGGGCCTCATCCCATCAGTTGAAGGCCTGAAAAGAACAAAAAGACTAAACCCCGCCTGTCTGACTGTTTGAGTTGGGGCATCCATCTTTAAAACTTGGCTCTTAAGCCCACCTACTGCCAGACTGGAACTTACACCATCAGCCCTCCTGGTTTTCCGGCTTCAGACTCGGGCTGGAACCCCACCACTGGCTCTGCTGGGTCTCCAGCTTATATGTCTCGGCACTTCTCAGTCTCCATCATCGTGTGAGCCGATTCCTTATTTTTTTTGCGCGCGCACACACACACACACACACACACACACACACACACACCCTGTTGCTTCTGTTTCTCAGTGGAACCTGACTTAATATATAACCTCCTCTTTTATGGCCGGTCTTTCACCCCTGCCTTCCCAGAGCGCTCTTAAACCTGTCACAGCTTCTGCACGACCGGCTGTGGCTTTTCTTCGTGGGTGCAGGCGGCCTCGGAATGGCCACCTTCCCCGCCGGCCGGGCGCAGGGAGAGCTGTTTGTGTTTGCACAAGGTTGGCAGCTGTTTTGGAAACATTTCGCTCTGAGGCGAGACACCACTCTGTGGTCTGCTTTGCAGCTGGGTTTCTTCCTCCCATCCTCTGGCCACGTGCTCCGTGGCCAGGAGAGAGCATATGCCGTTTGGCAGTATCTTGGGAGTTCTCTGGAGGGGCCCCGGTGGAAGGTGCTCACACATGGTTCCCCAGTGCCTGCAAAGTGGCAGTCAGAATTTTTATTTTTTTAAATTTTTTAATATATTTTTATTCATTTCAGAGAGGAAGGGAGAGAGACCGAGAGAGAAACATCAATGCTGAGAGAGAATCATTGATAGGCTGCTTCCTGCATGCCCCCTACTGGGCGTTGAGCCCGCAACCTGGGCATGTGCCCTTGACTGGAATCCAACCTGAGACCTTTCAGTTTGCAGGCCGATGCTCTATCCAGTGAGCCAGACTGGCTAGGGCAACAGCCAGAACTTTTAAATACTTGTGTAATTTGCAACCTACAGAGTGACCACATACAGATTTTTAGAGAGAGCGCTATTCAAAACAAAGATTTCAGATTTAGAATAGTTGCCGATTGCAAGTCATTGATCTCTTGAAGTAACTCCTGGCTGGTGATAATCCTATCTAATAAAGAGGGAATATGCTAATTGACCATCACTCCATCACAAAGATGGCTGCACCCACAGTTTCCTTAAAGAGCCTTAAGGAGCCTTAACGAGCAATCATCAGGGACCTGAGGCTATGCCCTCCTCCACCCCCGTGGGGTTTGACAGGGGACCTCAAGCTTCGCCCCCACCTGGCAGAACTTTACAGGGACCTCAGGCCTTGCCCCTTGCCCCGGCACCAGGCTGGGGGACTTGAGGCTGCACCCCCCTGCCTGGTGGGGCTTGACAGGGGACCTCAGGCCATGTCCCCCACCCGGCAGGGCTTGGCAGGGGATGTCAGGCCATGCCCCCCACCCAGCAGGGCTTGACATGGAACCTCAGGCTGCTCCCAGCACCAGGCCAGGGGACCTCAGGCTGCACTCCCCCAACCTGGTGAGACTTGACAGGGGACTTCAGGCTGTCCCCTCCCACCCTGGTATAAGTCCAGGGGACCTCAGACTGCACCCACCACCTGGTAGGGCTTGACAGGGGACCTGAGGCTGGGCCCTCTTGCCTGGCTGGGCTTGACATGGACCTCAGGCCATACCCCCCACCCAGTGGGGCTTGATGGGGGACCTCAAGGTGCACCCCCAGTGCTGGGTCGAGGGAACTCAGGCCATGCCCTTCACCCAGCATGGCTTGACATGTACCCCCATCCTGGTGCCAGGCCAGGGGACCTGAGGCTACGCCCCCTGCTCAACAGGATTTTACAAGGGTGGGACTGGCCAGGTCTGAATCTAGCTCAATGGGGGGGACTGGCTGGGTCTGGGTCTCATGCGATTTTGAGGTGCAAGTGGGTGGGTGGGGACTTGACCCTGGGTCCCGTGGTGAGCCCCAGTCTCTGACAGGAGGAATGTTTTCATATACATTTGACTAATTTTCTCTCATCTCTAACATTTCTATTATAGAGAAAGGGCAAATAGCAATATTAAACTATTTCCTCTAATTAATCCCTTTTAATGTGCACAAATTTTGTGCATCAGCCACAAGTAAAATTATAATCAACAAATAAGAGGACTCAAGGCAATTGTAAATCATTTAGATATAGGTTTAAAAGAAGTGGGATGTTTTTAGTAATTTATAAGAGAATTATAGAATCTGTGTTGGAAGAAATTAGTTATTGAGTCTAACCATAGGCATAGCAGAGGTCCTGTAACGCACCTGAAAAGGAATCCTTAAAAATTCCTGTCTTAGCCGAAACCGGTTTGGCTCAGTGGATAGAGGGTCAGCCTGCAGAAAGGTCCCAGGTTCGATTCCGTCAGGGGCACGTACCTTGGTTGCGGGCACATCCCCAGTAGGGGGTGTGCAGTGCAGGAGGCGGCTGATCGATGTTTCTAATGATCTTTCTCCCTTTCTCTCTGTGAAAAATCAATAAAATATATTTAAAAAAATGTCTGCCTCAAAGGTGAAGAGATTAAGAAAAACAAAACAAACAAACAAAAAAACCCCACCTCATACACACAGACAAGCAGTATGGTGATTACCAGAGAGGAAGGTGGGGGGATAAATGGTGATGGGAGAAGACTTGGGGCAGTGAACACAAAATACAATGTGATGTATAGAATTGTACAGCTGAAATCTACATAATATTTTTTACCCAATGTCACCCCAATACAATTCAATAAAAAGAAAAATTTCCTGTCTCATTCTTTACAAATATGGTTTACTCACATGTTTACCAATAAGTGACACGTATTCAACGTGTCCTAAGAATTTTATCTAAATCGAACATCTCATGTAAATGCCCTTGTGACCAAATAGCAATAGCATTTTGTAGAAGTGTCCATGAATTTGTGCTACTTTTGTCATTATTGATTTTTTTCTTAATAGCCAGATAATAAAATCGCAATGGTTGTCATGTGGATGTCCACAGACTTTTTATTCTTAAAAAGGGACTTTTATATTTGAAAGCATTGGAAACCAGTGGATTCGCTGTCACTGGAGTCATTTCTAGCTCTGATATGTGGGAAAAGGACGGAGGTTTAAGGATGGAGTCTTTGTACAAGAATGTGTTTAAAGAACATGTAGCATGGCCTGCTGGTGAAATCCCTAGAGCTTTGGCTGGTTTCTAGGCACTTTTCTTTCTTTTTATCCCTACCTGCCCCAGGGGTTTGATTCATCTTTATTCTAACCTCCATTATGTAATCTGCTGTCTGTGCCCATAAACCCTCCCCTGAACCAGGATGCAGGGGCCTCAGCTTGCTTTCTCCTCACTTTGTTTTTTTATTTTATTTTATTGATTTTTCACAGAGAGGAAGGGAGAGGGATAGAGAGTTAGAAACATCGATGAGAGAGACATCGATCGACCAGCTGCCTCCTGCATGACCCCCATTGGGGATGTGCCTACAATCAAGCTACATGCCCTTGACCGGAATCGAACCTGGGACCCTTCAGTCCGCAGGCCGACGCTCTATCCACTGAGCCAAACCGGTTTCGGCTCTCCTCACCTTGTTAACCTGAAGGTGGTCGATACTTTTTCATTTTTAAGGGTTGTTACTGCCAGGAACAGAAGGGAACTGAGTGAATATAGATTTATGCATTCCAGGATTGAGAGGTTTACTAAAAATAAGAGGTTTTCCTAACCTTCACTGAAAGATAAATGAGAAAAGCGCAGTTAGAATAAAGACAATAGGCTGATATTAAAAGTTTCTTCCAACTCAAAAATGTTTACTTTTTGGTGAGAGATTACTCCCTTTCTGTATTTTATCACTCTTCTATTTTGGAAAGTACCTGTCTTTCTCTTTTTCGCCATCTTTTGGCCCTGAAGACAATTACTCGTAGGCTGTTGGCTTTATTTTAATCACAAGGGAGGAGGAAGTCCAGGATATTGTTTTCTAATCTCTTCACCTGTTGCTTTTGCAGGAAATGTCTACTTAATACAAACCAATAAACACTACTGACAAAAAGTTAACATTGATGTATTTTGGCACAGAACCAACTCCAATGGCCTGATAGCTTGTGTTTCCCAATGATGTCTGCGACAGCATCTTTCCTCCCACATGCTGTCCTTACAGCAGTGGTTCTCAACCTGTGGGTCACGACCCCTTTGGGGGTCGAACGACCCTTTCACAGGGGTCACCTAAGACCAGTGGAAAATACCTATTTCCCATGGTCTTAGGAACCAACAGACGGCTCCTCGGTGTAGCAAAGTGTAGCAATGTAGTTCACTGTTGTCATATGAAGACTGTTACCCATGCTACACCACGATTCAAGAAAAAATTTCATTAATTAGAAATAAATATTTCACAATATATAATTACATATTGTTTTTGTGATTAATCCCTATGCTTTAATTATGTTCAATTTGTAACAATGAAAATACATCCTGCATATCAGATATTTACATTACAGTTCATAACAGTAGCAAAATGACAGTGATGAAGTAGCAACGGAAATCATTTTATGGTTGGGGGTCACCACCACATGAGGAGCTGTCTTAAAGGGTCGCGGCATTAGGAAGGTTGAGAACCACTGCCTTACAGTGTGACCTTGACACTCCTCCCAGGCCTTTGTAACTGTTACCACCAACAGGGAATGGCTTAAGCGACACTCTGTGACTTCTGGAGCTAGGTCACAGAAATGCCATGTACTCCCACCTTCCTCTCTTGGCACACTGGCGACCAGGCAGAGCTGTGAGGGGCTCAGGAGAGAGGCCTGGGGGAACGAGAATCTGAAGCACCTGATCCTCCGCCCCAACGGAGCTCCCAGCTGACATCCAGCAGCAGCCTGCCAGCCGGGCAAGGGAGCATCCTCCAGGTGGACCTTAATCCTCCAGATCCCCAGGATGCTGCTCCCCCCCCCCGGGGGTGGTGGCTAGGGTGGTGGGTATGTTGAGCAGGAAACTACCCCTGCCAAGCCCTGCCCAAATCGCAGGTTCACAAGAGATTGTTATTTTAAGGTACTAAGTTATACAACAGAAGGTAACTGGATTGTTACTCCATTTTGCCAGAGTTTGGAGTAGAGACTGCACTCTATATGAAACTGCCTCCACTTTAAGAACAAGATGTACTAGTATTTCTACCTCCAGGAGCACTGTTGGTCTCACAAGAGAAGAAAAACAGATTCTGTGTCTACTTCCTTTAGAGATTTTTATGCCCATGACTCTCATTTTACATATTGATTAAATTAGGGCTTAAGGGTTCATTTAAGAGCTGAAGACCAGAATGATCTCTTTGGGAACAAGGATTAGGGAGAACGTGATGGAGAAGTTTCAAAACCAGGGGTGGCCTGGTGCTGGTTCTTGGACTTCTTGATAATGACTGGCATTTACTGATGGATCAATCAGTGATGTCTCATGTATTACCTTTTGTCACTGTTTTTCTAACAAGCCCTTTAAGTGTATTGATGAATACTTTACATGCAGTCAAATGTGTAGCTCTTAAGTGTTCACTTTGTGTTTTAATCAATTCTTAATGGTTTGTGTTTCTGTGAATCACCAAGTAGAGCAGTAAATGACGATGGAAGGAGAAGACCAGAGGAGGATACTGGTAACTTAATTCCCTGGGTGCTGGTGCCTTTAGCAGATCAGGTTTATATCTGTTCCTTCACTGGAAGACAGATGGTGTTCTTCCCATTTACAAGTAGAGAAACTGAAGTTCAGGAAAGGCATGTAGCACAGCTAGGAAGTGGCACAGTCAAGACAAGACACAATTTTTGTCTGGTTCTACAAGGTTTTTGCTACAGACTAAAATAGTGATATTGGAGATAATTTCCTATCAGGCTTTATTAAAGTTCCATCCATAACATGAAAACAGTGCTTGATTTGGAAGTCTTCTGGTTTCAAAATGCTTCAAACTTCCTCACGTTTTTGAATCCCCATTATTTTCTATTTCACCAATTTTTTTGTAATTGAGATAGTGTCGTTGTAAAAGATAATCCTCTCCAATGGTTCAGGTAATTAGATAAAAGTCATTGTTTTGGGTAACCCAGTGCTGCATTTTCACTTTGAAGTATCAAGCAAGTAAAGACCATTAAGAATGAAAAGAATTCTGTTTCTAGACAGTACATGCTATTACAAGTCTCACAGATACAAGGTTTAAAGGCAGAAATTCCTGAACACAGACAACTGTGGTGCTTGCAGGAGGTGTGGGGAGGTGGAGGAGGGTTTAGCGGGGATAAATGTTGATGGACGGAGACTTGACTTGGGGTGGTGAACACACAATACAGGGTACAGACGATGTGTTGTGGAATGGTGCACCCGCAACCTGTATAATTTGGTTCACCAGTGTCACCCCAATAAATTAAAAAACAAAAAAGAAAAAATGGCGTGTGCCTTGACCAGGAATGAAACCGCGACCTCTTGGTTTTTCAATGGCCGCTCAACCACTGAGCCACTGGCTGGCGGTCAGCTGTTTTTCTAAGATGACAAATAATCTGTTCAAAGCCATCCATCTAGTCATGAATAAGCACATCAATCATGTGCTTTTCAAACTGTGTCAAACCACCATAATATATACGTTTCAATTTGTATACTCTATTATCCTCCCAAGTAGACTATAAACCAGCAGGCAGTTCCTATCTCTGATAAAACTTAGTATTTTAGCCGAGGCTTAGGGCCAAATAGGCACTTGAATGAAATTAAAGCATGCTTGGAGTTAGTATTGAGCCTTTAAAACAGTGGTTCTCAACCTTTCTAATGCCGCGACCCTTTAATACAATTCCTCATGTTGTGGTGACCCCCAACCATACTTCATAACTGTAATTTTGCTATTGTTATGAATTATAATGTAAATACCTGTGTTTTCCGATGGTCTTAGGTGACCCCTGTGAAAGTGTCATTCGACCTCCAAAGGGGTCTCGATCCATAGGTTGAGAACCACTGCTTTAAAAGGAGGGACCTTGACTTAAGTAATTGTTTCAGTATTTGTTTTGCCTCTTTGGTAGTGGGTTAGTGTTTGTATTGAATCGAAAGGTGGGACTGCTGAATTGAAAGTATAGTTCTTAAACTTTGCAAGTACCATTTTCTTTTTCTTTTTTTTAAAAAAAATATTTTACTGATTTTTTACAGAGAGGAAGGGAGAGGGATACAGAATTAGAAACATAGATGAGAGAGAAACATTGATCAGCTGCCTCCTGCACACTCTCTACTGGGTATGTGCCTGCAACCAAGGTACATGCCCTTGACTGGAATTGAACCTGGGACCCTTGAGTCCGTAGGCTGACACTTTATTCACTGAGCCAAACCAGTCAGGGCTGGAAATACCATTTTCTAGGTTTCAGTCAGTTTTATTTTTATAAAACCTTGTCAAATGGATATCTGTCTATAATTCTAGGGTAATGAAAGAAAAATAACTCTAGAATATGATTTACCAAAACCATTTAAAAATTTATTGATTTCAGAGAGGAAGAGAGAGGGTGGGAGAGAGAGAGAGAGAGAGAGAGAGAGAGAGAGAGAGAGAGAGAGAGAGAAGAACATTAATGATGAGAGAGAATCATTGATCGGCTGCCTCCTGCATCTCCTCTACTGGGGATTGAGTCTGCAACCTGCGTACGTGCCCTGACTGGGCATCAACCATGACCTCCTGGTTCATAGGTCCATGCTCAACCACTGAGGCACACCACTGGGCCCACAACCTTTATTTCTATTCAGGAGGGATTGTACCGTTAACTTTGTCCATCTTGTTAGAGTAGACGGTTTCAGAATCCCATGTTAGGGAAGAATGTGAGTTGGAGTGGAAAGGGTTCAATTAAAGGTCTGTTTCCATAAAGTATGTCGTCTGTTGCCAAGAGAAATATTACCTAGCAGCCGTGTACATGTGCCAAGAGAGGCCAGAGACGCCTTGTAGTAGAAATTGTACAGGAGAGCTGTCAAAGCAGACCCCTGAGGATGTCAGGCAGGAAATCAAGCTCAGGATGCTAAACAATGTTACTGGATGGCCAGGCCACTGAAAATGAATCTTCCAGTGCCGTGGTCGGCAAACTGCGGCTCGCGAGCCACATGCGGCTCTTGGGCCCCTGGAGTGTGGCTCTTCTACAGAATACCACGGCCTGGCAATTCTATTTTGAAGAAGTGGCGTTAGAAGTTTAAGTATAAAAAATGTGGCTCTCAAAAGAAATTTCAATCGTTGTCCTGTTGATATTTGGCTCTGTTGACTAATGAGTTTGCTGACCGCTGTTCCAGTGGATGTAAATATTCTATTTAAATCCGCATCTGAGGATATGTTTATTAACGAGAGAGAGAGAAACATCGATTGGTTGCCTCCCAGAGAGAGAGAGAGAGAGAGAGAGAGAGAGAGAGAGAAACATCGATTGGTTGCCTCCCATACACATCCCAACTGAGGATGGGACCTGTAACCTAGATAATGTGCCCTGACCAGGAATTGAACCCTCAGTGAGTGACATTCCAACTCACTGAGCCACACTACACACTGGCTTATATCTCTTTAACCATGCTTTTATGTTGAGTAGACAGAATTACTTGAACTTCCGTAATTTAAACTTTAAAAAATCTAAACAAGCCCTGGTGGGTGTGGCTCAGTGGTAGAGCATTGGCTAGCACACCGAAGGGTCACAGGTTCGATTCCTGGGTAAGGACACATACCAGAATGCAGGTTCCTTCCCTGGCCCCAGGCAGGAAGTGTTGGGGAGGCAACCAATAGATGTGTTTCTCCCTCACATTGATGTTTCTCTCTCTCTTTCCCTCCCCCTTTCTCCCACTCTCTCTGAAAGAAAAAGCCATGGAAAAATATCTTTGGATGAGGATTAAAAACTTTTTTAAAAAAATATATTTTATTGGTTTTTTACATAAAGGAAGGGAGAGAGATAGAAAGTCAGAAACATCGATGAGAGAGAGACATCGATCAGCCGCCTCCTGCACGCCCCACAGTGAAGATGTGCCAGCAAGCAAGGTACAAGCCCCCAACCGGAATCGAACCTGGGACCCTTCAGTCCACAAGCCGACGCTCTATCTACTGAGCCAAACCGGTCTCGGCGAGGATTAAAAAACTTTTTTTAATCAAAACTTAAGAAATTTTCTAAGATCTTACTGAATAAATATGAATGTATTTATAGTTTCTTCCGAAGTGTTTATATTCTGAGATTAAGGTTTGGAACTATATTTTAGGAGATGACCTTTAGGTTCTTGGGGATGAACCAGTAAATAATTCCCTTCTCTGGGGCAAAAATGGAAATAGAGAAAGTGTAAATAAGCAATTGTGTTCAAGCATTTATCTGTGGTTCTCTTTATTTTTACAATACAGCATTTTCCATTTCTACTGTACACGCTCAGAGATACTGTACAGAATTGTGCGAATTTTGAGCCTGAAGCCCTTCGAAGGCCAATTTGGATTCCTATGTATATGGTGAAATGAGGCAGGTCCTGTTGAAGTACAAGTAATTTCTCCAGTGCCATAAAGGGAATCGGAACATTTTTAACACCTCGGGGAATAGAACCTGTCCCTTAATTACTGTTGAATTAGTGAGTTATTTGAAATCTTAAATGGAGCCCTTGGTTTTCTCACCACCAGGTGGCTTCTAACAGTTGGTATGCCAGCTTTTTTTTTTTTTTTTTAAATATATTTTACTGATTTTTTACAGAGAGGAAGGGAGAGGAATAGAGAGTTAGAAACATCCATGAGAGAGAAACATCGATCAGCTGCCTCTTACACACCTCCTACTGGGGATGTGCCCACAACCAAGGTACATGCCCTTCCTTGACTGGAATCGAACTTGGGACCTTGCAGTCCGCAGGCCGATGCTCTATCCACTGAGACAAACCGGTTTTGGCGGTATGCCAGCTTTTAATTCACTGCCAGCAAATGTAAAAACTGGTAAGCCCCTTTGAGGGTCACTGTTGTTCAAGCAACAAAACAGTGCTGCCACTTTAAATAAAATAAGAATAGAGACTCAGAATTGAGAGAAGTTTGTGATGGAATTATTTAAGCCTAATAAGCTGCTTCTACATGGGTGTCTCCTCTTTGCCCTCTGAGTGCTCCTTGAAGTTCACAGTTATATTTTAGACTAAGGTTATAAAACTTTAAAAAGAATAGAGAGCGCCCTGTCATTTCAGTTACAGGCAGACCTTGTAACTGGTGGATGCTGAAATCTTAACATCAGTCTGGTTCACTTTTGGGTCATAGGATGTTGCTATGAATGATTTTAAAAATGCATACAATTTATGATAGCATTGACGATTTTGATTTAAATTTGAAGACAATGTTTAAAATATGTACTTTGTGCTTGTAACCAGTTTTAGGTGGGTTAAAACAATGATTATAAAATTAGAAGTCGACATAATAAAATCTTGTCTCTTTAATTTCAATTCATTGTCAAATCATTCACTTAACAAATAGGAGAAAGAACTGTTTTGGCAACGAATGTCCCGACTCATTATTGCTTAGATAGAAATGGATGCTTTTATTTTGGGAAACAGCATGGATTACTTTCAGAAAGGTATTTGATGATTTTGCCTGATTGGGTCAGGTCATGATTTTCATCTTATCCTTGACATTTCCTTTGATGAATAGTTATTTTAGGAAATGGTCAAGCCATGACCTGGGTTTTTAGAATTGTACCAACACTATTATAATTTCATACAAACATTCCTCTAGCTTTATCAACTTTCATTTATTGCTAGTTTGTGCTAGATTTTAATGTGATTTTAGAGGTCAAAATTTAAGAAACTCACCCTAATTGATTTGGCTCAGTGGATAGAGCATCGGCCTGCAGACTGAAGGGTCCCAGGATCAATTCCGGTCAAGGGCATGTACCTTGGTTGCGGGCACATCCCCAGTGTGAGGTGTGCAGGAGGCAGCTGATTGATGTTTCTAACTCTCTACCATTTTCCCTTTCTCTTTGTAATAAATCAATAAAATATCTTAAAAAAATTTTTTAAAGAAATTATATACTCTGAAATTTCTTTACATCATTATAAAAAGGATGAACTTAATTTTACAGTTTGATTTGACCCAGGGATTATGTTATTTAAAGTAATGCTAAAGCCCTCCTAACTTTGTGAAGATGGATGCTCAAATGGTTAATTTAGGAAAGTATTTGACTTAAGGCCAATGAAACTTTTGTGTTAGCTCCAGGCAGTAACTTCTTCAAGATTAATTATCTTAAAGTGATTTTATCTTTCTGCTGTAACAGTGTAAATAATTTTTTAAAGTTAAGTGCACTGACACATCTTTTTATTTTGCCGAATTTGTTAATTTTTTGTTTTGTTTGTTTTTTTCTGTAATGTTTTGAGCGCGGGCAAAGATCATCTGATTGGCAGAATTAGACTGAAATCTTTGGGCGGGGGGCTGGGGTGTTGAAGTATTTGGAGTCTAAAACTTAGAGCCTAGAGAAAGTGACGGCAGGGGTAGAGGAGACACCCCAAAATGCTACTGAGTTCATTGCAGTCCTGGCTCTTCTCCAATAAGATTTGGAATTGACTAGGAACTCCTTTGTCATTTTTCCAGTTACTTCTGCCAGATGGGTTATAACAGGAAGAATGTGATGTCAGCTCCTTTATACTTTGGACTAGAATGATTTTGTTCTCTGGTCAGCTTAAAAAGTCCTATTGAGTCCTTCTCCAGAGACTGGCTTGATTTTTTATTTTATATATATATATATATATATATTTTTTAAAAATATATATTTTATTGATTTTTTTACAGAGAGGAAGGGAGAGAGATAGTTAGAAACATCAATGAGAGAAAAACCTCAATCAGCTGCCTCCTGCACACCTCCTACTAGGGATGTGCCCCGCAACCAAGGTACGTGCCCTTGACCAGAATCGAACCTGGGACCCTTCAGTCCGCAGGCTGACGCTCCTATCCACTGAGCCAAACCGACTTTGGCAATTTTTTATTACATTTTTTAAGTATCCATTTCTACTTCTAATAATCCTGCTAGGGAACATATTGCCAGCTGTAGGCGAAGGTGTAGCTATATGGAGCATAAAATTAGCTATGCTTCCTTCCTTTGGCTGCTAATCTAAATTTAGTAGGCAAGATTCTCCTTTCCCAGATGTCATTAAAAATAGAAGATACCCATCTGTCTGGCATGGTTTCCGCACAATTCCGCCTGTAGGCTTGGCGATGCACTCGATAACGCTGACTTTCTTTTAGCCCTAGGATTCTTAGAAAAATAATGCTTTCTTTCCTCTAGAGGCCAAGAGTGTACAGTTTACCTGGTTGACCTGAAGTGATCCTGTGAAAATCAGGGAAACCTGAGAATTGAATTTTGAGTAGAAATGTGAAAGGTAACAAGAAATAATAACACTTGATGAACAAAATTGGCCTTAAAGTAAAATTTAGTTCCTGTCCTATATTGATAATTTATTAGCTATGTGAGAAAGTTTACTTGACTTGTCTGATATTGTAAACTTACTTATACTTTTAGAATAGTAGGGCTTACTTCAGATGGTTGTTGAAGAGTAAATTAAAGGAGGTAGTCTTCACTGCCTGGCATATAGAAGGCATTCTTTTGGTTATAGTTATTATTGTTTATGTTAATATTACTAACATAACATAGGGCTCAAAAGGTGTCTGTGGAGTGAGTGGGGTCCCTCCAGCAGGTGGGGTCCTCAGCCTGGCCTGCGAGGATTGGGCTCCCTCCTCTCTGGTTCCAGGGTATGTCACCCAAGAACCGCAGCTCTGCAGCTCCTGCCCCCTGGTGGCCAGTGCATGTCATACCTACCAGCCGTTCGGATAGTTGGATGCTCGCTTAGCTTTTTATATATATAGATAATTTTTTTTCATTTCACAGATTGCCTTACATGAGGTGAGAAAAAGTGAAGGCCACAAGTATAAAATGGATCCTTCTGAAGATTTAGTTGTTTAGAGAAGGAGAGGGTGGAGAAAGGTTTGGATTTGTTTAGGAAAGAAAAACATGAGCATATTTGGAACTCGAGAGAGAAATTATAAATATCCTGGCCAGAGGAAAACGGATGGGCAAGTCATGGTGTGCAGGTGGAGGTTGAGAGGAGCAGCTGTTCTTCGGTAGAAGGAAGAAGACAGATGAAGTAGGAGCATAGCGGGAGGAAATTCACGTTTAATGGCCTCTATTGAAGGGGGGAAATGGCGAGTGAACTTCTTGAGATAACAGCAGATCAGCGTTCCTCATCTGAGGGTGGTTTTGCCTCTCGGGAGACATTTGGCAATGTCTGCAGATGCACATGTTTTTGATTGACACAGTTTGGCAATGTGCTAAGTGACATCTCGTGTGTAGAGGACAGGGACACTGCTGATCTTCCTACAATCACTCCATATCAAACCATGGTCTGAGTCCAAATGCTAAGCGCTTGTCTACATTAAGGGCGTCTTTTTAAAAAATCTGTGATTTTGCCAGTTGAGAAGGAATGGGAACAGGAGTGAGAGTTTTGATATTGTAGATGTGGTTAAGGGATAGGAGCATGTAACACAAACCAAGGAATTATCTCACATCTGCTAACATAACAACAAAACTCACAGATCTCCTGCTTCGGCCTGGGTAATTGCTTTTGGCATAACAGCGATTACCTCAGACAGACTGAAAGTTTAATAATTAGGTGGGCGATTTCCCTACGTGGTGCACAAATAGGAAAAACACCACCATAGAGTCATCTCCCACATCTGTCTGTCCTCCTCCCTTCCTTAATTTACCAGCACTGCAACGGTCCCTCATTTTAGCCTTTTTAAATTGTAATGCAGCCGATTATCAGCTTTCTTAATTTTTTGATATTTGACATTGAACAGCTCTAAATGAGTTTAAAGCAATCTTGTGAATTCTTAAAGAAAGGAAATGTGACTGGAGGGAGGGAGGGAAGGAGAGAGGAAGAGGGAGAAGGAGAGAGATGGAGGGAGAGAAGGATGCAGGAGTTTGTCTTCTAAAGGCTTCTGTTTGATTTTGTGTGCTCATTTTGCTCAAAATAAATGTTATACTGCTCTACTCAATCTCTTTTATGCTTGCAATTCAGATTTAGCACCAAATAAGAGGTCATTTTTATTGTTATTTTTTTCAGTTATGTTCTAAATATGTTCATATTCTTAAATAACTGTAAGTATTGAAAATTTCCATTACTTGTTGACTATTATTTTAAGTCTTTGAGATTCATGAAACACCCTTAAAACTCTTCTCCTTTGAAATGTAGGTTTATTTCAGGTAACATACTCTTCTGAAATATCCAGAATATATTTTACCAAGGATAGAAGGATAGTACTTGGAAATGCAAACTTCACCTAAGAGGTAGAGAGAATTACAATACACAGACAATTCGTACAATTCTTTCTTTTCTCTATGCCTCCTTAAATCACAATATTCTCAGGAATCTTAAATGTCCTGATTTTTTTCATATGCACTACCTATATATGTCTCTAAGTATCTTTTTATATTTTAGCATTAACATATTGATGGTTATGTATACATATAAAATAACATTAATCTTTTTCAGGCCTTTAAATTTCTTCAGGAGTTTAAAGAACCAGAATAAAGAAGATATAATTTATCGGGTTTTAATAAATTCTGTATTGATTCAGCATAACTACAGGGATGAACCCACAAAGTTTTCCCCCTTTTAGAAAATTCCTTCTGCCTAGCTGGAGTGGCTCTGTTGGTTGAGCGTCATGCTGTGCACCAACGAAGGGGTTGCTGGTTCAATCCCTGATCAGGGCACATGCCTGGGTTGTGGCTTTGATAATCAATCAATCAATATCTCCCCCCCCTCTCTTTCTCTTCCTCTCTCCCTCCCTCACTTCCTCCCCGTCTCCTACCCTCTCTCCCTCTCTCTTTCCCTTCCTCCCTCCCATCCCATTTCCTTTCTTTAAGAATGTCCTTGGGTGAGAATAAAAAAATTCCTTCTTCTCTCCTCCGAAAATGTTTTTGACATTTATTTAGACTTTAAATCATAGGCAGCGATGCATCTTGAAGAATAATGGGGCATATATGTATTTTACTGTCATGGAATGTGGTCCTTAACATTTTAAGTGAAAAAGACAAGATGTATAGTGTATATCATATAATTCCATTTTCATTTAAGAAAATCACTATACCCAGGCTGGTTTGGTTGAGTGGATAGAGCATCAGGCTGTTGACTGAAGGGTCTCAGGTTCAATTCCAGTCAAGGGCACATGCTCGGGTTGCAGGCTTAATCCCCAATAGGGGGCGTGCAGGAGGCAGCTGATCAATGATGCTCTCTCATTATTGATATTTCTATCTCTCCCGCTCCCTTCTGCTCTGAAATCAATAAGAATATATTTTTTTAAAAAGAAAATTACCATATATTTGATTGTACAAATAAAAAGGTTTGGAAGGAGGATCGAAAAAATGTCGGCGGAATAGACAGATGTGTCCCAAGCCTTGTCCCAGAGCAGATAGAAAGCTGAGGGTGGCACAGTGAGTGTTTGTGAGTTGAGGGACAGCTATACTCCAGGAGATGGTGGGGGACTGCTGGACAGGGCTCCCCTGACCAGGCAGCACCCACTGCTGCTGGGTTCCCTCCAGGAGCCACCAACTCGGACATGGAGACCACGCCATCTTGAAGGGGAAAGTGGATGTTGTCAGAAACCTGAAAATCTACAACTGCGGCACCCACCGAGCAGCTGCAAACCTCAGAGCACCGGTCCCCAATGGGTGTGAACACGCAGAGTCAGAGGAGCTCCACACTCCACCATGGAAAGGTGAGATTTCGCCGGGGATGAGGCGAGGTCTCTGGTCCCAGCAGGATAGAGAAGCGGGTGCACTGCGGGAGCTGGAGGACCGGGGAAGTCTGCGCCTGGAAACATCCGTGGCTGTTGGGGCTGGCGTGATTCATGAATGTTGAATGGGGTCCTCAGAGCTGCTAATAGAAGGGAACTCTAAAAAGCAACCCATTTTGATCTGATGCAAAAGGACAGCCTAAACATTTTAAAAGTGTGCCAACTACTTAGACCCAAGGGGGAAAATGACTACACAGACCTGCGGACAGCCCCCAGAGTTCGCATACTTACACTGGCTCTTTTTTTTTTTCTTTATTTCTTTTCTTTGTTCTTCTTCCTCTTTAAATCCTTGCTTCTGATTACTAAGCCCAATGCATAGGATCACCCAATTGGGGACACCATAAGAGACTGCAGGGGAAAGTTGTTTTTCTGGAACCTGGGGATCAGAGTAGGGAATAACCACCAGAGAAACAGCTCTGGGGCAACCTACTCCCACAAACCAGTATTGAGTGCCACAGGGAAAACAGGATCTAAGCACTGGCTAGAGAGGACCTATAATTTCGGAGGTCAATCCAGAAACACTGCCACGCAGGGGTTGAATCACAAATTGACTTTTGTGTAAACAAAGGAATACAGTGATACCTCGAGATACGAGTGCCCTAACATATGAGACTTTTGAGATATGAACTGTCGAGCGAGCTATTTTTGCTTTGAAATACGAGCAGCATTTGAGATAGGAGTCATCGCGAGGATTGGCCAGCTGCACACGACCCACCAGTTTACCGCGACTCGAGCGTCTCATAGTTTCCCACGCCTCAAGGTTACGGAACGAATTAAACTTGTATCTCGAGGTACCACTGTACAAGAAATTAAGACACACTGCCTGCTTAAAAATCAGGACTGGCTTACTACACTGAGAGGCAGTGGAACACAGGGAATTGCGATACTGTTCTGACTAGGAAACAGGCGGGCCAAACAGAACAGTAGAGGAAATGAATGACCTTCACTCCTACACATTTTTCTTTTTTTCTTTTTTTCATCTTTTACTTAAGAAACTAATTTTTTTCCCTCATTTGATTTTACTTTTTGAATCATTATATTTTTATTTTCAATCAGTATTTTTTTAAAAATGTCATTTTATTTTCTCTTTATTTTACTTTGGGATTATTGTTCTACATTCTATTTTCATCTTTCCTTTAGCATCATTTTACTCTATCTCAACTTTACCTTTATGCCATCACTCTCTTTCTGAATTTTCCCCTTTTGTTGTCCTATTTCTCTTACCTTTTTCCTGCTTTACATTTTCCCTGTTCTTTCTTTTTACCCCTGTTAAAATTTCACCCTACTAATATATCTAATTTCCAATCCCCTACTCCAAATTCATACACACTTCTCTCACTTCTCTGTCTTCACTATCCAAAAAATTGTTTTTCTCTCTGTTCTTTTGTTGTTGTTTGCTTGATTGTTGATTATATTGATTTTTTATGCATGTTTGTGAAATTGTTTTGCTTCTTTTTTTTTGTTTGTTTTGTTTTTGTTTGTGTTTTGCTTCTGTTTTCCCTCGCCTCACTTGATATTAGTTGTTGTTTGTAGTTTGTATTCATCTCTAGGTACTTGTTGCTGGCATTTGTTGGGATAAGTGGCTGTTTTATTGAAGTTTTCTCCCAATATATATAGTTTGTTCCCCTCTTCTTTCTTATTCTCTTTCTTTTTTCTCAATTTATTTTTCCTTTCCCCAATTTCATTTTTCCACTCCTTTCTTTTTTTTTTCTCCTCTTGTTTCTCTTCTATTCTCTAATTTGCCTTTCTCTGGTGGTTACCTTTATTTGGGGTTATTAATATCGTGTATACCTTTCTCTTCAGTGCCTTGTGCATTGTACCTGGTTGTGTTGTATTTTGTGCTTTTAAATCAACGCAGGAGAGAGAACTATATAACCAGACACCCGGAGTGGGGAGACAAAGAAACAGCCCACATATGAAAAAAAGCAGGCATCACCAGAAAGGAAAGTAAATGAAATGGAAGCAAGCAACCTGTCAGAAAGAGAATTCAGAGAAATGGTCATAAATGAAAGACAAATTTGACAACATGTGTAAGAACCAAGAGTAAATGAAGAAGAACCAAGAAGAAATGAAAAATGACATTGCTGCTGTAAAGAACTCAATAGAAAGCATCAAGAGTAGACTAGATGACCCTAACCAGTTTGGCTCAGTGGATAAAGCATCGTCCTGAGGACTGAAGGGTTACAGGTTCGATTCTGGTTAAGGGCATGTACCTTGGTTGTGGGTACATCCCCCGTAGGAGGTGTGCAAGAGGCAGCTGATTGATGTTTCTCTCCCATCGATGTTTCTAACTCTATCCCTCTTCCTCTCTGTAACAAATCAATAAAATGTATGTATATTTTAAAAAATACAGGAGGCAGATGAAACCGCGGACCACATCAGTGAGCTAGAAGACAAGGTAGGAAAAAATATTAAGTAGAGCAGCTTCTAGAAAAAAAAATTTTAAAAAGCAGGAAGAGAGTCTAAGGGAACTTGGGGGACAACACAAAACAAAACAACATCCGCATAATAGGGTTCCAGAAGGAGAGGCAACTGAGCAAGGAATAGAAAATCTGTTTGAAGAAATAATGACAGAAAACTTCCCTGAAGAAAAATCCCACACAAATCCAAGAAGCTCACAGAGTCCCAAGCAAAATGAACCCCAAAAGACACATTATAATTAAATTGGCAAATACCAACGACAAAGTAAGAATCTTAAAAACAGCCAGAGAGAAACAGAAAGTTACCTACAAAGAACCCTTCATCAGACTAGCAACTGATTTCTCAACAGAAACTCATCAGGCCAGAGGGAATGAAACAAAATATTCAAAGTCATGCAAAGGAAGGGTCTTAATCCAAGAATACTGTACCCAGCAAGGGTATCAATCAAAATTGAAGGTGAAATCAGGAGCTTCACAGGCAAAAAAGGATTTAGGGAATTTATTACCACCAAACCAGAAATGCAAGAAATGCTAAAGGGTCTACTATAATACAAGAAAGAAGAAAGAAATAGGAAGTGAAGAAGGAACACACGGGTAAAGAATAAAAATGATGACAAATAAGTACCTATCCATATAACTTTAAATGTAAATGGATTAAATACCCCAAATAAAGACATAAGGTAATGGATTGGATAAAAAAAAAAACATGACCCATATATCTGCTGTCTACATGAAACCCACCTCAGAAAAAAAGACGCACACAGACTGAGGGTAAAGGGATGGAAAAAGGTTTTTCAGTGAATGGAAATGAAAAAAAAACTGGGCTAGCAATACTTATATCTGACAAATTAGATCTCAAAGTGAAGGACATAAGAAGAGATAAGGAAGGCCACTCCATAATACTAAAGGGAGCAATCCAACAAGAAGAAATAACTCTGGTAAACATATAAGCACCCGATAATGGAGCACCCAAGTACTTAAAAAAACTCCTGGAGAATATCAATGGAGAGATTCACAGCAATTCAAATCATAGTAGGAGACTATGAAATATGCCATTGGTATTTTAATGGGGAGTGCGTTGAATCTATAGATTGCTTTGGCTAGTATGGACATTTTAATGATGTTGATTCTACCAATCCATGAACACGGTATGTTCTTCCATTTGATTGTGTCTTCCTCTATCTTTCTTTTTCAACGTCCTGTAGTTTTCTGAGTACAGGTCTTTTACTTCTTTAGTTAACTTTATTCCTAGGTATTTTATTTTTTTTGGTGGGATGGTAAATGGGATTGCTTTTTAAATCTCTCTCTCTGCAAGTTCACTGCCTATGTTTTTTCAGTGAACCATAGAACAGTTGCCGTCAGCTGAAAGTAAGGATGGGGAAGAGATGTGGGAAGTTTGAGGAGAGGGGAGAAGGTGTGAAACAGTGCTCTAGGAAGGTAAAGAGTGAAGAAATGAAGGGAATGTGGTGGGGAGTGTCCATTCTGAGGTCCGGAATTGAAAATGAGCCCAGTCAGTATGATTGTGTTTCTTCAGCCATGGTTAGCTGCTGAGGTGCAAACTCAGAGTAGGTAGAAGATTGGATTTAATCAAAGTAATAAATAAAACTCATTGCTCATGTTGCAAGCTGTTTTCAAGAGGTTGATGATGTGCATGCATTTAGCATTTCAGCTTTTTAATTATATGCAGTTTTGGAAGGTTATACTTAGTGAGGGACAGGGCATTTAAAAAAAAGAAAGGAAAAATGCATGGCATTGTTTCAGGAAAGGTTCTTGGTAGAGCATTGCAGGCCCTCATTCCAGCCAATTTAAGCAGAAAAGGAATTTATTGGAAAGTTGTCAAGTACCTCAAAGCACTGATCTGGTTCAGGAAACAGACAGGAACCCAGGGAATTCAGAGATCTGGAATTCCTGCCAAGGTCACACCACTGGAACACCTGGGTGTTAAGGATGTTCGGTTTGAGGATGCTGATGTGGTGTGAGTATGTGTGTTACCCCCAAACTCATGTTGAAATTCTAACCCCAAAGGTAAATTGGTGGGGCCTTTGGGAGGTGCTCAGTTCATGAGGGCCAAACTTCATGGGATCAGTGCCTTAAAAACTGTTCCAGAGGCACCTGGCCGGTGTGGCTCAGTTAGTTGAGTGTCTTTCTGTGCCCTGAAAGGTAGTCACTGGTTGGAATCCCAGTGAGGTTACATGTCTGGGAATGCAGGCTTGATCCCTGGTTAGGGTGCATACAGGAGGCAGCAGATCGATGTTTCTCTCTCCCGTCAATGCTTCTCTCCCTCTCCCTTTCTCAAATCAATAAAAAACATTAAAAAAAAAAGCTCCTGAGACATCTAGAGCCCCTGTCTAGTATGTGAGGATACAGCGAGAATGAGCAGCTCGAAGAGAACCTCATCCTGATCTCAGGCCTCCAGCCTCCAGAGCTGTGAGAAATACATTCCTGTTGTCTGTAAGCCGTCCAGTCTGTGGTATTCTGTTATAGCAGCAAGAATGGACAGACAGATGCTGCCATTTCTTTTTTTCAGATTTTTAACATCTTTTTTAAAAGGCTACACGGTAGATGATACTGATTGAGATTAGGATGGTGACAGTGGAGATATAAAGAAATGGACAGATTCATGGATAGCTCATTAGGTTGCTACGAAAATTCATATCTTGAGAAAAATTATTTTTCCTCTTTTTTTCTCCTCCTTTTTCTCTTCCTTCCCCTCTTACTCTCTTCTTTTTCTCCTTTTTCCCCCCTTGAAATATAGACCTTTCTAGAGGGCTTTATGCAATCTTATCTTGCTCAGGGCAGGAGAAGATTCTGCAGTGTTCATAATGTTCATTAGAAATATATTTTTAAGCTCCTACTGTGTACAGCAAGCATGGCAAACTCACCAGCCATGGGTTTGACATGCTTGGTGTACAGTATAGTGCCAAAGGGGGTTGCTAGTTGTAGTCACTCTAGACTTGAGTTCAAGTCTAGACACACAGAAATGATTTGTTTATTGCTGGGCACTGCATGACTGCGGAGTAGGCTGACCATCTCTTTCCTGGGTGTGGGTCACTGAGACTGCGTGGACTCACTTTCAACTAAGATCCCCCCCCCCCCCGCCCCAGGACTGATTAGTTCCTTAGTTAAATTTTTTACATATCAGTTATTTGAAATAGGCCAAATGCATATCCATTATTTTAAAAAATAATGAGGAAGAAAACATATTTTTAGAAAGTTCTCTTCAGACTGATTTTCAAATGGAATTTATTAGAAATGGTTAGAATAATTCTTAAAAATATAGCCGAAACCGGTTTGGCTCAGTGGATAGAGCGTCAGCCTGCGGACTGAGGGGTCCCAGGTTCAATTCCGGTCAAGGGCATGTACCTTGGTTGCGGGAGGGCTCCCCAGGCAGCTGACCGATGTCTCTCTCTCATCGATGTTTCTAACTCTCTATCCCTCTTCCTTCCTCTCTGTAAAAAATCAATAAAATATATATTTAAAAAAAATAAAAATAAATAAATAAATAGGCTCCCAGCCCTCCTGAGTCTTAATATCTAGAAATCTGTGTTTATAAAAATTCCAGGATAGTCAGCCGGATTTAGGAACCATAGCTTTACGCTATTCAGGCCAGCTTTACACTGTACTGGGAGAGGTAATTAAATTCTTCTCTTTTAATGGGTCTATTATAAATGACTATTTGAATTTCTCAGCTTAATTTAATTTAATTATTTTTGAAATCTATTTTTATTGGTTTCAAAAAGGAAGAGGGAGGGAGAGAGAAACATCAGTGATTCTAGGGAATCATTGGTTGGCATGCCTCACACTGGGGATGGAGCCCACAACCTGGGCGTGTACCCTGACCAGGAATCGAACTCGGACCTCCGGGTTCATAGGTAGACACTCAACACTGAGCCACACCGGCTGGCTTAATTTTAAAATATGGCATTTGGTTTCATGTGATGATAGGTAGTTTTTTGAAGGTGATATAGGTGAATTCATTAAGTTTTCTCTTGTCTGTGGCTATTTTGTAATTACAGTGGTACCTCGAGATACGAGTTTAATTCGTTCCGTAACCTTGAGGCGTGGGAAACTATGAGACGCTCGAGTCGCGGTAAACTGGTGGGTCGTGTGCAGCCGGCCGATCTGCGCGATGACTCCTATCTCAAATGTTGCTTGTATTTCAAAGCAAAAATCACTTGCTAGCTCGATGGCTCATATCTCAAAAATCTCGTATGTTAGGGCACTTGTATCTCAAGGTACCACTGTATATAGTTTTGATGTTGTCCCCCTAAGTATAAGAAACTTTTTCTCTGGATTACAAGAATATAGCTCCCTAAACATCAGCTGCAAGCAAGTTTGTATATGAACGGCTAGATCATTGCGTCTCCAACTTACCTCGCATACTGCTCATCTGGAGCGCTTGTTAAAATGCAGCTTCTGTTTCAGTAGGTCTGGGATGGGGCTGAGAGTCCGTGTTCCTAATGAACTCTGGCTGGTGTTCATGCTGCTCTACAGATTTCCCAAGAGGCTAGATAATGGGCTGGAAGAGGCTCTCCTTTGAGCATTTACGTTGGTGTGAATTACTCTGCTTTGGAGCATGTTTTGGGACTGTTAAGTTTGACCAAAGAAGACTGCATTATATAACCTTCTAATGCTTTCCCCCTTGTTCTGGAAGGCTATGGCACTATATGTGGCCTAAGGTTTTTAGTTTCAGGCTTTGGAACTGAATAAAAGAAGTAATTTCAGCATTCAAGCTGCAGCAGCAAAATTGGTTTATCTACTTGAGGTAGTGTGAACTACAAGTAAAGTATTTAGTAATTGAATTAAGTATAAGAGGGACAGACGTAATGTTGAGAATTATTACACATACTAGAGGCTTGGTGCACAAAATTCGTGCATGGGGAGAGGGTGTCCCTCAGCACAGCGTGCACCCTCTCAAATGTGCGATCTCTTGAGGGATGTTCAACTTCCTGTTTAGGCCCGATCCTAGTATATAGGGCCTAAACAGGCAGTTGGATATCCCTTTCACCATCCAGGACTACTGGCTCCCAACTGCTCGTCTGCCTGCCAGCCTGATCACCCTAACTGCTCTTTCCTGCATGCCTGGGCCCCCTGAACTGCTCTTCCCTGCTGGCCTGGGTTTCCCCCAATTGCCCTCCCCTGCTGTCCTGATCGCCCACAACTACCCTCCCTTGCAGGCCTGGTCCCTCCCAGCTGCCCTCCCCTGCTGGCCATCTTGTGGCAGCCATCTTGTGTCCACATGGGGGCAGCCATCTTGTGTGTTGGAGTGATGGCCAGTTTCTATATTACTCTTTTATTAGATAGGACAAGTATCTCTAAGGACTGGGAAATTTTGTGTTTTGCAGAATTGAGAATTTTGGTTGTGATTTATCATTATGTTAGAGCAGTGGTTCTTGGGTGGGGGAGATTTTATCTCTCAGGCACATTTGGCAATATCTGGAGACATGTTCATTTGCCACGACGGGTAGGATGGTGGTGGTATTAACTGGTGTCTAGTGGGCAGCGGCCAGGGATGCCGCTAAACACACTATGGTGCACTAGCTAGCACCCACAGCAAGGAATTATTTGGCCCAAAATGTTAGTAGTGACAAATATTAAGAAACCTTATGTTAGAGAATATTCACAAGTATTTGATGAGTTTTTAATTAAAAATAATACAGAAAATACAAATAGAAAATAACCAGTTGTGTTTCCACTAATCAGATTTAACCAATGCTAACATTTATCTTACTTGATTTTAGGCTTTTGGTTTAAGGAATATCATTCTGTTATTTTGGGGGAAACTAAGTCACAATTAGTATTTTTTCTTTTTCATTTTGGTTTTTAAAGTTTTATTTTTATTTCAAAATTTGTATTTTGAACTCAAACAGTGTAGAAAGTGAAAGTAATGAAGCCATCTCAAAGCAGCCAGAAATAAGCATTATTGCCACTCATTATCCCAGAAATCTTTCCATGTAAATATTCATACAGCTAGAAGCATAGAGAGAAATGCTTTTATGACATTGGGATCATACTGTAAAAGAAATAGGAAAAATACTTTTAAATGAAAAAATTTAAACTCAGAGAGAATGAAATAGAACAGGATAGATTAATTATCTCCCATATCTCCATCACTCAGGCTTCAACAGTCACAAGTTCATGCCTCTCTCTACCCACACCCACTCCCAGACATCACATCATCCCATCTGTTAATATTTCAGTGCCTGAACCCTTAAAATATGAGGACCCTTTTTTTTAACCGTTATCACACACAATTAACAATTTCTCTGATTCATTCTCTTTCCTTCTCTCTCTCCCTATCTTCCTCAGTATGTTTTCTTTCCAATTGAGTTTTGATTTGCATTGAGATCGAACAGTAATTCCGCAAAGAAAGGGAAATGGATGCTGCATAGGCCAAACCAAATGCAACCTGCCACAGCTCTTTTGTGTGAATTTTGGTTTTCCTTTCTAGAATGCCTTAAACTATTTGGCAGTGCTGTGTAAAAATAATGAAATACACTTTTATGTCTCTTTTTCACTAGCTTCATTTTTTTAAGCTGCCTTTCTCATCTTTTTCAGTATTTCTCCAAGATTATCTTCCTGTTTGGGTGTATTTGCTATAGCAATGGCCTCTGGGGACTACTTGCAGGAAAGCACCTGCAGGAATCATTTAACTAACTGGTGTTTAGCTTCTTGAGGGCAAGGAGCAAGTCTTAACCAGCTTTCTGCCTATTGCCATTATCGTCTGCTCAGTCTGTGTTAGGTGCCTGTCATGAATCTGGAGGGGACTGTGTTAGTATTGATTGGCATATTAATCCAAACCATTGATAGCAAAACACTAAGCATGCTCGTTTAGCTCTAACAGTGCGCTCACAGGAGAATATAATCCAGATGTTCATGTTTGGTACCTGCATCTATAGGTAGCCTCCGAATAAAGAGGTGAGACAGGAAATTTCACTTCCTCTGGTCACTTTTTCTCATTTCTTCTCACTTACAATATGTCTTGGTTTGCTTGACACAGTCTCAGTTTTTGCAGTCCTGATGTAATTACTAATAGTGTCCCTTTTCATTCCCAGAATTATCCCAGTGGGTGGTAAATTAAATGGTAGGCCTACTAATGTAACATTTAATGTGTGCCAGGCTCTCTTCTGAACTCTCTGTACGTTCTCATTTAATCTGCATAAAAATCCTAAGTAGCACATCATGTATTTATTCTGATTTACATATAGGGAAGTCGGGTCACGAAGAGATTGCACAGTTATGTTTGAGTAGTGAGTGGTGGAGCCAGGAGTTAAGTGCAGGCAGTTTCTTGCAAATGTACATAAGCACTCTGCTCTGGTCTCTGTGGGTTCCAAACATACCTGTCTTTGTAGAATACATGCCGACCTCCTAGAGTCTCCTGATAACTAATCCACATAGTTTTACGTCAGCATCTAGTTAAGGCTCTGGGAATTTGGGGTTTCCTTTTATTCACAAAAAACTTGTAGGTTCTTCACATACCACAACACCAATCCTATCTAATAAAAGAGTAATAAGGAGCAAGTATGCAAATTAACCCAACCAAGATGGCCACGGCCATGGAGTGAGCAGGAGGCTTGGGTTTCCCCTGCAATGGAGGAAGCCAAGCTTTCCGCAGCTCTCGCCTGCCTTGATCTCCTCTGCTCAAGGCTACAAAGTTTCAATTACAGAAGATAAATAAATCCCAACAAAAATGGTGGCAGCCTTGGAGCTGGAGAGAGCAGGAGACTTGAGTTGCCTCTAGTGATGGAGGAAGCCAAGCTTTCCACACTCCCTGGTGGGCCTAGGCCTCCGCTCAAGGCTACAAAGTTTCAATTATAGAAGATAAATAAATCCCAACAAAAATGACTGCAGCCACAGAGCAAGCAGGAAGCTTGGCTCCGCTCAAGGCTATGAAGTTTCAATTATAGAAGAAAAATAAATCCCAGATACTAGGGCCTCCGCTTGGGTTGCCGGGGGGGCATGGCTGGCTTGCAAACCACCACAGGCCCCTTGCCCATGCCCCAAGGGAACCCCCACCATGATCTGGGACACCCTTCAGGGCAAACCAACTGGCCTTCACCCATGCACCAGGCCTCTATCCTATCTAATAAAAGAGTAATATGCAAATTGACCATCATTCCAACACAAGATAACTGCTCCCATTTGATCAAAGATGGCTGCCCCCATGTGGACACAGATAGCTGCCACAAGATGGCCAGCAGGAGAGGGCAGTTGGGAGGGACCAGGCCTGCAGGGGAGGACAGTTAGGGGCTAACAGGCTGGCAGGGGAGCAGTTAGGCATCAATCAGGCTGGCAGGGCAGTGGTTAGGGGGTGATCAGGCTGGCAGGCAGAAGCAGTTAGAGGCAATCAAGAAGGCAGGCAGGCAAGCAGTTGGTAGCCAGCAGTCCTGGATTGTGAGAGGGATGTCCAACTTCCTGTTTAGGATCGGGCCTAAACGGGCAATCAGACATCCCTCGAGGGGTTGCAAATTGAAGAGGGTGCAGGCTGGGCTGAGGGACACCTTCCCCCCCTTTCCCTCTCACCCCCGTGCATGAATTTCGTGTACCGGGCCTCTAGTCTGATTATAATCAGACTTCTTTCTGAGAAGGTTGAGCATTTGCCTTTTTCATTCTCTTAATGACAGCTACTTGGCATTCCTTCCTTCCTGGATTTCAGTTACGAACATTCCCAGCTTTTGCAGATTCTCGAGTCCCTGCCACAGTCCCTTTCAGCCATCTTTGGTATAAATAAATTCATGGACACACACACGCACACATGCATGCACACAGTGTCTCCAGCACCTGGAACAATGCCTGTCATATGGCAGGAACACAAACTTTTTCACTCCCTGTGATCAGTTCATATTTTGGAATTACCTGGGGGCAGTATTCACACGTGCTTTATGGAAAGCTCTTTTAGACAGCCACCGCTTTCAGGTAGCTTACTGTTCAGAAAGGAGATGATGGATGTACTGGAAGAACTCTGATATACGACAGCTGAGTTGTGTGAGTCAAGTACTACTTGGGTACAGAATAACTGCCCCAATAACTACCCCTTGTTTTTAAGGAAAGGCCTTGAGTTTGCCAACAGCAGAGTTCTGGCAGAAGAATAATTGTCAACTCAGACGAGAGGACGACTCTAGCCACTTGGTGCGGGTCCTCTCATAAGAAACCTTCTGTCAGCAGTACGGTCTGTCTTTATGCGCACGTCCTCCACACGGCACATTCCGACCTCTTGTTGGCGATAAGCAGAAGGGACAGCTGGAACTGTCTAGCAGAAGAGAATTTTATTTTTTAATGTGGAAGGCGGGTGTTATTTATTTGATTTTTTTAAAACCCTTTTTAGTTTAAAGTCTATTGATATGCACATGGTCTTTTTCCTTAATAAAAATATTGTCTACTTGTATTGTAATATAACTGCATTTTGCTTTTTTACTGGATATCTTAGTAAGAAGATACGGTTAGAATTGAATAGAACTGATCACAATAGCCTGGTGAGAGAAGGCAGCATTCATTATCTTCACTTTACAAACGAGGAAGCTAAGTTGGGTCAAACTGTTAGCTGTGTGGCTTTGGGGGAAAACCGCACGATTGGGACTTGTACCTGGGTTTTAGAATCTAGATTCAGTATATGTCACATGGCCTTATTTTAACTTATTAGATTGCTTTTCTTTTCAGAGTAAACTTTTATTTTTTTCCATTTTTAAAAAAAATATATTTTATTTATTTTTTTACAGAGAGGAAGGGAGAGGGATAGATAGTCAGAAACATCGATGAGAGAGAGACATTGATCAGCCACCTCCTGCACACCCCACACTGGAGATGTGCCCGCAAGCAAGGTACATGCCCCCGACCGGAATCGAACCCGGGACCTTTCAGTCCGCAGGCCGATGCTCTATCCACTGAGCCAAACCGGTCTCGGCTATTTTTTTCCATCTTTTTATTAATGTATTACATGTGTACATATCTTCCCATTGCTCCTCCCCCATTCCACTCCGATACATGCCCTCACCCTTCAGTGTCTTGTGTCCATTGTTTGTGCTTATATGCATGCAAACAAGTCCTTCGGTTGATCTCTTATTTACCCCACCTCTCCCTAACCTTCCTGCTGTAATTTGACAGTTTGATGCTTTACTGCCTCTGTATCAATTTTTTTGTTCATCAGGTTACAATGTTCTTTATTATCCATAAATGAGTGAGATCATGTGGTATTTTTCTTTCGTTGACTGGCTTTTTTCACTTAGCATAAGGCTCTCCAGTTCCATCCAGGTCCTCTCTAGCCTGTGCTTAGATCCTGCTTTCCCTGTGGCACTCAATACCGGTTTGTGGGAGTGGGCTGCCCCAGAGCTGGTTCTCCGATGTCACTCACTGCTCTGATCCCCAGGTTCCAAAAAAAACAACTTTCCCCTGCAGTCTCTGAGGGTGTCCCCAACTGAGTGATCCTATGTATTGGGCTCAGCAATCAGAAGCAAGGATCTGAAGAGGAAAGAGTGCAAGTGCGTGAACTCCCCTTCCCCTCCTGTTCAAGCAGCTGGCACACTTAAACTCCCAGGCTGCCCCTCTGGGTCAGATCAAAATGGGCTGCTTTCTGGAGATCCCCTCTGTCAGCAGCTCTGAGGACCCCCTTCCAATTCATGGATCACGCCAGCCCCAACAGCCACGGATCTCTCCAGCGCAGACTTCCCGGTCCTCCAGCTCCCGCAGTGCGTGCGCTTCTCTGTCCTGCGGGACCAGGATCTCACCTCATCCCCGGCGAAATCCGACCTTTCCGTGGTGGAGTGTAGAGCGCCTCTGAATCCGTGTGTTTGCGCCAATTGGGGACTGGTGTTCTGGGGTTTTCAGCTGCTCGGTGGGTGCCGCAGTTTAGCTTCTCAGGCTTCCGATAACATCCACCCTCCCCATCAAGGTGGCGCGGTCTCCGGTCCAAGCTAGCGGCTCCGGGAGGGAACCCAGCAGCAGTAGGGGTTGCCCGGTCAGGAGAGCCCCTTCCAGCAGTCCCCCCCTTCTCCAGGAACAGACCCGTGCGACCCTCAGCTGCTCCCTCTGTCTGCTCCGAGACAAGGCTCGGGACATGTCTGTCTATCCCACCACCCTCCCCCTCGCCTGATTTCTTTTTTTTTTTTAATATATATTTTTATTGATTTTTCACAGAGAGGAAGGGAGAGGGATAGAGAGAAACATCGATGAGAGACATCGATCAGCCGCCTCCTGCACGCCCCCTACTGGGGATGTGCCCGCAATCAGGATACGTGCCCTTGACCAGAATCAAACCTGGGACCTTTCAGTCCGCAGGCCGACGCTCTATCCACTGAGCCACACCGGTTTCAGTGCCTGATATATATATATTTTTTATCTATATCAAGATAAGGACAATGAAAGCTGGGATTATATCACATCATAAGTCCTTTTTAATGATTGTCATTATAGAATCTAGTTCAACGTAATTTAGTCCATTTGCATTTCTGAGTCGGCAGGCTTATTAACACCACTTTGATCATTATAGAGCCCATAAATTCTATTGGAAGGGAAGTTCTGTCTGGTACCTATGTGCAAATTAGAAAAAGGCGGTCCCTCGAGGTCAGTGGTTGGTAATCTGTGGCTCGTGAGCCTGAGCCACATGTGGCTCTCAAGCCGTGGTTTGCCGCTCTGTTGACTGATGAGTTTGCCGGCCACTGCTCTGGGTGGACTGTCAGTTAGCAAAAGGCATTCCTGCGAGGGGCAGTTTGAGCCACCCCAGGGTGCTGGGCGTGGGAAAAGTGCATCTGGGTTTGTCTACCCTGTCTCCTTTTTGTGGTACCTGAAAAGCAGTAGCATGAATCTGATTCATATTAATTTATTTAGAAAGAGCTGGTGGTTTTTTTTTAAGAGTTTTGTTTATAGATAAAAACTCTTGTTGTTCCGCAGTATAACAGGTATATACCTGCCTCAGCACCTTGTACTTGTTCCTTGCACCTGGAGCTTGAACTTCGCCCTCTCTACTAGTACACGGCTCACTCTTTCACTTCACCCAGGTCTCTGCTCATATGTCACCTGCTCAGCATCACCTCACTTATCCTACCGAAAACATCACCCCAATCACACTCTCTCCCTCTCTGCTGTATTTTCCTCATCCTGCATCTTGCCACCTGGATATTTTATTTTTAAATTTTTGTCTCTTCACTAGAAAATACACTCTGTCTATTGCCTGTTACCTTCACTGTTGTATCCGAACTCCCAGAATTGCCAGTTCTAGTATTTGCTGACTTTTATTAACAGTGTGCCCATTCTGGACTATAATTTGATGAATATGATCTAATTGAATCTTATTAATAGATGTATAAAGAGTAAATATTCTAATTCCCATTCTGGAATTGAAGAAATCCAGAAGCTTAGGAAAGTTCAATAACACTCCCAAAGTCAAATATCTAATAATCAGCAGCATTCATTGACAAGTAGATCTGATAGCCAAAGTTCATTTTTAAAAATTTACTTTAGTGATTCTTTTGGGTTTTGCAATGCTTTTCAAAGAGTGATTTCTAATAACTGGGAGAGGGCAGCTTAAATACTATTATCTAGGTTTAAAGGAAAAGAGAGGTAGAACCCATGGATTTAAAGCATTGGGATGCGAGATCCAGTGGTATTGTAAACTGGAGTGGCTACTATGAGAAATAGTATGGAGATTCCTCAAAAAATTAAAATTGAAACTAATATAATATTGTATGTCAACTGTAATTGAAAAATAAAAATAAATAAATTAAAAGCAGAACTGCTATATGACCTAGCAATCCCTCTTCTGGGTATTTATCCAAAGAAATCGAAAGACTAATTCCAAAAGATATATGCACCCCTATGTTCATTGCATCGTTATTTACAATAGACAAAATATGGAAGCCACCTAGGTGTCCCTCAAAAGATAAATGGATAAAGAAGACATGATACCTATGTTTTCCATTTGTAGGATTATTTTTCTGAATGGATTTGTTAGAATGGAACAAATAGATAACTAGGTTAAAGAGATAAACATTTTTTTTCTCATTCTGAACCATGTAAAGGAGTGCCTGGAATGTAATAGTCCTTCAAATAATATTTATTGGATGAAAGAATATTCTAAAACCCTCTTTCCAAATGGATGTAACAGTTTTCATTTCCCCCAACAATATGAGATGATCTGGTCTCCCCTACCCATTGTACATTTAAATTATCTGAGGGTTTGCATGTAATCATTAGAATTCTCCATCTTGAACGAAAAGTGTTAGCAGATGGGATAGCTAAGGTCTGTTTCTCTTTTTATTTCCTCTTCTTTGTTAATGAACATGTGTTTCCTCGCAGGACTGAATTTGCTCTTAAAGAAATCATGACCTCTGGAGGTGCTGAGGATGACATCCCACAGGGAGAGAGGAAAACAGTCACTGATTTTTGTTACCTTCTGGATAAATCGAAGCAGCTGTTCAATGGGTTAAGGTGAGCGGACTGCTGAGATCTGACGTTTTTCTCTAGTTCAGTGTATTTCCCCCCGTGGCTGCAGTATGGTACCTTTCTGAAAGTTACTGGTAGAATGTTGCAAAAATACCTGTACTAGAAGTGATGATGCTTTTTTCCTTTGACACTGTTTCTTCATTCTCAGGGGAAAAAAACAATAGGAAAAGAGGGTAACTTAGTGTTGTACTTGAGTTATGGAGAGCTGTTGTTCCATGGGTTTATATACGTTAGTCCACATTAGACCCGATTTACCTCTGATCTTACCTATTGGGGTATGGAGGGCTGAGGAGCCTACAAATGCATAACGCAGGTGAATGTGGGCCTCTCTCCTGTGGCAGTCTTTGTACACTTGTTTATTTGCTTGCTTCTTCTATTCTTCCTTTTTCTTTGGATAAAATATCTGTTGACCACAGTAATGACCGATTGTTTTAGACAGGGTTCTTTTTACTTTAGCTGTGCAGGCCCCGAACAGACTGGCAGCAGAAGATCTATGCATTTGTGTCCACAGGTGTGTGTGTGTTGATGTGTTCCTGTGTGTACTGAGTAAATAATTTTGTACTGTTGTGTTCTATTTAAATCCCTCAGCCCTGCTGTTTCTTCCCCTCCCCCTCCAATGTATAGAGCTATATTTCAGACCATCAGAATTCACCCCTTCAGAGTTTACAATGACGTGGTTTAGTATACTGAGTTGTGCAGCTATCACCAGAATCGAATTTTAGAACATTATTCATCCCCAAAGAAGCTCCATACCCATTAGCAATGATTCTCCATTGCCTCCACTTCCTAACCCTCTCATCAACTTTCTGTTTCTATAGTTTTACATATTGTGGACATTTCATCTAAGTAGACTCATACAACATGTGGTCTTTTGTGATTGGCTTCTTTCACAAAATAAAGTATTTTTTGAGGTTCATCTATATAGTAACTTGTATTAGTATGTCATTCCTCTTAATTATAGATCAATATTCCATTGTACAGATTTACCATATTTTGTTCATTCAGTCATCTGTTGATGGATGTTTGAGTTATTTTCCCTTTTGGCTGCTATGAATAATACTTATTAGGAACATTTGTGTACGCAGTTTTGTGTGGACATATATTTTTAGTTCTCATGAGTATATACCTAGGGCAGTGGTCAGCAAACTTACTAGTCAACAGAGCCAAATATCAACAGGACAACGATTGAAATTTCTTTTGAGAGCCACATTTTTTAAACTTAAACTTCTTCTACTGCCACTTCTTCACAATAGACTCGCCCAAGGCCGTGGTATTTTGTGGAAGAGCCACACTCCAGGGGCCAAAGAGCTGCATGTGGCTCTCCAGCCACAGTTTGCCAACCACGGATCTAGGGGGAAAATTGCTGGGTTATATGGTACTCTCTATTTAACATTTGAAGAATTTCCAGACTGTTTTTCAAAGAGGCTACATCATCAGCAGTGAAGAGGGTTCAGTTTTCTTCACCAACAATTGTTACTATATGTCTTTTGTATGATAACTATGGAAGGGGGTATGAAGTGGTATCTCATTGTGGGTTTTACTACAATTTTTAGGGTGACATTGACTAACAGGGTCATATAGTTTTCAAGTGTCAATTTCTATGATACACGAACTGTATATTGCACTGTGTGGCCACTCTCCAAAGTCAACTCATCTTCCATCTCCATATATTTGGCCCTCTTTACCCTTTACAACCTCCATGCCTTCCCTCTGACAGTCACCATACTGTTGTCTGCCTGTGTCTGTGAGTTTCAGTTTTATATCTACACATGAGTTTTGATTTGCATTTCCCTAATGACTAATGATGTTGAGCATCCGCTCCTGTCTCAGATTTGTCTCCCATATGCCAGACGTGCTTCATCTTGTCATTTTATATCAGTGTTTTTTGCTTCACATGAAACTAGGTATTATGGGAAGGGCCCTCTTCAGTTCAAACAAGCTTAATTATTTCTACAAAAATATGTATCTGGGGTGAGTAAGCATATATATTCTCTGCTTGTTTGGGGGTTTTTGTTTGAGGGGAGTGTGGCCAGTGGAAGTGCAGGTCTATAATTTACTGAGAGATTAGTATTTTGGCTCTTTCTTTTTTCTTTTCACTTTCAAAGAAAATTCATTTTACATATACACGTGGCATATATAAAACTATTGAAAAAGATTTTGGTGAAGATATAAATGAAAAGTTGCCTATGCTATGTAGTTAAATGTAAAAACAGTATATTTTAAATGATATTTTTTATACAAAATTCGGTATTAAATAAATGTGGTGAGTCCTGTTTGCTCTTAGTGCCCATTGGTCTCTTCCTTCTGGAGATGCTGATTTTCTCTGTGTCTGGTGCACTTGAGTTGTGTATTTTCTGGGCTCGTTTATAGAAATGAAAGTGTTTTGTTCAGTATGAGTCCTTGATTGGAAAAGCAATGGGAAAGGCCTCTGTTTATCAGTGTGCAGGTCTGTGACCGAGTTCCCCGGGAGGGGCGATGGAGGCCCAGTGGCATGCTCCACACCCCTTTCCAGTTCTGGTCCAAAGCTCTTTGAGCATATACTAGGTGTAGCGGTTAATAATGCGAATTTTTTTCAATAGATGGAGTTACACATATATATATATGTGATTTGATATGTATGCTATTTTGTTGTATTGACAACAAGCTTCAAAACTTCATATGTCAAATTTGCTGAAGGTGTTAGCATCGTAGATATTTTTATGCTTAAAAATATCAAATTTTGTGCCAAAAAATAAAAAAGCATTTGCAGGAAGTTGTAATTTATTACTTTATTTTGAAGAAAAGTGCTGCTGAATACTTCGGGAAGCTTATGGTGAACATGCTCCACTCAAGATACTTGTGAACGCTGGTTTAAACGCTTTGAAAGTGATGATTTTGATGTGAAAGACAAAGAACATCCAGGTCAATCGAAAAAGTTACCAGCATTATTGGATGAAGATGGGTGTCAAACTCAAAAACAACTTGCAGAAAGATTAAACGTTGTTCAGCAATTTCTGATCGTTTATGAGTGATGGGAAAGATTTTAAAGAAAGAAAAATGGGTGCCATATCAATTGAACACAAGATAAATGGAAAACCAAAAAGTCATCAGGAAAATGTTGCTTCAGCGGCACAAAAGAAAGTCTGTTTTGCATCTAATTGTGACTGGCAATGAAAAGTGGATTTATTTTGAGAATCCCAAAGCACAAAATCATGGGTTGATCCAGGTCAACCATCAACATCGACTGCAAGGCCAAATCGCTTCGGAAAGAAGATAATGCTCTGCGTTTGGTGGGATCCGGAAGGTGTGGTGTATTATGAGCTTCTAAAACCAAGTGAAACCGTTAATACTGATCGCTACCGACAATAAATAATCAGTGTGAACTATGCTTTGATAGTGAAATGACCAGAATGTTCCAGAAGACACAGCAAAGTAATTTTTCTTCATGATGACGCACCATCACACACTTCAAAACCAGCTAAAGACACGTTAAAAGATCTTGCCTGGGAAGTATTAACCCACCAGCCGTATTCACCAGACCTTGCTCCTTCAGATCACCACTTGTTCCTATCGATTTGCGGATATTGAACCATCCCTGCATTCCTGGAATGAATCCTACTTGGTCATGGTGTATGATCTTTCTGATGTACTGCTGGATCCGGTTTACACTTGTTCCTATCAATGGCACAGGCACTTTCTGAGCGGCACTTCAAAACGTAGGAAGTGGAAAACTAGATCTCTGAATGGTTTGCCTCAAAACAAGAAAAGTTCTATTGGGACGGTATCCACCAATTACCTGAAAGATGGGGGAAATGTGTAGCTAGCGATGAACATTACTTTGAATAAAGCACTTTTGGTGTTTCTCTTGAAATAATTGTTTTCTTTGATGACAAAATCCGCATTATTAACCGGTACACCCAGTAAATTAAACACCTTTCTCCTTTCAAATATTGGCTAGGTTTTGGGCATTTCTTTCGAAAGAGAGACGATTTCTTTGGGAATAATTTTGAAAAAGGTGTTTTTTGTTGTTTATTCCCTCCCTTTTTACATTGGTTTGGTCTGAATAGAAAACAGGATCCCAGTGCTTACAGAGAACAAGAAAGACATTGGCCGTGGTTCTGGGCCAGTGTTTGCATTTGGGGAAATGGAGTGAGGTGGGAATCCAGCTGGAATTGCATCAGCTTTTCACTTTGGGCCTTCTTTCCCGGCATTCCGTTCATTGTTTGAGCTTATCTTTTGGTTAGCTTCCCTATCTGATTTCTCTTTCGTTCTTGAGTTCACAAATTGTTGATTCAATTTGTTATTGCAGCGTAATGTACTTGTAGGAAAGTCTACATAAGGGCACGTTTTTACAGACTGCATTCATCCCTGTCGCCGGTAATTGGATAAAGAAATAGAGCATACAGCACCTCGGCAACCTCTCATGTTCCCTCTCACCTAGACTTTTTAACCCTTTGTGTACAGAGTGAGAAAGTGCATTTCAGTGCACGAAAGGCCTGAGTGTTTCTATAGAATATCGTATTTGGGTATAATAAATTCTCTTTTTATTCTAAGATATGTATTTTCACCTTATATCAAGCCATCCATCCACGCTGTCAGAGACTTTTCAATTTCCCAGCTGTTACTGTCTTCCTGGAGCTCTTTTTTTTTTTCTTCCTGAAAATACCCTCTGATGATATGTGCATGAGAAATAAACTTCGTTCCACTGACTGTGTAAGGAATAATAGCCCCGAGAGTGAGAAATGGGCAGAGTGAATGGTGGTGTGCTGAAAATAGCTCTCGCATGGAGTTACAGTAGTAATGAAGTGTTAGAAATAGCTCTGAATACTGTCAGAAAAATGATCAAAGCCCCAGCGCTCGCAGGGTTCTGGTTGCCATGGCAAAGCAGCGTGGAGGACTGACGGGATTATATAAGCAGCATCTTGAGACATATTTGGGAGACACAGCTGTGTCTGCCACGGATCTCCATGACTTGGGCGCTTTGAACCCGCAGAGGCGTCCAAGTCGCTCATTATTTGATTCCAAAGGAGCAGAGACACACCACGCCACAGTAGGCGTTGGGGCCCATGCGTGTATGTAGGTACGGAGATGTACACCCACGTGAAGTGTAATGGTCTTAAATAAAAATCATGGCAGAAATTTTTTGTGTTAAATATGCTCACAACATTTTGCATTAGAGAAGAAATCATCTCCAGCGCTTCCTTTCCGAGCTTATTTTTCGGAAGCCCGGGCTCCTACAGAAGAAAGGATAACTGAGAAATTACCGGTTTGCCACACGGTTTCCCTCTCCTCCCTCTTTCCTCTTTTTCTTTCCCGCCCTCTTTCTTCTCCTTTAAAACTTTCCCAGAGGCGAGTTTCGCAGGCTGGTAATAGTAAGGTATATGTTATTCAAAATAATGCCCTAAACTATTGCACAAGTTTGCACCGCGGGCTTTCATTTTATATGGCTTCCCACTCAAAAGAATTGCCCTTGACTTTGAGGCAGACTGCCACCAGGGTGATCTAGACAGGAAGCAAGGAGTTAATCAAATTTTAATGTGAGCCACAAATGAGACTTAAAATTATCTAGCAGCCAGATTTTTTAAATGTCAAAAGAAAAATAAATTTTAATATCTTTTATTTGATCCATTATATCAAAAATATTTTATTTCAATATGTAATCAATACAGGACAATTGAGATCTTTTACATTCTTTTTTTCCCCATCCTAAGTCTTTGAAGTACACCGAGTGTTTTATACTCACATACATTTCAGTTCCAATGAGCCACATTTCAAGCACTCCGTAGCCACATGTGGCTATTGGCTCAGGCAAAGTCCTCCCACTTTTAGATTCTGTTCTCAAAATGGTCCCGTGTGCTACGCAGTGGATTCAAATCGGCTACTTTGGGGTTCTCTTCTTCACAGGCCTATCACATGTCCCATTTGTTTCTCCTGTCTGTTCCCGTACAGATGCCCATAGCCTGCAGGTCTTGGCTGCTGTTGATTGGTCTCCACCCACCTGTACTTTAGGATTTGAGGGGTCCCTTATCACTTGGCTGTCATAACAAAGTACCACAAACTGAGTGGCTTAAGCAACAGGAATAATTGTCTCAGTTCTGGAGGCTGGAAGTTCAAGATCAAGGTGTCAGCAGGGTTGGTTCTTGGTGAGGCCTCTCTCCTTGGCTTGTAGAGGCCATTTCCTTGCTGTGTTCTCACGTGGCAGACCCTCTTTGCATGGGCACCCCTGGGGTCCCTCTGGGCATCCTAATCTCCTTATAAGTACACAAGTCAGTTGTATGAGGGCCCACCCTAAAGGCCTCCTGCTAACTTATCTCTTTACTGCCCGTCTCTAGGCACACTCATATTCTGAGGTGCTGAGTAGGCATCAATGATTTTGGCTGGTTCAATTTAGTAAAGAGAGTTGCATTGTAAAGATTTGGGAGAAAGTTCCTAAGGGTTTTTTAAAAATATATTTTATTGATTTTTCACAGAGAGGAAGGGAGAGGGATAGAAAGTCAGAAACATCGATCAGAGAGAGACATCGATCAGCCGCCTCCTGCACACCCACACTGGAGATGTGTCCTCAAGCAAGGTACCTGCCCCTGACCGGAATCGAACCCGGGACCTTTCAGTTCGTAGGCCGATGCTCTATCCACTGAGCCAAACCGGTCTCGGCAGTTCCTAAGTTTTGACATCTCAACATTACATTTAAAACATCTCTGAGAGTCGGGTTTAATCATCTGTACTACACTCCTTCCTGCCATAATTTCCTAACTTTTGTTGAGAGTTGAGAATTTTAAAAAAGGGAAAGCGTTGCCTCTGAAGCCTCAGGAAAAGAATAAGAGCAGCCAATTTATGACACAGGTGCCTTGGCAAAATGTGAAATATAAGGCCATTTAGCTTACAGGATAATTCACAGAGCCGCATTTCGTTTAATTCTATGGGCCATTAATTTCCCATCTCTCCTGACAGTAATAAAGACCAAATGATATATTCTGAGTTTAAAACCAGAGTCAATCTCTGAAGAGTAGAGGAATTTGTCTAAAACTCTGCATACAATACCTTAATTTAGACCCTAATCATATTACAATGGTTTTCTATATTAATTTTCATGATATGTCTCATTAGAAAAAGGGTGATCATAGGACTTAGCCTTTTAGGCAGTTAAAAAAAATTTAAACCCTATTTCAAAAAAGAAATGGCTATCTTTCTAACAAGTCTTTAGATTGGAGGGGTAGATGTTCTAAGTTCTATTAAGGAAAATAGTATAGAATTTAGCCAAAAAATTATAAAATATTTGTATATTATGACTTGATGTCAGGAACTTTGTTCTAGCCTTTAGATCACTTTTTATGTGCTTTTAGCTCTTATACAAAATTCCCTTCTCAAAAAACTCAGTCATTAATTGTCTGAAGTTTTGTAGTCTGAAAAACAACAGCCAGAGTTCTGATTCTGTTTTCTCTCTTAATAAGATATAACTGAGGTTTATTAAGTTTGTCAGTTTTAGAAACTTAAAGGAATTTGCAGGCAAAGGCTTAACTTGAAGATTTGCCTGAAGACTTTACACGGTATCTTTAAAGCTGCACCCAGGCGTTGTCAGGTCTCATGAAGGTGATGTGGCTGCCGAATGCTTTTATATAACAGTACAGCCTTCCTGACCACAGCTAGTTTATAGGAGTCTTAAATATTCTAGCAGCAACTTCCATTTTTAAATATCTGATTAGCTCTTCCTAATGCAGCTTCTTCCTAGAGATCCCTGGAGACAGGAATAAAAGGAAAACTTGCAATAAATGTGGAAACTAGTCTCCATAGTTAACCAATTTCTGTAATCTGAAATGAGTTTTTACTTGTGATAAGGATAACGGAAATGGATTAAAAAGTGCCATTACTAGCTTATTCTCCTTGGGTGTGCCTGAAATTTTAGGAAAACCTTTTGCTTTTTTACTCATTTTTTTTAAGACATATATTTTATTGATTTTTTTACAGAGAGGAAGGGAGAGGGATAGCAAGTCGGAAACCGATGAGAGAGAGACATCGATCAGTCGCCTCCTGCACGCCCCACACTGGAGATGTGCGCAAGCAAGGTACATGCCCCCGACCGGAATCGAACCTGGGACCTTTCAGTCCGCAGGCCGACTCTCTATCCACTGAGCCAAACTGGTCTCGACTTTTACTCATTTTTTTTTAACATCTAGTACAGAAATGTGAATCTTCTGTTAACTCATCAGTTCCACTTATAGAAATTTACCTCTTACTCATCCTATATAATAAAAGTCTCATATGCAAATCGACCAGATGGTGGAATGACTAGTCTCACTGACTACCAGGAGTCAGATGCTCAATGCAGGAGCTGTCCAGAGGCCCCAGGCCAGCCAAGATGGGTGCCAGCAGGGGCCCCCCTGATTGTTCCAATGGTCACCCTGCAGAGGGAGGTGACAGGCAGCAGTGGCAGGGGGCGGGGCCAGTGAGTGAGCAGTGCCAGGCCAGCCAAGACAGGTGCCAGTGGGGGCCCTCTGATTGCCCTGCCAGTCACTCTGCAGATTGGCCTGATTGTGGGCCAGGCCTAGAGACCTTACCCATGCACAAATTTCATGCACTGGGCCTCTAGTATCACATGACTATTCAAGTTTGTTAAATATGAAGATGTTCGTTGCATCTTTATAATAGGGAAAAGCTGGAAGCAATATAAATGTCCATCAGGCGGGATTAAAGTGGCTCATTATGTACTACACTAGAAGCCCAGCACGCAAAATCGAGTGGCCCTGCCCACCCGCGTGGCCTCACCGTGCTCACAGCGCCCCCCCCCACCCGACCCTCCGCTGTGCTCATAGCTCCGCCCACCTGCCCACTGCCTCACCATACTCACAGTCCTGCCCACTCATGCCAGTCTTTGGTTGTTATGGCATTAGGGCCATGGACTTTTTATTTATATTGATTGTACATAGTAAGCATTGATATAATTCTGTATTCATTCAAGAAACATGACATATTAGTAAATAAAAAAGGCATGTTATATTATAAAAAAGGCATGTTATAAAACTTTATATATAGTTGGATCCCATTTATTTAAAATAATAGGAAGCCGAGACCGGTTTGGCTCAGTGGATAGAGCGTCAGCCTGCGGACTGGACTGAAAGGTTCCAGGTTCTTTTCCGGGTGGGGGCATGTGCCTTGCTTGCGGGCACAACTCCAGTGGGGGGTGTGCAGGAGGCGGCTGATCGATGTCTCTCGCTCATTCATGTTTTTGACTTTCTGTCCCTCTCCCTTCCTCTCTGTAAAAAAAATCAATAAAATATATTTAAAAAAATAAAATAATAGGAAAACTCACATATATATTAAATGTACATATAAAATACATTTGCAGTGGGGGCTGGAATTGAGGGGAGAAGCAATAGGGTATTATTTACTTCTTGTTTTATATATATTTTTAAAAAATATTTTTATTGATTTCAGCGGAAAGGAGAGGAAGAGGAAAGATGGAAATATCATTGATGAGAGAGAATCATTGATTGGCTGCCTCCTATATGCCTCCTACTGGGGTTCGAGCCTGCAACCCTGGCATGTGCCCTTGACCGGAATGAAACCCGGGATCCTTCAGTCTGCAGGCTGATGCTCTATCCACTGAGCCAAACCAGTGAGGGATATAGTACCTTTGTTTTTTTGTTTTTTTAATATATTTTATTGATTTTTTACAGAGAGGAAGGGAGAGGGATAGAGATTTAGAAACATCGATGTGAGAGAGACATCGATCAGCCGCCTCCTGCACGCTCCCTACTGGGGATGTGCCCGCAACCAGGATACATGCCCTTGACTGGAATCGAACCTGGAACCCTTCAGTCCGCAGGCCGACGCTCTATCCACTGAGCCAAACCGGTTTCGGCATACCTTTGTTTTTCAAGAGATATATTATTTTCAAAATGAAAGAAGGAAGATAGAAACATAAGGTCTCTGAGACAGGCTGTGAAAAGTCATTCCTGTTCTTATATCCATGCCCACAAGTCCTCTCACACGGACTCTGGGCGTGGCCATGAGATTCGCTTTGGCCAATGGTACAATAGAGACCTGACGCAAAGACTTGAAAAGAAAAATGCATATTCGAGCTGCTTTTCTTTTACTGCTCTTCAGATGCTTACACCCAGTCTCAGATGAAAGACTCCAGCTGGCCTGTTGGATGATGGGAAACATGTGGCCTACCTACCACCAGGGCCACCACCCAGGCCACTGCTGGCTGTTTGAGGGAGGCCATCCTCCACTAGCTGTCCGCAGTTGCATGAGTGAGGTCTGGCTGAGACCTGTGCTACATTTTATTAGCTTATAATTGCCTTTGTTTCTCTGAAATACCTTATGTAGCCCTCTCTCTCTGAGGGTCTCTTCTTTCTCGTTTGCATATCCAAATTTATCTCGTGCAGCTTTCCCTCACTACTCCAACCCTCAATAAATCTCTGTTCTATACTCTCCTGTTACTTTTACTGAGTACTGTGTTAGTGTTTAATGTGCTTTTTTTCTTTTTTTCTGTATATATGTTGGTCTTTTCTCTCTACTTAATAATAAGCTCCTTGATTGTACAGATCATGTTTCACATTATTTTCTCGGGCTTTCATAATATTTAGCACTCGACAGAATCATATGTAGTGCCAGGTTTCCTCCCTCCATCCAGTGTCTTCAACATACACCTCGCCTAATTGCAGGGCATGTGCCACCAGGGAAAAGGCTACACAAACACAAGCTGTATGTGATTCTGCTCTGCAGCTATCTCATTTCCGCAAAATTATGTTTCTTTCACCAAGTAAATTTTAAAAAGCAGGTCTGTATGTATGTATGTATGTATGTATGTGGTCTCTTTTTGCCAGTCCAAGACAGGTATGTGTATTATACACAGTGCTGCACATGTGTGTATATTTGTTAACATGAGAAGAATCCTAATGATACAGTAAGTTAACACTGTTTACATCAATACTGTATATGCATAAAATCTGGAAAGATGTACAGCCCTCCTCTCCAAAACAACCAATTTAAACTACTACCTTAAATTCCTTGGACATTGTATAGTGTACCAAGAACATTCAGCTTATCTAGTTATATGAGATAAATAAAGATTTATTTCTTCTTGAAAAAGAGATTTAAGTGAGAGAATTTATATTTTAAAAGTCTTTTACTACTAAACATTGGTTTTCTCTATTTTAAGTATTTTGGTAGACATTTGGGTTAGAGGGATTCATTCTGAAATATAGCCTGCTTCTTTTCTTAATTGAAAACAGTGCCCGTGGTGATCATAGGGGTATTGACTTAGACAAAGTGACATTAACACAGAGATAAACAAATGAGCTGATCGAAAGGAGTAGAGATTCCAAAATAAAAAAACATCAGGAAGGGATTGGTTCTCTCCCTTCCTCTTTTTCTCTAAAATCAATAAAAACATATATAAATACCTTTCACCAAAGTGATAAAAATATGAGACTTTGCATTAATGTCTCCAAGAAATATTAGACTTTTATGGAAAAGTTATAAAATTTATTTAGTGACAATATTTTTAACATAAATGGAAAGGAATACTGTTTACATGAAAAGTTATTTTTATGCTGTTAATTTCCAAAATGGATCTTTAGATTAAGTCAGTCATTAAAACTCTACTATTAGGATTTTTGTTTTAGAACATTTTAAAATTCATATGCAAGTACCAGGAACTAAGTATATATTATATGTTACATATTACATATTATATATTATATATTATAAAACTGTAGTAATTAACAGAATGTAAATGAGGAAGTAGAAAAACAGACCAGTGGAATAAAAATTAAATAACTGAGACATAAACATAAGGGAACAGTGATGATATTAGCCAAAATAATATTTTTAAAATATTTTTTAAAAATCATTCAGCCGAGACCGGTTTGGCTCAGTGGATAGAGCATCGGCTTGCAGCCTGAAAGGTCCCAGGTTCAATTCCGGTTGGGGGCATGTACCTTGCTTGCAGCCACATCTCTACTGTGGGGCGTGCAGGAGGTGGCTGATCAATGTCTCTCTCATCGATGTTTCTGACTTTCTATCTCTCTCCCTTCCTCTCTGTAAAAAATCAATAAAATATATATTTTTTAAAAATCATTCAGATATCATTTATTTTTGATTATGTTGAAGAGTTAAATTTGAAAGCCAACACTTTATATCTGTACAAAGACTGTGTTACTGTATGGATGAATTGCTTTAAAAAGATACTAAAAGCACTAAACATAAAGACTAAGATTGATATGTTTGATAACTACTCATATCAGTAAAAAAGAGAAGACAAGTCACAGACTGGGAAAAGAAGTGTATCATCACACTGTAATCAATGAATGATTGTTCCTTATAAAACAAATTACTTTGGCAGTAGAGCTCTCACGAGATTTCGTTTCCTTTATTATGAATACTGTGAGCTTGTCAGAATTCCCCAAGTCAGCAAAATCCTTAGATTCTTTTCCTCGATCTATTTCGTCCCTCTGAAGGAATATCTTTGCGGCCACTCTCCTATCTATGTTTATTCATAAGCTTTCGGTTTTGCCCTGAGGATGCGACGCAGCCTTAAATTAGCATTTCTCCAATTGTCCTTTTTATACTCCTGCTTTAGAAACTGTTGTGTAGTTCCGGTTCTGGGATGTGTGGCTTTTCTCTTTCCCTTTCCATCTGCGTTTGCAGCTGGGTCTTTTCTGGGTCCATCTCTCGCATTTTGTCAAGTGCAACTAAGAGCATCCCATCTCGTGGCTTTTTCCGATAAACCCACACGTTCATCAGTCACATTATCTGCTTTCCGAGTCGTTGCCAGAAATACAGTTCTGCCGCTGCCTGATATGTCATCCGTTTTCCAGTCTTCAGGAACAGTTACCTGTTGCTCATCCCCAGTGACAGGCTCACATACATGATGCGTTTGGTATGGCAGGAGCCCACTCCCGGTTCCATGTTCTCTATTGACTTTTCCTAGGGAAGCTGCGATAACTGCTCCAAATCGTAGTGCCTTCCTGCGATGGAGACTGACGTCTAGCTCCCGTGTAGGCCCCAGGTTCTAGGAAGTGTGTCTTGCTGTGTTTCAGGCAGAGGAGCAGCCCTTTTTTGGTCCTGGGTCAGAGGGAAAGGTCAAAGTGCTGACCCGTGGAATAGCTCTTAAATCTTCTTCTCGGAGATGGGGTAGATGATTCACAATTATATTTCATTGGCCAGACACGTCCTCTGGCAGTCCCGGTGTCTGCAGGGTAGAGAGTTTGTCTCTCAGGGAGGACAGTAGCTGGGGAGCAACCAGTTCACCTAGGACAGTGGTTCTCAACCTTCCTAAGGCTGCGACCCTTTAAGACAGCTCCTTATGGGGTGGTGACCCCCAACCATAAAATTATTTCCGTTGCTACTTCATCACTGTCATTTTGCTACTGTTCTGAACTGTAATGTAAATATCTGATAGGCAGGATGTATTTTCATTGTTACAAATGGAACATAATTAAAGCATAGTGATTAATCACAAAAACAATATGTAGTTATATATTGTGAAATATTTATTTCTAATGACAAATAAATGAAATTTTGTCTTGAATCGTGGTGTAGCATGGGTAACAGTCTTCATATGACAACAGTGAACTACATTGCTACACTTTGCTACACCGAGGAGCGGTGTGTTGGTTCCTAAGACCATGGGAAATAGGTGTTTTCCGATGGTCTTAGGCGACCCCAGTGAAAGGGTCGTTCGACCCCCAAAAGAGTCGTGACCCACAGGTTGAGAACCTAGAGAGAGAGAGAGAGAGAGAAGGGGTAGAATAGTCGAGAACAATACTACCTGCGCTTTCACTTGTAGAGCCCCTAAAGCAGTGTTTCCAAAGGGCGAGATGCTTAGGTGGAGAAGAGCATTTGGAAGTTATCCTTGTATAAGTAAATAAACCAGGGTCGCCCCAGAGAGGGAAGAGAGTGCTGGATTCCTCAGGGGCGCTAAGAATTAGCTGTCCGAAGTAGGGGAGAGAATAGGAAAGAATGAGCCTCTGGACCTTGTGGTAGAGCTACCGTATTTTCCGGTGTATAAGATGACTGGGCGTATAAGACGACCCCCAACTTTTCCAGTTAAAATAAAGAGTTTGGGATATACTCCCTCTATAAGATGACACCCGGCGTATAAGACGACCCCCAACTTTTGAGAAGATTTTCTTAGGCTTAAAAGTCGTCTTATACGCCGGAAAATACGGCACTCTCCAAAAATTATAACATTACAAAAAAAAGCCTGAATGCAAATGCTTTTCAATCTATCCAGCTTGTCATCACAAGGCTTAGTTTCCAAATGGCATGTCTTTAAAATTAAAACGTGTGTATTTGTTCCTGCAGAGATCTGCCGCAGTATGGGCAGAAGCAGTGGCAGTCCTATTTTGGAAGAACTTTTGATGTTTACACCAAACTCTGGAAGTTCCAGCAGCAGCACCGGTAAAGGAATTTTATAGTTAAAGGAGAGTGGAACGCCATTTTGTCTTCATCACAGTTTTCTGACCTTTACTACCTTTGTGCTTTTTACCTGGATACATCTTAATATATTTTATCTTCATGACCCAAATGAAGACAAATCGATTTTTAATGTTTATTGAAGGTTGTAAAATAATAAATTCTTAAGGATTTTTTAAGAAAATGTTATATGTTAAAATAGCTTGGCTGCTTTCATGGTTTCATTCTTAAATAGATGCTGTTTATTGGCCAAAACTATTTGAGGGGTGTTGCTTCTAATTTTCATGAACATAGCTCCAAGAGGTTCCTATTTGTGTTTCAACTTCAATGGACATTTAAGAAATGCGTTTTGAATGTAATTGAATGATTATGTTTCCATCTCATGGAAAATTCATAAATCTGGATTCATGAATTTAAAATTTCATGCTGGATTGGGTATCATTTTATCCTATTGAGTTTATGGATTTGGTTACTTTTGCAATTTATAGTCTCTTATTTCTATTTTCTTATTTCCTATATAAAACAGACAAGTCTTGGATAATCGGTATGGCTTGAAGCGGTGGCAAATAGGGGAAATTGCTTCTAAGATTGGGCAGCTATACTACCATTATTAGTAAGTGCACTGTATCTGGGAAATCAAGCATCGATCTGATTTAAACGCGGCATGCGGAAGGATGCATGGTATATTATTTGGTTGGAGGGAAAACTAAGGCGTTCCAAATGAAAACCTTAGTAATTCAGATCAGATTGGCTAAGACTGCGTTATGAAACGACCTTCCATAATCAGAGTAACATTATTTGCTTCAATGGCTCATCTCCCACACGGTTCCTTTGGTCGGACTCAGCTATAACTGAAAGGCGTAAGATCTTGGTTCTAGGTATATGAATTTATAGTTTGTAATCGCTCCACTTAAGTCTTGATACTGTGCAGAGATATTTTATAACTTTTATGTTTGAATACGTGGTTTTCAGGAGGCTATTTTAAGATTCAGACCTATAGGATATGTCTAAAAAGTTGCATGAAGTATCTAATGATACTTCTGATTATATCCTTAGAGCAGCATCTACAGGGACTGGTAAAAGTAGTTCTAGAGTTGTACTTATTGAAAATAATACAATAATTAATAATAATGCTAGAATAAAATCTGTGTTTTGTGTACTCACAACTCTAAACCTATACCAGCTATATGTAGTCCCACCCATGAGTCAGGGACAGAAGCGAACTCCTTTTGGAACTAAATCTATTATCATGAAGTAATACCAGGTATGCCATAAAAAGACATGGACCATCTGTAACTTCCTACGCCAGAAAAATTCCTTCCTCTTCCTGTCTTTTGGCATGGCACCCATAATTCCCACCATTAAAATCACTCTCTTGGCTAGAATATTTTCTTACGAAGTCATTTATAAAACTGGACACGTGGTGTGTTTTGTAAATTTTTTAAATTAAATTTTTAATTTTTCAATTACAGTTTTCCCTCAGTATTGTATTGGTTTTAGGTATACAGCCCAGTGATTAGACAATTGTATACTTTCCAAAGTGTCTCCCCTGGTGTTTCCATCCTACATAGTTACTACAATATTATTGGCTGAATTCCCTGTGCTATATTTTACATCCCGTGACTATTCTGTAACTACTAGTCCCTTCATCTCCTTCACCCAGTTCTCTAAACAAAGAGCCCAATTCATCGGCATCCTTTGAGGATTAACATGGATTAACCCATTTCTGAAATCCATGAGGAAAAAATGAAATTAGCCAAAGGACAAGTGACTATGTATGGATTTGAGGAGGGTCATGAAAGGCCTGGTCCTGGGGGGAAATGCTGTGTGGAGAGCCCTGAGAAGAAGGAGAATGTTTGGGTTGCCATCCAAAAGGATTGGGAGCAGTGGGGAGGTATTTTTAAAAAATTATCATTATTTTACACATGTTAAGGGTGATATGAATATTGCTTTGCCAATTCAAATTTAGGACAGTCATTCCCATTCCTCATGTACAGGAATGAAGGAATAATGGAACAAGTGTTGATCATAACGAAGAATTTGAGACATTGTCAAATTTAAAAGATTTTTTTTTTCCTCTCATAGCTTACGCACATCTGAGACCAGCTATCTGAATGAGGCTTTCTCCTTCTATTCTGCAATCAGGCAGAGATCATACTATTCTCAAGTCAATAAAGAAGACAGGTATGCACCTACTGTATTTGTAGAGACAGGAGGCAAAACACTTAATTTTTAGTTTGTGGGCAAATTATGCAGAAACATACACATTTGTTTATAACTTTCATTCATTTCATGGGTCTTATGGAATGCCTGCTATGTAGCAGGCCTTCTTAAGCATGCAAAGATATGTTACCCAATAGAAGTAAATATTACAGATGTTGTAACAGATGCCACAGTACCCGTGGAGTCAGAGCACAAAGGAGGGGTGGATTACTTTTTTTAAAAAAACAAACACAGTTTCCCTTCTTTCTTTCTTTTTTTAAAAATATATTTTATTGATTTTTTACGTAGAGGAAGGGAGAGGGACAGAGTTAGAAACATCGATGAGAGAGAGACATCGATCAGCTGCCTCCTGCACAACCCCTACTGGAGATGTGCCTGCAACCAAGGTACGTGCTCTTAACCAGAATCGAACCCGGGACCTTTCAGTCCGAAGACTGATGCTCTATCCACTGAGCCAAACCGGTTTTGGCTGGATTATTTCTTTATGAGAGATTGGGATCACACAAAGTTTCTTTGAAAAGAAACAGCTCCCGAGTGAGGCTTAGCTGATAATGTCAGGAATCTTAATTCATATACAGATGTCATATAGGACTAACGTAAAGGCGCTAAGCTGTTTGAATTTTATTTTATAAATCCACTATGGTCATGCAGTTGTTAGAAGGAAAAACCCTGGTGCAATTCATTAAATTCCCAACAGTCCTCCGTTGAGCACTCACACCTCTGGCAGTGTGGCCGGTGCTTGGGTGGGAAAAGAAAAGGAGGTGTACAGCCGAAACCGGTTTGGCTCAGTGGATAGAGCGTCAGCCTGCGGACTGAAAGGTTCCGGGTTCGATTCCGGTCAAGGGCATGTATCCTGGTTGCGGGCACATCCCCAGTAGGGGGCGTGCAGGAGGCAGCTGATCGATGTCTCTCTCTCATAGATGTTTCTAACTCCCTATCTCTCTCTGTAAAAAACCAATAAAATATATATTTTTAAAAAAAGAAAAGAAGGTGTACAGGTGTGCTCTCTCCCTTTCAGGCAATTACCTTCTGTGAGAGGTATAGACATCTTAGAGTCCCAAGTAGATGGTGATGGTATTAATTCCAGAGGAGTGTGGAATTGTGGGAGGAATCAGGGACCTGGTACAGAATCTTTATTGCTAGTTTTCAAGAACGGTTAGAAGAGAAAGTTCAGGTCTAGAAGATGGGAATGTTCTCTCTACCTCCGGCAGCAGAACGCACCGCTGTGATAAGTGAAAAGATGATATTCTCTTAGTGCTAGAAGAAAACATAGTTTTGCCCTAGCCAGTTTGGCTCTGTGGATAAAGCATTGGCCTGCGGACTGAAGGGTCCCAGGTTCGATTCTGGCCAAGGGCACATGCCCAGGTTACAGACTCGATCCCCAGTGTGGGGCATGTAGGAGGCAGCCAATCAATGATTCTCTCTCATCATTGGTGTTTCTCTCTCTCTCCCCTCCTCTCCCCCTCTGAAATCAATAAAAATATTTTTTAAAAGAAAAGAAAAAGATAATACAGTTTTGCCATGGCTTTCTAGAGAACACTTCGTGCTTGGCTATCATGAGCTTTCCAGCTGTAGGGTGACATTTTTTGGAAAGCCCCACTCTTGTAAATCCCCTTCGTGCCCTTGCAAGTCTTGTTCGGACTCGTCCAGAGGAGGTGATTTGATACCAGGGAGGTATGCAGATGCCGAGGTCTCTGTGTTACTGCCTTACTTCGTTCTATCAGAAGCTCCTTCAGATTTTCTTATGATTTGCTTTCCATATATTCACCACAGATATATTTCCTACCTCCCTCCACCCCTTTTTGCATTTATGTTGTACAATTTGTCTGAATTCTTGGTGAGATAAATTATATTTCTAAGAACATGCAAAAGGGCTACGTCATATTTTATCAGCACGGAACTATTTTAAGCAATAGTAGAATACCTTGTATAATTCACTTTTCTAATTTGCCAAGAGGAAAATTGGCCTTCGGCCCGTTGGCTTCCACGCCAACAGCTTGATTTGTGGAAATCATTTTCTGTCCTCAGAGCAGACACCACACATCAATTGTTTTCCTGTGCTGCCTCCTAGAGCAGGGCCGGTGAACGGAGGTGGGATTATTGGGAACCAGGATGACTACATCTCTTGCCTTAAAGACACTAAGTTAGAATCAACGGACAACCCAAAACCTTGACCCTGTTTTCTGGAAGGACTGTTTAGATCGGACGTTGTTTGTTTCTTAGTTCACATAGGGCAGGAGGGCCAGTCAAGGTAGCGATGGGTGACAATCCTAAAGTCAACAGCCAGAGGATTAAAACAAGGACGTATTCCACAATATCACAGTTGTTTTATAAGGCAAAAATCTCTTCTCAAAGGGGCAAGTTCTCTCTGCACTCTCTCAATGCCTCACATTCTGTCAAAGCCAGGAGGAACGGACATTTTAGCCACCCACCTAGGTGACTGCTGTCCCTATAGACAACCCTCAACAATGTCTCATTCCACGGGCCCATCCTGTTTAGTACAGGGAGATGTTACCCCGTAATCACTTGTCCTACGAGCTTCAAACCCCAGCGGCTGCAAATGGCTGAGGCTGACCCTGGTCAGAGTTAGATATGGAGAAGATAAAGCATACAGAAGGCCCAACCTCTGTGTCCTTTATTGCATATAGCCACCATGAAAAACAATTTCTCTGGCAAGTGCACAGAGTCGTGTCCATCAGTAAACACATTTCTAAATAAGTCGTGGGTCTAAGAGAAAAGTTTTTTTTTTTAATATTGATTTTTTTTACAGAGAGTTAGAAACATCGATGGGAGAGAGACATCGATCAGCCGCCTCCTGCACGCTCCCCACTGGGGATGTGCCTGCAACCAGGATACATGACCGGAATCGAACCTGGGACCCTTCAGTCTGCAGGCCGACGCTCTATCCACTGAGCCAAACCGGTTTTGGCTAAGAGAAAATTTTTAAGTTTTTTATGAAAAATGTCAAACATACGAAAAATATACTGTTGTGAGGTTTATTATATTTGTAATGTAGGAGGTAGGAAGCAGGAAGTGGACATTGGGAATGTCAGGTTTTATTTGATAAGGGGTAAGTATAAAGAGGTACGGTATTGACTGTAAAAGCCTTTGGTAAGTTGAGCATGCATATTGCTACTCCTAGCAGCACTAAATGCAGAGGTGTGAGTATGAGTAAGAAGCCAGTAGAGGAGAGTCCACTAAAATATATCAGATTACCTGAAAAGAAAGCCAGAGAGGAGCAATACAGGTCACAAACACAAAAGGGACAAACCGAAAACAAACAAGGCAAGGTGGAGACACAAACCCAGAGGCCCTGCGGGTACGAGGCAGAGATTACCACAGAGGATGAAAAAGCCAGGCCTCACCGTACACTGTCTGCAAAAGATGTGCTAAAATCAAAGGACAAAGGCCCTTGAAAGCAGAGGAAAAGGAAAAGATCTGGCCTGTAAGCACTAAGCACAAGAAAACTGGCCTGGTAATATCAACATGTAAAAGACAAGATTTCAAAACAAAGACTGTTTTTCCTGGGATGCTTTTCACTCTGTGTTTTGCTGCCTCTTACCTTTTATTCCTTGTGTGTAGCTTAACTCCAACATTGCTCTCTCTGGGAAGTTACTCCCGCCCAGGATCCAGTCCTGTGGGCTCAAGTAGCCCCCTTCATTTCTCCTGTCATTATATTTATTCCTCTGTGTTTCAAGTAGTTATCTGTCTCCTCTATATTTTAAATATGTTTCTTCTGTAAGAGCTGAGGAGAGGGACTGTGTCTACAGTTCTGTGTGTGCGTGCGCTTTCACTCTGCTCCCAGCACTTAGCCTAGTGCCAGATGCTTCTTAAGTTCTCAGTAGGTGTTCGTTGAATGAATGAATTATGTAACGAATCAGTAAGAAATGTGTTAAGACTATAGGTGATATGCAGAAATATTTATAACTGCAGAATAGGATGAAAGCAGCATATTTTCTTTTTTAACCTAATGACTATTTTTCCATTTATCTACCATAGACCTGAGTTGGTGGTTAAGAAGCTACGATACTATGCGAGATTTATAGTAGTGTGTCTTCTTCTCAACAAAATGGATGTGGTAAAGGATCTGGTGAAGGTAAGTGTTCTTTAAAATATTTGAATGTCTAATAGTGTATGGATAATTTTGTTTTTTAAAAACAGATTTGAGGTTAAAATAGTTTTTGGTGTGTCTAAAAATCATCACGGCATTAAAAGTGTGGTAACTTCTGCCAAGGGCAATGATAAAAAAATTTTTTTTTCAATTCTCTTTGTATTTCCAACACAGACTAACTAGAGACCATTATCTTAATTCCTTGCTTTTGTCCTTCAGCACATTTTACATTTCACCACCCACCCATGGATGGTTGGGAAATTCAAACAAAAGTTAAAATATTTTGTTTAAAAGAAGAGAGTTGAAAAGTTAGGTCAAGAAAAAGCACACAGTGTTTGGCAAAGGTGTTGGGAAAGAGTTTGGTGCTTTTCCATTCCTTTAGTATGTCTGCCTCACTGTCGTCCACTGACTCAGGCAGTTACACGTTAACGGCTTCGGGACTCATTTACTCTCCGTAATGATGGCATACATGCCGGCTGTGCTCTGTATCATTCAGGGAGAGGTTTCAGTGGCATGCTTCTTCATTTTTGGTACTCAAGTATAACATGCCAGTTTTGACAAGTCTTCCTCTCTCTTCCTCCACTCCCAGTTTCTATTAACTGTTTCCAGATAAAACCAGTATGCTATACTAGTAAATTCAAAGAAAATCTGCTAGACAGTATTAATTTTTTTAATGTTAAAAATTGGGGAGTTGCCAAAACCAGTTTGGCTCAGTGGATAGAGCGTCGGCCTGCGGACTGAGCGGTCCCGGATTCGATTCCGATCAAGGGCATGTACCTTGGTTGTGGGCGCATCCTCCGTGGGGGGTGTGCAGGAGGCAGCTCATCGATGTTTCTGGCTCTCTGTCCCTCTCCCTTACTCTCTGTAAAAAAAAAAAAAAAAATCAATAAAATATATTTTTTAAAATGGGGGGTTACCTTGTTACCTTTAAGAGTTTTCTATTAATAAAATCATTGCTTGCCTGGCCAGTGTGGCTCAGTGGTTGAGCATTGACCCACGAACCAGGAGAGTTCACAAGATAGGGCACATGCCTGGGTTGTGGGCTCAATTCCCAGAGAGGGGCATATAGGAGGCAGCCAATCAATGATTCTCATCATTGATGTTTCTGTCTTTCTCTCCCTCTCGCTTCTTCTTTGAAATAAATAAAAACATTAAAAATAAAGTAAATTTAAAAATAAAGTCTTCCCTTCTCAGTATGGGTCTCTCTGGATGGATCTCTTAAGATCTTACTGAAGTTTGTCATTTTGGAGTTTTTGATTTTGAGATAAATTCATGTAGTTTTTATTCTTTGTTTTTAGTTATAATTGAGACTATATATTGATAATAAATGTCTTAACTATGTCATTTTCCTCTCAGGAATATGGTACCTCATAGCTGTCTTTTTTTTTTTTTCCTATACCCATTTTTCCATTTGATGTGTTAAAATCAGGAATTGTCCGATGAAATTGAAGATTACACTCACCGCTTTAATACTGAAGATCAAGTGGAGTGGAACCTGGTGCTTCAAGAAGTCGCAGCTTTTATCGAGGTCGGTTTTTGACCGAAAGGTTGTCAGGGTTTTGGAAAAGTAAATTCCAAAATGAGGATATTTTTCTATGTTGCACATTTTCACTGTGTGTGTATATCAAGAAAGAACAACGTACTAGACTGACATTTTGTCGTGGCTCTTCTCTCCAGGCAGACCCCGTAATGGTACTGAACGATGACAACACCATCGTTATCACCTCTAACCGCCTTGCTGAAACAGGAGCCCCACTGCTGGAACAGGGCATGATCGTGGGACAGCTGTCCCTGGCTGACGTGCTCATTATTGGTAATTGTAATAACCAGGTAAAGAACTGGATAAGAGGCATGCCGAAAATCCACTTTGAAAAATAGTGCTTTTTATTATTACGGGATTATTATTTCCTTGTAAATATCCTAACACCCATTGGTGAGGAAATGGTTAAATAAACTTATGGACTATGGTACAGACATTTAAATGGTTTAGAAAGAATTTTGAATCACAAAGGAAGATACTCATGAAATGGTAAGGGAAAAGAAGTTTGTTATGGAGCTAGTATGTAAACAGAATTACTCCATGTGTTAAAACATCTATATACATAGGATCTAGTTGATAAGCATATTGGTGTCACTGTAGAATTCTTTTAGTGTTCCATGTTTTGAAATTTTTGATAATAAAATCCTGGAAAAGAAAATACCCAGTGTCACTAAGTGTACATGAATGTCCAGATTAATAATATGATTAAAGACTTCAAGGTCTGCGTGCTGCATCAATGGTCAGGTTTGTTTTCCTTGCAGGTTAAGTTCAGTGAACTGACTGTTGACATGTTCCGGATGTTACAAGCCCTGGAAAGGGAGCCAATGAATTTAGCTTCCCAGATGAATAAGCCAGGAATGCAGGTACCTTCTCCCTCCTTATGCCATTTGGTAACTCTCTTACTGCTTCTGCTCCGCATGGAATGCTATTACCAACAATGCTTTGAGGGTGAATACAGAGCTCCCTTGCCCTGGCAGGGTGGCTCAGTTGGCTGGAATATTGTCCTGATGCACCAGGGTCACAGGCTTGATCCCAGTCAGAGCTCATGCAAGAGTAAACCAATGGATAGGTGAAGCAATGGGTCGATGCTTCCCTCTCTCTCAAAGTAATCAGTCAGTAAATTTTTAAAAAGAGCTCTCTTGCCAAAACCGGTTTGGCTCAGCGGATAGAGCATCGGCCTGCGGACTGAAAGGTCCCAGGTTCCATTCTAGTCAAGGGCATGTACCTTGGTTGCGGGCACATCTCCAGTAGAGGGCGTGCAGGAGGCAGCTGATCGATGTCTCTCTCTCATCGATGTTTCTAACTCTCTATCCCTCTCCCTTCCTCTCTGTAAAAAGTCAATAAAATATATTAAAAATAAAATAAAATAAAAAATAAAAAGCACTCTCTTGGCACACACACCACGCTGGTGCAAGGGCAGTATTGGCAGGAGCAGAGACCAGGCTGCCCTCTGGTGCTGGCTCTGCTCCTGTCTGAGATGACTTTCCGAGTCGGCTCTTCTGGCACCACCAAGTTCCTTCTCTATCTCCTCTTTTTAGCCTTTGACTACCCCCCGACCCCCACTCCTGGAGCTCAGAGAACCTTGACCTCCTCTAGGAGGTGCCCGATGAATTCACGAAATACTTTCTAAGTTCTCTTGCCGCTTTTGGTAGAAAGATAATATGCACAGAAGACGTAGGAAAAGCTGTACTAGCCAATATGAAATATTATGGAACCAGAAGAAACTTGCAACTTGCATGACGGGCAGGCTTTACTTGAAAGTCCCATGAATAAAGGTCCCTGGGTCTCATATATGACTATGTGTAGGTCTGTGGTGGTAGATGTCACTTTGTATTTTCCAGATTATGGGGGGGGTGGGAAGTACATCAGGGAAAAAAAACAATCTTGATGAAGAATAGGAAATATAGATTAGCATAATAATAGTAACAAAAATATATTAGATGAAGAGGATGGTAAAAATAGGCCTTGATAATTCATCTGTGCAATACAGCTTGTATGGATGTTATTTTCTGTGTGTAAATACAGGAATCAGCTGACAAGCCTACCAGGCGAGAAAATCCCCACAAGTACCTGCTCTACAAACCCACCTTCAGCCAACTGTACACATTCTTAGCAGCATCTTTTAAGGTATATTTGACCCAGTATTTTCACTATTTGGGAAAAGTGTGCCCTAAATGGAATCTGAGAGTCACTGTGCTCTTTGAATATCTGAGTCAAGAATTTAAGGAAAGTATGAAATTGAAACTGCCTTTACAGTATCCTAATCATAGTTAGTTTCAGGATGGACATTGCTTATAGACTCTGAATGCTTACTGCCATTCATTCATGAGACTATTGCTTAATTACTTTCCTTTGTCCAGGATTCTATTACTAAATTACTGTAGGCATAAGAGTCAGTGCAGAATTTAAAAAATCCAGAGCAGGTTGCACAGACCTGCTCAGAGCAATATTTTGGTTATTGAAAGAGCTATGAGGAGTAGGGAATTCCTCCCAAACAGTGGTTCTCAACCTTCCTAATGTCGCGACCCTTTAATACAGTTCCCCATGTTGTGGTGACCCCCAACCATAAAATTATTGCTACTTCATAACTGTAATTTTGCTACTATTATAAATCATACTGTAAGTATCTGTTTTCCGATGGTCTTAGGCGACCCCTGTGAAAGTGTCCTTCGACCCCCAAAGGGGTCGCGACCCACAGGTTGAGAACCGCTGCTCCCAGTTTGAATAGTGAAAGCCATGGTTGGGAGTTTGTCTTTTAACCTGTAGTCAGGATATTGACTTCTCCGTTTCAGGTTTTCCAGAGGTCATTTTCTAAATGACAGGCGTTTTAAAGCAGAGATTGTCTTAAAAACGTTTGGCAGTCATTGTAGGTTGTAGATTATAATGAATCTGGGCCCTGTAGACAGAAGTTGGAACCAGTATAAGAGTGGCCCTTCCCTTGGAGAAGACAGTGATATGTCAGATGAGGTGCCTCTTTCCCCCACACCTTTAAAGTGTCAAGAGCTTTACATGAAAAAACTGTTGTTTTCCCTGTTTGTTGTTTGTATATGTGGTTTTTTAACTTCCAGGAGCTGCCTGCCAATAGCGTGCTTCTGATTTACCTGTCAGCCACTGGCGTTTTCCCAACAGGTCGTTCTGATAGTGAAGGTACAATAAAGGAATGCTCCTGTGTGAGCCGGGCTTGAATTCTCTTTATTTTCTACAAGACGGTGGCCTGGAGCCCACAGACCATCTCCAGCTTTCTAGCGAGGCGTCTAAATTGGAAACCTGGTCTATCTGTTGAATTGGCAATCTTCTAGATACCCCAGTCTATTTTATCTGCTGAAATATTATAACATCGAAGTTGCACAAATCGTCAGCAAATTCACGTGCTAAATATGTGTGCCTCCCTGTCAGATTTGCCAGAAGCACACGTGCATATGAACGAACTAAGCCTATGATCTACTTCACATGATGAAAATTTTCTGAGCCTTCAGTGCTTAGGGAATCTGGTCAGCGGCTTCATGTGGCTGAAAGTCTTTGTAGAAATCAGTACACTTTTGTAACTGCGAAAGTTCAAGTCCTTGTCATGATTTTGTTTTCTGTCCTTTCTTTATTTGGTTTTTATGGATTCAACCTATAGAATATTGGGATGCTGTTTCAGAATAAAAACTTAAAACTGTCCAGAATAAATGAGTCCAGAATATATGAAATTGGTCAGAATAGGTGAGTAACTGGGTTGTAAATGAGGCGTTTAAATCTCTGTCTGGACAAAAAAAAATTTTTTTTTTCCTTAACATCCTTAACATTTTCCTCCTCATGTTTGTTGAAATTTGCATTCCTTTATACAATGCATGTCCCTGCCATCTTCCTTGCATGACCTACAGATCTTCTCACTGTGGTAAAATGAAAACAAAACAAAATAAACCTCAAAGCCTTGTCATTGCAATGCTTTTTTAAGGGATAAAATATAACAGCATTAAATGTGGTATGAAGTCATAAACTAATTTTTTGTAGTAAAGTTTATTTATAAATAATTATTTCCATTTCTCTACGGTTGAGTCAGATTTTCTGGGCCCCTGCTTAATATATTGACCTCATTTTACTTTTTTCAAGGTACATTAGGACTGCACTAGGCACTAACTGAATAATCCTTTAAGAGAAATTATTCCTAACACTCCTCGTTTGCTGTGCCGTTTAGACAGGAGTTTAACTGATATAACCAGTGGGCAAAGGCTAACTTCAAAACTGGAACTCCAGTGGTTGGTATAATAGTGATAAGGGATTTTTTCACACATTGAAATTTATTATTTTCTTAAAAATAAAGATTTTTTTCAATGAGAATTTTCAAATTTCATTCCAAATTTTTTCCCTAAATTTTACAATTAATGGCTTAGTTACACTTATATATAAGAAATTATTAGGACTTCAGTCTGAAATTTCTCACATAAATAGTTTTGTTCAACCTGAGGTTTGAATTTTGCTTGAAATGTAAAGATCATTTTGAGCATCTTAGATCTGCATCACTTTTATTGCCCAGAATAATGGGATGCCGTGGATTCTTGTTTTGTTTCTCATTGTATTCTGTTTGAAGAACTGATGAGTAATTAAATGATTTTTTTTAATGTTGAACTAGGCAACATGCTGAAATCATTTAAATACTGTATTAAATGAGAATGTTAGTTTTAAAATAATTAAAACGTTTTGTAATTATCCTCCACTTTTATCAGGGAGAGATTCCCATAATACCTTTGAACATCAGAATCATGTTACTCTCTGATTGAAGTCTAGGCTTCTTCCCTTTGTTTTCATAGGTCCTTATGATTTTGGAGGGGTACTTACTAATAGTAACCGGGATATTATAAATGGAGATGCCATCCATAAACGCAATCAATCCCATAAAGAAATGCACTGGTATGTATTCTAGTGTCTCCCTATCATAAAATTGTAGTTCTCTCTTATGAAATATTAAGTGAAATGGGGACTTTTCTAGTACTAGAAATGATCTCCTAGGCTACTATTAAAAACACAATTTGAATTCTAGCAATACTTCCATCTTGACTATCCTAGGAAATTAGAATTTTGGGCTGATACACACACACAAACACACACACACACACACACTAGAGGCCCATTGCATGTTGAAGAGATTCGTGCAATAAGCCTTCCTTCCCCTGGCTGCCCAAACCGGTTTTCCTCTGGCACAGGCCTTCCTTCTGGCTGCTGCCTTCCATCTTTGCTCTGGATGGAACACCGCTCCTGTAGCTCTCTCTGCCCCCAGCCCTCCCCCTCATCGTAGGCGTCCTGCTCCGCCCAGCCACTCTGTGCCTGCATGCGTGCTGCCCATGGGCCTGGAACAGCTAGGGGGCGGGGCCACCGCCACTTTTGTTGGGTTGATTTGCATACTCACTCCTGATTGGCTGGTGAGCAAAGTGAAGTGATGGTCAATTTGCATGTTTTTCTTTTATTAGTGTAGATATTTTAAATTATTCATTGAGTATCAGTTATACTTCAGGTACTGTTCTCACACACACACACACACACACACACACACACACATTGTCTACTAATCTAGCAAGAGTATGCACACCAAAATTGTAACCTTCTTAGTCAGTGGCTCTCAAATACTAATTACTGGACTTTTAACTTTTGGGTCCAGTATATCTTCTATGGGCCAGTGAATCTAGATGTTTAAGAAGCACCAGCTGATTCTGATACAATATCCAGAGAAAACAAAGAGTAATAAAGGGAAGCCCCTATTATTTTCTGAAATATCAGGATATAGCCTGAAATACTAAAACTCTTTAAAATAGGTATAGATTTTAAAAGACTCATTGAAATACAAATCTGGTTGTGTTTTATATGTTGGTTTTCAAAATATGTTTTTAAAGGGACTTTTAAATTCTAAAGTACCTAAATGCCGACTTCTGAGATTTCCACATTGTATGTTTGGTCCATCTTTCAATATATAGACTTCTTTTTAGCTTAGGTATTCTTGTGAAATAATTATCTCTGAATTTTTTTCCCAAATGAAACTGAATACAGATATTTTTTTGTCTTTTGCTTAATCTTTGTTCTTCTCTTGTGCTACAATGAAAAGGAGACGTGAGCAGACCAAACTGACGAAGAAAAATCCTAAGATGGTATAGTTCCTCAGTTATTTATCATTATTATTGTTCTCCCAGCCTCCATCCTGGAGACCTCTACCCCTTCACGCGGAAACCCCTGTTTATTATCGTGGATTCATCCAACAGCGTCGCATACAAGGTGAGTCCCGTGAGCGCCAGGGCACGTGTTAGACATTATGGCACCACCCCGAGGTAACCGGTCTTAACGTGTGCCTTTTCATTTTGCTTTATTTTCTTTCATTTTACGCAGTTTGTATTTAGTCTTTCTTTTCTTTTGAGGTTGTGCATACTAGTCAGGATCTGGTGCTATGAATAGAAACAAGAAGAAAACGCATGAATGGACACTCAGTGGAAAATAATAAATCCTCCTGCAGGAAAAAAAAATTCAAGATTCCCAAGATCTCTGGTGGAAGGTTTACTTTGGTTGTATAACCCAGAATAATTTTCTTTTATAGAAGTAGAAGTACGGGGGCACATTTTATTTTCTAGTTTTGAGACCTTTTCCCCATCTACACACTTGAGCTGCTATGGTTTAAGAAACATGTTTTACAGTTACAGCCATTGAATAGCAAAACAGATTGTTTTATATGCACGTATTTAAAAAAATTGTGAAAATAAGTAAAATGCTGAAGTAAGTGACAAGGATACAAGTTGAAAATCTTTTGTATATTTTGCTATTGAAGCAATGTTTTGCAGTGATTATATAAAGAATGTTAGCAGCAAAACACTTTAAAGTAGGATAGTAGATTTCAAACTATAATAATTTACAGGAAAACAGAATTTTTGGAGACCTTTGTATATGGTTGGAATATTTCATTAGTGAACAATATGTTCAGAAATATGCTTGGATCTGCATATTAAAACTGCCAATGAAAACTATTTCTGTTGTGGATCGTCATAAAATTAGATGGAGAAGCAAGCATTGGTAGGTTTATTTCAGGAGAGAGGTGGAAGTGTCTGGTAGCCAAGGGAGCTGACTGCAAGCATATATTTTTCATCTAATTTTTACATTTAGATTCATTTTTTAAAATCTGAATTGCAAGAGCATCCACCCTACCCTACACTTTGCAGCATATTGCCTGAAAAGTCCAGTTTACAACTTTGATTTGGGGGAAAACTAGCTGACACTTTTCTTCAATCTGGGGTTTTAATCTTTTTGAAGGGGTGATAGGTTGCTGAAGGAAAGGTTTATCAGCTATCCCAATTAAATGTATAAAACGAGGGGAGTCCAGGCCTTGGTGTCTTCACAGATTCCCAAGAAGCATCTGTGTCTTTATCAAAGGAATTGTTGCTACAGTGCAAAGATGTGGCAGGTCATGTTGATGCACCAGGTCAAATGTATTGTGTATATCCTCCAGCCTGCATTGAGAGTGTTTTAGCAACCTAGTAATTTCTCTCAACTTAACTGGACATTATTTGACAGCATCTTTTCTAATGTCAAAATATCTTTCATGATCTATGCCAGCTATGTCGAGAGTGCTCAGGATGATGCTCCAGCCAGCTGAGCCACACCAGCCAGGCTCTCAGTGACCATTTGAAAAGTTCTCCCTGCTGTCTGTCTGCTCCAGGCTGATGTGTTTGTTTGTTTTGCCTGCATATGTCATAGGAGAGACTTTCCTCAGAGTGTTGTAATTTTTGCCTGTCTGCTCAGGTTTAAGCGTGGGAGCTAGAAAAATAGAATCTCAGGTGGTGGAGAGGGCTTGTCCTGCTGAGCTGCTCCTGTGCCAGTCTCGTTGGACCGGTCAGTTGGCTAGTCTCGGATGTGCCTTTAGGTCTGTCTTCACGGTCTCGTTATATTACCCAGAGCAAACTCAGCTAGCCTGCCTGCAATGTAAAGGTTTGCTTATCAGCATTAGGCTAAGTTTTCCCTCAAGTCTCTATGTATGTGTTTATCTTTGTATACACATGTATCTTTTTTTTTTTAATATATATATTTTATTGATTTTTCACAGAGAGAAAGGGAGAGGGATAGAGAGCCAGAGACATCGACGAGAGAGAGACATCAATCAGCTGCCTCTTGCACATCTCCTACTGAGGATGTGCCCGAAACCAAGGTACATGCCCTTGACCAGAATTGAACCTGGGACCTTTCAGTTTGCAGACCGATGCTTTATCCACTGAGCCAAACCGGTTTTAGCTACACATGTATCTTAATGTCCCCAGGCCTCACACCTACAAGGTTCTTAGTAAATATATGTTGAATGCTTAAGTAAAGATAGGTACTATTATCCTTAGAGCTGAGGAAACTTTGCCTGATTCCAGCAGTTTTTGTCTTTCCAAAGCCCCAGCTCTTCCCACTTTGGAAAAGAGGAGCTTTGCATGCTGGTCTGAGCCTCATTGAATAGAAGTGATTGAAATGCCAAGATCTGTGTAACATCTGGCTCACGTTGTAGTTCTCAGATTTCCACTGGACTAGAGAATTGGCAAGTAGAAGTGGCCTTGTCTATACTAAGGTAGTACTATGGGAGTGAAAAAAAACCCCGTGGTCATTCTGATATATATTTTATTGATTTTTTTACAGAGAGGAAGGGAGAGGGATAGAGAGTTAGAAACATCGATGAGAGAGAGACATCGATCAGCTGCCTCCTGCACGCCACCCACTGGGGACATGCCTGCAACCAAGGTACATGCCCTTGACCGGAATCGAACTTGGGACCCTTCAGTCCGCAGGCTGACGCTCTATCCATTGAGCGAAACCGGTTTTGGCCTGAACACTTCTACACTTCTTTTAGTACTGCCTTCTTCTTCTTCTTCTTCTTCTTCTTTTTTTTTTTTTTTGAAAGAACAACCATTGAGTGTTTTAATAATTATGACAAGGCTGGATCCCTGCCACTGAACATGAATTACTCATTTGTCAGACGGTCATATTTATCTAAACAGCCTTATCCTGTTGACTGACGGCTGCAGGTTGCTGCAGTCTATTAAGGCAATCACTCCTAGCAACATGATGAAAGCCCGTCTGCCAGTCAGCCCCACACGTTCTGTTTCTTTCTTGCTCCTTGGATAGTTTTTTTTATATATATATATTTTTTTTATTGATTTTTCAGAGAGGAAGGGAGAGGGATAGAGAGCTAGAAACATCGATGAGAGAGACATCCATCAGCAGCCTCCTGCACGCCCCCTACAGGGGATGTGCCTGCAACCAGGATACATGCCCTTGACCGGAATCGAACCTGGGACCTTTCAGTCCGCAGGCCGACGCTCTCTCCACTGAGCCAAACCGGTTTTGGCTCCTTGGAAAGTTTTTGGCATTCTGTAGTTACACTGTGAGGTCTAGGTTTTGTTTCTTTAGACGTAATCTATTGTGACTTGTTAGACTTCTTGAATGGGAAGGTTGGGGTTTTTCATAAATGCTGGAAAATTCTCAGTCATTGTCTCCTCCAACACTGGCTGTACCCCAGCTTCTCTCTCCTCTCCTTCTGGAACTTTAAATATATATATTTCTCACTGTCTTCCACATCTCTTGCCTTCTCTTCTCTATTTTCCAACTTTTTCTTCTCTATTTGAGATTTGGATCATTTCTTCTCAGCTGTCTTCCAATTTACAAATTCTTCAGCTTTGACTAATTTGCTATTAAACCCATCTGAGTTATATGTTGGTTGTGATTATTTTCATGGCTAAAGTTCTCTGGTCCTTGGCTCATAGACATACTCAGAACAGTAGATGTAGTACAGTAAAGGGATACAGAGCCAAATTAGCAAAAGAAAAAGGCACAGAGGATGAAGTCCAGAGCAAAATAGGCTCAGACTTCCAAGAGTTCTCTCCCAGTGCAGTCACACAGGAGTCCCTACGTCCCCAGCACCAAGTTGAGGCAACGCGGCTAAAGTGTCTACCAGGGCAGCTCCTGAGGGCCTTGTTGCCCAGGATGTTTACTGGGACTGACCATGCAGGGCACCCTGTGCCTGGCACACACCAAATGCCAAGCTCCCGGGAAGAAAGCAGGTGTTCAGCATAAACCATCTTGTTTGCACAGGCCAGGGAAAGTGAGCCATTCTTATCGGTTCTGCTAATGGTGGGAACTCACCCAAATCTAAGTTCCCAGCAGCCAGCCGAGGGCCAAACCTTGTAAGCAGGCCCTTTCAAAGGCTAGCAGTCGGGTTGGTGATGTTCATCCTCACTCTTTTTACACCGTATTTAAAAAATACGGTGTAAAAACAGTGAGCCAAAACCGGTTTGGCTCAGTGGACAGAGCATCGGACTGCGGACTGAAAGGTCCCAGGTTCGATTCCGGTCAAGGGCATGTACTTTGGTTGCGGGCACATCCCCAGTAGGGGGCGTGCAAGAGGCAGCTGAGCAATGTAGCCTTCTCATCAATGTTTCTAACTCTCTATCTCTCTCCCTTCCTGTCTGTAAAAAATAAAATATATATATATATATACACACACACACACGAAATCAGGTGATAAGTTGATCAGCAAGGTAAGCAAAGAAAAAGGAAGCTTTGGCACAATCCAAGCGCAAGAGCCTCATGGCCAAGGACATAGAGGCCATCTGCAGTGTGGGCGAGTGCACGCGCTGCCTTATCTGGAGGGTGCGCCTTAGTACCATTCCACTTACTCTGTTTTGGTTACAAGAAATTTCTCATTTATTTGAACTATTTAAGTTTTTTTTTGTATTGATATTATATTTACAAAATCATAAAATAAGACATTAGTGAAATCTCTTCCTCCCAGACCCAGATCACTCGGTTACTAGCTCTCCCTTAAAGTGATCACTGTTGACTGTTTCTTGTTTATCCTTCTAGAAAATATTTTAAATGCATATATAAGCCAAAATATGTATATAACCTTTAGCCTTCTTTTGCTATATACTAGTAAATGGTAGCCACATACCATACACAACTGTTCTATCTTACTTTTTTTTTTCTTTAATATATTCCATTGATCCTTCACAGAAAGGGAGAGAGATAGAAAGTCAGAAACATCGATGAGAGAGAGACATCGATCAGCTGCCTCCCGCACACCCCACTGTGGAGATGTGCCCGCAAGCAAGGCACATGCCCCCAGCCGGAATCGAACCTGGGACCCTTCAGTCCACAAGCCGACGCTCCATCCATTGAGTCAAACCGGTCTCGGCCTATCTTACTTTTTTTAAATTACGAAGAAATGTTGACGATCTATCCATGTCCAACTTATTCTTCCTTGTAGCTGTAGTATCCCGTGGTATGGTTGTGCCATAATTTATTCTACCAGTCTCTTATTGCTGGTCATTTGGTTGTCTCCAGTTCTTTATATTAGTAACAGTGCTACATGGAATAATTTAGGATTTGCAGGTTATTTTACAGGTTTGAGAGTATATTAACAGGGTAAGTTCCTAGTTATAGGGTTGCTGTGTTAATAGAATATGCATTTAAATTTAATAGATCCTGCCAAATTGTCTCCTAAAAATTTGTACTTCTGTATACTCTTATTTATGGGTATTTGTTTTCCCATATTTTTTGCCAATAGCATATATTTTCACCTTTTAGTATATGTGCTGCTGAAGAGAGCACTATATTTTCAAACTTTTAGAAATTTGGCTAAACGCACATATTAAAAATGGCAATTTAGTGTAGCTATGGTTTTCTTTTATCAGTAAGATTTAGTATCTTTCATACATTTGAGCCAATTGTATTCCCTTTTCTATTCTCTTGTTATCTTTCACCCATTTTTCTATTGAGTTAGTAGACTTTTTCTTATAGATTTGGAGAAGTTATTTGTATATTAAAGAGATTAATCCTTTGTAATGTGAGTTGCAAATATATATCCCAGAACATCATTTGGCTTTGTATTTTCCTATATATAAGGCTTTGATTTTTTTGTGACTAGATTTATTAATTATAATCATAATAAGGAAGATCTAGATTACAAAAATAATCCTTATATTTTCTTTCAATACTTTTATTGTTTAATATTTTATATTTAAATCTTTGGCATATTTTATCCAAGTGTGTGGTTTGAAGTATAGAGCCAACTTTTTTTTCTAAATGGCTATCCAGTTTTTTCTTACCAATTTTAATTGTCATCTTTATTGAATATATTCAGCCCTGTTTTGGGATCTAATTTTGTACTCTCCATTCTCTTCCATTGGTCTTCTGCCCACTCTTATGCCAGGGCCACATATTTTTAATTACTGAAGCTTTAAAGTATGTTTTAATATCTGATGAGTCTTGTTCCCTCTCAGCTTTTCTTTTGAAGGCGTTTTCCTGACTAGTCCACTTTTTTTTCTTTTATTTTTTTAAATACATTTTATTGATCTTTTACAGAGAGGAAAGGAAAAGGATAGAGAGTTAGAAACATTGACCAGCTGCCTCCTGCACACCCTCTATGAGGAGGATGTGCCCACAACCTAGGTACATGCCCTTGACTGGAATCGAACCTGGGCCCTTTCAGTCTGCAGGCCAACGCTCTATCCACTGAGCCAAACCGGTCAGGGCATGCCTAGTCTACTTTTTCCATACAAACTTTAGAGTTATTTTTTTCAGTTGTGGGGAACTGAATCATTTTTTTTTAGGTTGATTTACATTTTAATAAATTAGTGTAATGACATCTTTAGAATGGGTTCCTGTCTAAGAACATAGTATGTCTTTCCATTTGTTCTACACTTTATTTTTATGATTCAGGAGTGCTTTAATTTTTGTTTTATTCACATCTATTAAGTTCCGTCTTGTTTTACCAACCAGTTTATAATGTTACTAGAGGCCTGGTGCCCGATATTCATACACTCAGCGGGGGCAGAAGGGCCCTCAGCCTGGCCTGTGCCCTCTCTCAGTCCAGGAGCTGTCGGGGGATGACTGACTGACAACTTAGCGGGTAGAGGGCCATCAGTCAGACATCCTTAGAATTGCTGCGGAGGCGGGAGAGGCCCCCAACACTGTACTCCCCCAGCCATGAGCCCGGTTTGTGGCTAAGCAGTGCTCCCTCTGTAGGAACGCACTGACCAGCAGGGGGCAGATCCTGCATTGAGCATCTGCCTCCTAATGGTCAGTGTGCATCATAGCGACTGGTCGATTTGCATATTTGCCTTTTATTATATAGGATTTCCCAGGTAAATTTGCCTTTAGGGAAAGGATATGCTGAAATCATGCAAAGAGTATTATTTTGAGTGTCAGTTTAATTCTCACTGTAAATTAACATCATTCTGAGTGAGCAGTTGATGTGATTCACAGTGAGAGATGGATCTACACTTCAGGTTTTCAAGCCTGTGCGGTTGAGAACCAGACGTTAGACCTTGGAAAATTCACCTTTGTGAACACATCTTCATCGTGTGTATTGGCCAGTGGGTGGCATCTTGATGAATGGCCAGATAACCTCTCTCTGTAACACTGCAACCGTGTCTATATCTTTATTTTAAAAATCGATAGTTTGCTTAGTAAATGTCACTATTTTCAGAAAGCCTATCGTGCATAGTAGTTTATACATAAATGGCAGCCTCTTCAGCTGTTACGGATGTTTCTGCAGCTGCTTATGAGTCAAAGAGCCCAATCGGAACACTAACGATGTGCTTCGGAAAATTGCTATCTTCGGCCAAACCTTTAATGGACCTCTTACTTCTTATATGTTACAGAATTTCACAAACTTATTTGGACAGCCACTAGTCTGCTTGCTTTCTCCTACAGCATATCCAAAAGCTCTACAAGGTATGTTCTGTTGTTACTCTTACATCCATCGGTTACAAGTAAACACTTTCTAATAATACTCACCTTTGTTTTCCCACCTATACTGTGGATTGATGGTGCTTAATGTGGCAGGTGTCAATCTGAAATCAGCCCGGAAGTCTTGCCGACTCTCAGATGTCCTTAAGGTGCTACCATTCGGCCTTGAGACAGTTCTCAAAGAAATGGCAAAACGCTCCTGAGGAAAGGGTGGTTTGGGCCCCTTCCTCGTGGGAGACTTGTGGTTTATGAACGTATGAATTTTAAAATGTGCTCTGCAGCTGCTTGTTTGGGTGAGCTTGTCCTGCTCCATCTGGCATGATGTCCTGTGTCACCAGCTACCCATTACGGCACCTTTTAGGGTTGGCTGTAAGGTTTCTGGTCGAGAAAACTTCTTAGCCTCTGCCTCTGCCTGAGAGTTAGGGTACCCTAACGGGCACACCGTAAAGGTCTTCTTTTATTCACATTTTGCCTCGTTGTGTTTTTAAAATAAGAGAACCTCTTCTCAGTGTGACAGAGAGAGAGCTGAGGTTCTGGCTGTGGCTCAGAGGAAGAAGAAATGACAGGCTTTTACGAATTTGTCCTTAATCGGCAGTCCACGTAGTCTGGTTCCAGCGCCCAGCCACTGAGCTGGGAAGACACTAAGCCTTGCCGCTGTGTCAGCAGTGCCTGTCACCGTTGCACGGTTGCCCTGGCTGTGACAGTGCTGCCGTCCCTCTGTGGGAGAGGGCATTTCACTGCTACTTCCCCGCCAGGAGTCTTGTCTGCTGACGTAGTTTGACACAGGAGGTGATGGTCAGCATTTGAATGCCCGAGAGAAGCTGGAAACTTGTCACCATTGTTTCAAGGTAAGTTCTGCTGTTTTCCAGGGAAAATCGTGTAGAAATACTGAGTTCCTGTATTCAGAAGTCCAGTTACTAAGTGATAGAACTTACCTTCAAACAATGGTAAAATTCTCCTGCTTTGAGGACTCTGTTAGCCTGTTGCTTATCATTTCTGGAGAAATGTGTCCCCTTCCAGTCATTTGAGAGTACGTACTTTTTGCTGTCATTTTGTCTTATCAAAAGGCAGCTTTGGCCTGGCTGGAGGGTGTAGTTCAGCGTTGAGCATTGACCCAGGAACCAAGAGGTCGCCAGGTTGCAGGCTCGATCCCCAGTAGGGGGCGAGTAGGAGGCAGCTGATCTATGATGTTTCTGTCTCTCTATCCCTCTCCTTTCCCCTCTCTCTAAAATTCAGTAATAACATATGTTGTTGTTTTTTTAAAAAAGAGGCAGCTTTAGTTTAAATTGCATGGTGTAAGGATTAATATAAAGATTATTTGGTCTGAAGGGCTGTATTATGTATAGGGTAAAAACACAGGCTCTGGAGGCAAACTGAATTTGAATCCCAACTCAGCTGCTTACTAGCTGTGTGATGGGAGGTTCCTTAGCCATTCTGTACCTCAGTTTATTTCCTATCAAATGGAGATAATAATAGCATCAGCCTCATAAAATAATTCAGAGTATGTAAATAGTATTCAGTATGTGCCAACTATCATTATTACCAACATGCTTGGTTGTAATATATGTCCTTACTGATTTTTAGTCCTCTTTTATGCTATAAAGCTTAGGCCTCTAATCCCTAAATATGCCCCCTCTGGACATAAAATGAGCAGATACCTAAGTATTTGGAATCTCAAATTAGGTTCCTGCCCCTCTGGTCTCTAAAGTCTACAGTATTTTATTTTTATTTATTTTCTTTATTGATTAAGGTATTATATATGTGTCCTTATCTCCCCTTGCCCCTCCCCCAACTCATTCTCATGCCCTCACCCCCCTGGTGCCTATGTCCATTGGTTAGGCTTATATACATACAGTGTTTTCTTTAGCCAAGAGTTATTTCATTCATGAAACGTCTATTCAGCGTTTGTTTATCACGTACAGTGCTAGGCATTGGAGTGACACTCGGACCAGACAAACACTGTCACGTGTCTCACAGAGCCAGTTGCCCGGTGGAAGATATAAACAACCTAACAGACAGTCGCTGTTGATGCTATTAGTGTTCCATAGGAGGAAGCCCGTGCCACGCTTGAGAAACTCCTAACCTGCCTCTGAGGTTGAAGAAAGTGCAGGAATGGTGTCTGAAGGGGAGATGAAGGCTGCGTAGAATGCAATGAACATGGGCCATGGTTGAAAATTGGCATTCTAGCAGAGAAATAGCATGTGAGCCCTGAGATAAGAGCTCTGAGATGAGAGAGTTTATGGGATATGTAGATAAATTAAAAAGTAGTTCCTGCTAGTTAAAGGGCAGAGTTTGTGATGGAAAAACCTCTTACGATTCAAATGGAGGGTAGTGGAGTGCCATCGGAAGATTTTAAACAGCAGTAACATTAAAAAGCATTCGGTTTACCTTATGTAAGGGGAATGGGACAGGGGCATTGGTGGAAATAAAGAGATGGTGGTGGCTGAGCTAGGACAATGACTGGTTACCTGCCTTCAAAAGGTGCTAGCCCAGAGAACCAGCAGGACTTGGTGATGGAGAGGAAGGCGGCAGAATGGACTTCCAGGTTTCTGGCTGAGATGCTGACAGACATAATGATACCAAATAGCACGTAGATTTATAAGAGAACCAAAAGGGGGAAAAATTGTCATCCATTTTTGACATGTGGAGTTTAAAATTTACCTTTGAGAGTTAGGTTGTTTATAGAGGTCTAGAGCAACTCTGTCCAATAAAAATATTATGGGAGTCACCTATGTAATTTTAAGATTTCTAGTAACCACATTTTTTTTAAAAAAAGTAGAAAGAAACTGATGAAATGAATGTTAGTAATGTCTTTTTGTACAGATGCTTTGAAGTCCTACGTATATTTTACACTGTAGTGTGTCTGATTGGATCAGTCACATTTTAAATTCTTTTTTAAGTGTCCAGCGGCTACTGCAAGGCAGCACAATTCTAGAACGAAGGAGCTCAGTCTGGGCTGCAAATGGAGAACTGGGAATCAGTAGGCATATAGAGAATCACCGAGATTAGCAGAGTAGGTGAGATGAGTGATGTATCAGGCCAAAGGAAAAAAAGATTGATATTTAAGGGATAGGTGGAGAAAGAATAACTCACAAGAGTGAAAAAGACTGGCAGTCCTAGAACTCATCAGAGAATTCTGTCAGGAACCGCCTGTGGACCAGTCCTTGCCATATTTGGGTAAAATTTGTTAGTTGGGGGGGGGGGGCGGGAGAAAGGCAAAGAAATATGTTCATGTCCTATTTCTCTTTAGTTTACTAGGCTTTAACGTTAGTTCTGCAGAAAGCAATATGCCTGGGACATGTTTTGTAGTTCCTTGCAGAATCTGCTTTGTTGAATTAAGACTTAATGATAGAGCTTTCATGGCGTACATTGTCCGTTTATTAAAATGTTCCTCAAGTGCATCTCTTACCTTTTGCAAAACTGCTTTCTATATCAATATATAAAACATGTTTGTTATTACAGATCAATCTCAACGAGGTAGCCTCTTCACGCTCTTTTTGAACAATCCTCTAATGGCCTTCCTATTTGTCTCTGGATTGTCAAGCATGCGCAGAGGCCTATGGGAAAAGTGTCAAGAATATCTTCGAAAAATCAACCGGGATATTGCCCAGCTACTGACCCATTCACGTTCAATAGGTACCCTACTCACCTAACTGCACATGTAACGGGACGTACTGTGATGGTTTAAATTGTTGGAATTGTTGGAATTTTCAGAAGTATTGGTTGAAGGCAGGAAAGTTGAGAAGGTTTTCCCGAACTTGCCTTCCCCTTGGAAATCTGTTTTTCCCTTTAAGCATCTTTTTACTACCCCTTTCTCCTCTTCGCAGATCAGGCATTCCTCCAGTTTTTTGGAGATGAATTTCTTCGCTTGCTTCTCACAAGATTTGTCTTTTGTTCAGCCACCATGAGAATGCACAAGATTTTTCGGGTAAGCAAAGAATATCTTCATGACCAATCGCACCATTTTAGATATTTAACCATCATGTGTTATATGTTACCGGTATTAAATAGAGTTTGGATAGACCCAAAATCATATTTACAAATTAATATGTAAGTATTAAAGATGGACAAAATAAGCAACATCTGAGTACCTACCGCTCAATTTAAGAAGTAAAACATTTTCTTTACTTTTGAGGTTTCGTGTAGGTTCTCTCTAATCCTATCTTCCTCTCAAATGAAACTACACTCCTGATTTTTAAAATTATCATTCACTTCCCTTTAAACTTTTGCCACATGTATTTGTATTCCTACACCACATATTGGTAGATCCAAGTTTTAGGTATTCTACAACTTGATTTTTTTCACTCTTTATTATAGTCCTGAGATTCAGGCACGGTGATGACTGACTATAGCTTTTATTCCTTTGTTTTCACTGCTGTTTAGGATTTCATGGTTTGACAAGTGTAGCTCAAATTGCGCATCTTACTAGTATTCTACTGATAATGGACATCTGGGTTATTTCCAGTTTATAAATATTATAAACAATGCCATTGTGAAATCTTCTATAATTTTCCTGGTATACATGTATAAGACTTTTTCTGAGGAATACTTAATAGTGGAACGTGGAACCAGATGACAGGTATATTCAACTTTACTAGATAGTGCCACGCATGTTGTAAAGTGGTTGTATCAGTAATTTACACAGTACTAGCAGTGTGTAAAAGTTGCAATTGCTCTAGGCCTTGCCAACATGTGTTGCAGTCATACTTTATAGTTTATGTGAATCAGATGGGTGTAAAGTAGTAGTAGCTCATTGTGGTTTTAATTAGAATTTCTGGAATTACTGTTGAGGCTCAGCAACTTTTCATGTGTTGTTCTTTGTTCTTTGTGATGAAGAGTGTGTTCGAGTCTTTTGTCTGCTTGGTTCTAAGTAGTTGTGTTTGTTTTCTTTCTTTCTTTCTTTCTTTTTTTTTTTTGCTGTGTATTCAGGTAACTACAAGGCACAGTTCATTGAGGTTTTTAAATTTTTAGCTATTATACTTTTCATTTCTCTCATTATACTTATGTTTTCATTGTGCTCTTGAATGTATCTGTATTAGATAAAGTCCTTATCTGCTAACACTATATTCTCTATCATTTATAGTTTTATTTTTATTGTTTTTCCTACTGGGTATGGGTCTCATATTCTAATTTGTTCGCCTAGCACTTTCCTTAAACTGTGGGCACTGTGAATTTTATGATGCTGAATTCTGGATTTTGTTGTCTTTCTATAAAAAGTGTTAGAAAGAAAAAAAAGAGTGTTAGACTTTGTTCTGGCAGGAATGAACTTACTTGCAAATTTGTTTGATCTTTTCACAGCTTTTTAAAAAAAAACTTATTAGAGTGGATTTAGAGTAGTGTTAGCATATAGTTAGAAACTTAATTCAGTCTAAAACTAAGAATTGTGATTCTTTTGAGATCTTTTTCATATGTTCCGTTTCAACAGATCTTCTCCACTTTGGGGAATGCTTACTTAGAACTCAAATATCTCCCAACCCTGTGTGAGCTAAGAAAATTGTTCAGCTTACAGTAGCCCCCCAAGTAGTTCTTGGGGTTCTGTTGTTGTTTTTAGGGTTTTTGAACATTTTATCGTTATCACTCAGAATAATTAGTATAGTAAAACAAAAATTGGTCTTTGGAATGTGTAATGAGTGACACTTATAGGAATAAGAGAAATAGAAATGACATTTGAATATAGGAAATATTTTGTAGAAAAGTAGCAACTTCTTCAGAAAATTTTAAATGTGGGATAAAATTGTGGTCTATAGAAATTACCAAATGAAGACAAAATTCCAAATGAGAATTACCTGATTCTTGAAATTATCATCATCTTTGGCTTTCATGTAATTATAGAATTATTATTTTATTTTTATTATTATTTTCTGTTCTTTTTTTTTCTTTTTCTTAACTTTCATCTCCCTTTTTAGGAACTCTTTCTTTTTTACTCTTTGTTAACATTCTTAGAAATCCTATAAATTTTTATGGCTGCAATATTTCTTTCCATGCAGATTACATCAGTGTTTGCATATACTGCTCAAACTTGTCTTTTAAGATACAGCCCTAAATTTTCAAATTCCAGTTGGGAAGCAGTTCTATTTTTACTGCCCTGTTACCACAAATAAAATATACTTAAAACTGAAGCTTTCTCCTTTCCCCAGGTCATCTGCTCTTTTACTTCTCTTTCTCTCAGTTGTTCCCAGCCCTTCTCTCAAGTCCTGAAATCTTAGTCATTTTGACACCTCTCTCTACTGTAGTTATGTCAAAGGCCCACTAATTTGACCTTTTAAGTGCTTCTCATAGTTTTCTCTCATTTTAATCTCTGCTACAAATCTTCTCATTCATTTATTTAAGAAATACTTGTTGAAATATGCTAGGATTTCTCCCCTAGCAAGTGGAAATTGTATGATTTCCACAGTACCCAGAAATGATCGGCCCCAGTAAATATTTGGGAACTAACTCACAAAATTAATAGATTAAGGTGAACCATATGCAGTTATCATTTTTTTAAAGATCAAAGTGGTCACCTACCAGCAGTTTTTTATGTTCAAACATGTTATCAATAAGAATCATACCAATATGGAAGAAAAAGACGTATTGTTACTCCTTACTATTGCTAATGCTAACAATAATGTTAATGTTTGTAATTTTCTTTCATTAAACTATAAAACTTGACTTTTCTCTGCCTGTTAGGAAACACGGAATTACCCAGAATCATATCCACAACTGCCAAGGGATGAAACGGTGGAGAACCCTCATCTTCAGAAGCACATTTTGGAATTGGCATCCATCCTGGATGTTCGAAACGTGTTCTTTGAAAATACCTTGGATGACTATTAAAACAAAAACCCTCTTGTCGAAACACTTTCATTTGCCACAGATTTTAAATGGTGCCGTTTTCTAATGTGATGACAGACACATAGTGGTGTTACTTGGTTTTTATTTTTTAATTTAGGACCACCATTTTAAAAACAAACCTAAAACATTGGTCAAACGTTTAGGGTGACTGTTTTAAAATACAATCTTTCAGATCTTTTAAAAACTCGCTTAATTTGGGGATTTTTATTGTTTTGGTTTTGAGGTATGGATACTTGCCTCCAGCATCTCATCCTACACTCAAATATTCACTGTTCTCACTCTTCGAAGAGTAAATTATTTATTTTTGTATAATGAGGAAAATCCAACTCTTAAACTTGGACCTTCCAGTGTAATTGTTCACAGAGATGAAACTAGCCAGCATGGACTACTCAAAATCGAGAACAGAGTCCTGCCATACTATTTCTTTTCATTCCAAGTTAATAGGTAGAAAATGGGTGAAGAGTGTAATCGAGACAATTCTTGCAATCATTTCACTTGCTTAAATACTGTCAGAATTTCAAAAACTATGTAAGATTGATTTGCGCCTGAAAGCTAAAGCTTTAACTGGGATCTTGAGAATGATAAATATCATTGGGAATGTGTGAATCCTGTCTTATGAGATATGTTTGCATATTTTGTTTTCTTTGTTAGACTTTGAGTGCTAGAAATGAAAAAGAACAACTTTTAAATATTTCCCTTAGAAATCAGATTATCAGCTTTTTAATACAGTATTTCCAGCAGGCATTCTATTTAAATTCTGCATTCATAAGGTCAGGTTCAAAGACTGTCTAGATTGAAGTCCCTGGCGTACAGTACAGAGTTTGTAATCTTTTTGCAGAGTTACAAAGTTTGTGAGACTTCAGAGTCAGAGATGGTATTAATTTTAGTTGGGGGCAGCCGAATTGTTACGTAACCTAAGATGGAAGTTGTTTTGCATTGACAATTTGGCAATAAGATGTTTTTTTAAAACTTCTTGTACTTAATATTTTATATTCACACACAAGTTTTTTTATTATTTTAAATAGGACTCAGTGTATACTATAAAGATTCTTGTGTTCTTCTTCCCTATCATTCCCTTCATAATTTCACAGGTACTACCTATGATATTTGCCTCCCTCCCCTTTTCCTTTTGACTTCACTAAGAAAGTTGTGCATCAGAAGTCCTTCTACTTAATTTTCTGTATACAGGCTCACATTCTACCTCTGGCAGGCAGTCCCAGGGGAAATGAGATGATTGCTTTTGGTGCCTCTTTCCTATGTCCCTCGGGAAATTTTATTGTTATATTTTAGCTTGGTTTTCATAGAGAATTACTTGGGTCTGAGCTATTCATCTACTTGTTCTAATTTGCTGATATTATATCTGTTATCTTATTGTTCTTAAAGTTATTGTTCTTGGTTTTGGGGGACTTTTGTGGTGTTTTATTAATTAAAAAAAATTTTTTTATTGATTTCAGAGAGGAAGGGAGAGAGAGAGAGAAAAACATGAATGATGAGAAAGAATCATTGATTGGCTGCCTCCTGGATGCCCCTCACCGGGGATCCAGCCCGCAACCCAAGCACACGCCCTGACTGGGAATCCAACTACAACCTCCTGGTTCATAGGTTGACACTCAACCACCGAGCCACACCTGTTTCACTAATTTTTTAAATTATTTTTGTTTGTTCTTTTAAACCTATTTCAGAAAACTTTGGAAAAGATATTCTGGATAGAGATGACCTTTGCTAGTGGGTTGTTTTCCCTGATCAGATAAAGACCACTTCCCCTTTTTCTCAGCCCCTTAATCAATTCACCGCTTTCCTGTCACCGAGGTTTTCACCGAGGCTCCAGCAATAGACTGGCCTAATTGTCTGACCTCTGGTTTCAATTCGCCCAAAGTTCTGTGCCAGTCACGTTCCTCACGCAGGAATGCTTAACATGGTATTGTACATCCTGAGCTTTATCCTCACCTGTGTAGCATAAAGGACACTGGTCTGAAAACTAGGAGTCCTGAGTTCTAATTCTGCTCCCCTGAGAACTAGCTGCCTGTCCTTAGCAGGTGTCTACATGTCTCTACTTTGAAGTGTTCTAACCTGTAAAATGAAGCCATGAGCCCTGGCCAACTCAGTGGTTCTAGAATTTCCAATCCTTGGTTCCAAAAGATACTGATTTCTCCACCCCCTATCACCTGGAAAACTAGTTTTTCCTGATTTTAGTGTACACAACATTTTCTTTTCAAGATCATGTTTAACTAGTTTTTATTCAAGAAAATATCCCTGGGTCTCACTTAGTTGTTGTAGACACTAGTTCAGAGAGAATCTGAAATAGGAGAGCGCCTGTGATTAGGAATCACAGCTAGAAAATTCGGGGCCTCGCAAGGACATTTTTCCGTTTGTTTTGTGGCAAAGAGCAATGTAGAAATGAGTGATCAGGGTAGGCCTTACTGAGATTACATTTGTGCAAACAATTCATATTTATCTTCTCTGAGTGTAGGGTTTTACTTTTTATTGTGAAAGTTTTACACATAAACAGAATTTAATGAATCCTCTTCTACCCACTACCTAGCTTCTACATTTTAAAAAATATATTTCTATTGATTTTATAGAGGAAGGGAGAAAGAGATAGAGATAGAGATAGAGATAGAGATAGAGATAGAGAGAGAGAGAGAGAGAGAGAGAGAGAGAGACATCAATGATGAGAGAAAATCATTGATCCCCGACCAGGAATCGAACCAAGACCTCCTGGTTCATAGGTCGATGCTCAACCACTGAGCCATGCTGGCAGGGTCAGCGTCTACATTTTAAAATGTTACTTTAATTAAGGAAGAAGAAACGTAAAAGGACAATCACTCCAGTGGGCTCTAGATGGCAATGGCAAAGAATCTCTTTTTTTTTTTCAGTGCAAACTGCCCCCCTTTATAAATATAGAAATAGCAAGCTTATTATTTATTTATTTTTAGACTTCACAGAAACTTAAATATTGGAACTAAGAACAAAGCAAAGCAATAGGAAAGGGCACTTCTTTGTTTTCCAATTGCACAAACTCCCCCTGGAATCTCCGTAAACAAAATAAGAAGTGTAAGACTGCAAAAAAGTCAGTTATGCACAAAACAAAAGTAAGCACAATGGAATTATTTTCTCTTTCTTTTCCCATATATTTCTGAAGTCGGTAGAGCACTTAACTTCCCTGTTTTACAGAAGAAAAATCTTAAGGTACTCCCCCCCCCAAAAAAAAAATTGTTAGTTTTTCACAGTGCTAGTGTTAGAACTCAAATCTCCTACTCTCAGCCCAGTCATTCCTAGTAGCTCAGGTTTTCTATAATGAACAAGAAAGAAATAAGAGATTTATATTTTGGCACAAAGATTATGGTATTTTTAATATCAAATATTAAAACCAGTAAATGAGTCAGCCCTAGCAAATTTTTATTTATTAATTATTATAACTTATAGTCCATAAGTTAGACATTTTGTCTTTGATTTTAGCCAGTGTGTGTGTGTGTGTGTGTGTGTGTGTGTGTGTGTTGTATGTGTGGCTGTGTTTTCTTCTTAGGAAGTGTGGTGCTCTCAAAACCTCTCAAAGCACATAGAATTTATTGTACTCTTTATATTTTTACCGAGTTGAAATGTTTTGAGATTATAAAAGCAAAGTGCAATCTAGTTATAACTGAATTTCTTTTTTTTTAAATCTTAGGATCTGGGTTTTATTTTTCTTCACTTGTGGCTTCTGCCCTTTGTTTTGTTATTGTAATAGAATTTCCTGAAAGTGATTAGGTGTATTAGATGGTGATTGAACTGAATTTCGTTGAGGTAAAGGGAAAATCAACAAATACGCTTTTTTTGTATATCAGTTATGGATCTTTCTGTAGCATTCTTCTCTACGTTTAATCTCTGATCTTTGTGACTTAGCAACTTTCTGTCTCTTAGAAGGGCTGTGGACTTAGTTGAAAAACCTTGTACTTAGTTATCCACGGAGACTTGTAATCAGCCTGATATACAGAGAACATTCCTGACTGGAAATATAGTAAGGTGTGAAGGGCTGCAAATTTGGCTACTGCCAGTGATTCAGAACCACCTCCCCACTCTAAGTGAGTAAAAGATTGGATGTTAATATCAATGGAATGAGTCTCCTGGTGATATTTTGGGTATATACTAGAATATGTTCCTATGTGTGTGTGTTTGGAGAGTATAAAGTGTATTTCCATTGAGAGCTCTTTTGTTGACTTTATTTATTTGAAATTCTTATTTGTAATGGCATGTGTATATTTTTATGATGCTAAATGCAATCTCTGTGTATACTTTTTGTATATATGTACATATTTGTAAATATATTGGTATGCAATGATATAGTATGTGTATATTATATACCCATATCCATTGTGGGCTGAATTTATTTAAGTTCTGTGAGGACATCATAGTGGCATTGTTCATGCTGCTATAATTAGGGTGTGGCTGTATCTCATTCATGAGCCTCTATTTTGAGGGGCTTGTGTTTGGATAAAATGGGTTAATTTGGAGTTGAAATTAGGATACAAAGATCTTTAACAGGAAGCTGGGTGTTCTTAGCTTTAAAATCATCTGTCAATTTTCATTTAAACTGATGACAAGTTAGTGACATAAATCTGAAAAACCTAAGTATGTGAAACTGAGACACCTACAGATTCTTAAGCTATAGTAGTCCTTTATTTTCTTGTGGTTTTTTTTTAATGCCAGTCCTTTATTTTCTTAATCCATAGTTGAGTATTACTGAATAGTAAAGTATTTATACTAAGAATCAAGGGGCTGTGGGGAAAAAATTGATCACGTTTTAAAGTAGAGAGGAAAATGTCCTTTACATAGGGAATATGTTCCTCGTTGCCATTTTAATACCTGATACTGACTTTAATTTTGGAACAATTTTTTTTCCACCCATATGTCTCATATGTCTCTATGAGGCAGAAAAGAGGGCATTCGCTAGGAGAAGGCTTTACTTAGGAGGGGTGGAATTTATTGCAAAAAGGAGGTTGTTACTCTGTGTATTTACAGCAGCTGTGATCGCTTTAGCCCTGTCTTGGCATTACTGACTATGGATATTTCTTACCATATCAAAGATGTGTACGTTCATCTGAGAAAATGCTTCCAGGAAATACAATGCCTCCAGCTGTATCGATTTGTCTCCATGAGACCACTTGTGTTCTGTAGACTGATGACATGTTCACATATGAGGGTAGGATTCTTAATATGAGGCGCCTGGGGTGCTCTAAGATCTGGGCCTTCAAACCTCTACCAAAGATGACCGGTGGGGGAGATGAGAGGATAGTGATTATGTACATTGCCACTTTGTGAACCTAGGAAAGATCACAGAATATCAATGTTCAGTTACTTCTGTCTTCCCTGGGCAAGTATGTTTGCATGGAAGCAGGTAAAAGACGTTTCATACAATCACCACAGAAATTGAGGGCTTTTTTCATGATTAAATAAACTGCAACTGTTCACCCCATTATTCTTCAGGAGATGAAATCTATCTGATCCAACATTAAGTTACCTTAGAGAGAGAAGTTAAGAGTCAGGAGTCAATTTTAACCACCCTCAAAATATTACATTTGCCCGTCAACTACTCATAACCCTGCTCAATTACAGTCTTAAATTTAAAATAAAGTTATAAATATAAAACATGGATAATGTGCCATTTCTGAAAAATCAGTGGAAACATTCGTAGTGTTTGATATCACCAGCTCATTCATCGCAATTGGAGAGATGCAGAGCAGGCGCTGTGCTGTTTAAAATTCATGCAGCTGATTGGGGCTTGGTGCGGACATGGATTTGAGGAAAGTGGCAGCGATAGACGCAGTAGAATGAGAATGACATTGTGAAATGACCTCTGACTCTTCACAGTTGTAAAGCCAGTTACTTTGCAGTGATGGAAGGTAAGAATTGCATAGAAAACCAAGCCTTTTCCCTTCCCTCCTGTACTCTTAGACACTGATACTTCATACGTATTTTTGCTAGAACTTATCTTTGCTAGGCCTCCATAGTGGATACTATGGCCACTTTACTTAATAAAAAAAGAACAAAACACAACAGCTTTTTTTAAAGGCAGTTCGTCTTCCTCACTCTAAATTTCCAAACAATATTCCAGGATGTCCCAGCTTCACTGACTTTTTGAACACGGACTTCTTAAGCATGCCTTCTGTTGAAGGAAAAATAATTTGATGTGTGAATGGAATCAATCACCAGTTGAGAAGGGTTGTCAAAAAGATGACGTAGGGAGCATGCCCTTCATTGGGAAAAGATAAATGTATGAATATAACTTTGTTGGTGCCATAGAAATATTTCCATCTGTAGATATGGAATGTTCTCTTCAGCCAAAATTGGTATTTTTCATTTACTTGGTGTAATATTGACTTTTGAGAAGAATTTCATTTCTGTATTAACACTGTTTCTCAATAATTGATTGAAGCAGCATAACTTAATTTTAAAGTACACTTGTTAAATTCATTTGTGTGTTTTTAAAAGTCATTTCTAAAATTATCAAGCTAGCTTCGTGTGATTTTTAAAAACGTTTGAACAGTAGGTCAATTTTTAAATAGTTTGAAGTATATTAATTCTGCACTCCACATCCACTTAATCAGAAAGCCTGAATTTGGTCACAGAACAGACTATAAATTGGGAATATTTTACTATTTTGGACAACTCCAGTGTATCCCAAGACAATCATCTTTTTAGGTGTGGTATTGTTTATTGAAACATTGGTAATTTTAGGGTTCAGGTTGTTACTCTTCAGTTGGCTTATGGAATGGAAGTTAATAGACTGAGTGATTATATATCACTTTCAAAATGAGATAAGGAATTATTGCTAGCCTTCCTATATAAAGTCTGCAGTAAACAATATTTTAAATTTTATGTTATATTACTAATACTTTCTCTTTTGAAGCTGTTGCAAATGTCCATTTGTCCATGATTGAAAATTAAGATTAGTAACCATTACAAGTTTTCTCAAACATCAAATCAGTATAGTATGATCAACCATTGTAAAATGTGAAATTATCATATATGATTATTCTAAAGTAAATATTTCCAAACCATAAATAACCACAGTATTTTTCAAAATTGTATTCCTATCCTCTTTTGCATGTTACTGATTTTTTCCTAAGTTATAAAAATGTGTTCTATTAAAATCTGCAAGGAAAATTGCTTTAAACATTTTAGGGCAGTAAAAATTTTATTACTATTTCTTGAAGAATGGGGTTTTAAAAAAACTTTATCTTTTATTAAAAATAACTTTTAATGGTTCAATAAAATATTTTAGCACTTGGTTTTCATGGCTTTTTACCGTTATCTGGATACGTTCCTTTAGTCTCTTAGAACATATGGCTAGTTCTCCAATTGTTTTTTGTGTTTAACAAACCAGCTATACAGCAATCATAGAATCTTACATTTCGTAGATTTCCTCTAGTTGAAGTGGAAAGGTCTTAGATATTAGGAAAGGCAGGTTAGATGTCCTAACATTTTCATAGTAGAGCTTACAAATGAATTTATCTAAATAGGTTATCTTTAGTGTGTAGCACCAGTACAGATAGGGTTCCATTAGTCCTTGAATCTGATGAAGCAGTTATAGGTCATCTCTTACTTTGTTCTAAAAATTGTTGTCATTTCAGGCCACATTATTTTCTCTGAGCAGTTCCCGTTGTAAGGTTGAATATCTTTTCTTTTTGCACATCATCACTAAAGGTTACAATAGTCAAATAAGAGTTAAAAATAAGTTGTGCTTGATTGTTTTTCCTGAAAATAATGGTGAACCTATTGTCTGTATTATGGATATTAGGCAGAAATGCACTTGTTTCAATCATAGCAGAAATTACATTTGGAGACCATTAATTACTGGATTTTCTAGTGGTGTGAAATACTTTAAAATTGTGCTTGTCTGTAGCTGAAATGTTACAGAATTGTAACACTATAGGGATTATAGAGTTATATTTATTAGCTCTCCTCAAGAGATTGAAGCACAATAATTATCATGTAACAGTTCTTATACAAGTGCTGCTAATCTGTCGTGCAAATAATAAAAGCTATTTGGTTACCTAGCTAGCTATTCACAAATTACTGTAATCCTTGAAACGTAGTCTTGTTGCTCATTGTATTAAATTTTGGGTATTGTGGGTTAATACTTTAGAACAAAATCCATTAACTCAGCTCTGTGAGACAGCAAATGATTTGAATTTATTAGTTTTATATGTATTATCAGTAGAATAAATTTTGAAGGGGCTATTTACTACCAATGACTAAGGGGTAAAATTATATTGTCAATATCATTTGACTTGAACTTTTGTGGTCTTGTAAAAGTCTTTGTCTGCTGTGTTTCCAGATTGCTTAAGCCATACATACTTTTTAAGGATTTTTTTTGTAATGTTTTCTCAGCAGCCTTTTTCTGCTTTGTCTGTTATTAATACTTCATTGATTTTAGAAATTGACAGGTTTTTGAAACATTTTATTTTCTCGAGTTCATAACTTTTGCCTCTTGTATGTGTGATTTGTCATAAAGAATAGCAAGCCTTTCACTACTTCACTAAATGAATTTCAGAGTAAACACTGTGATTCTGCAGAGTGGATTCTGTAGGCCCGTCTTTCCAATGTTTTCTTCTTTTATATGGTGCCTACCACCTCGAGGGCGTTTCAATACTAGTGGATGGAAAGTTAAAACATTTTCATTTTTATGTTTATTGAATAACAAGATTACAGAATATTTTTGTTGTCCGTGTACTGAAAGCATCTTTTTTTGCATTGATAAATGTTCTCTAGGAATGGGACTAACACTCATCTGTGTGAACTCTTGTAAATGAATTTTGTATCTTGAATCCACGTATATATTAAGTGTATCAATATGAGAATAAACATTATTTGGTTAAAGTTTTCTTAAGAATTGTTGACAACCTAAGTTCTAAACTCTTAGGGTGTGTGTTTATTTTTGTCTTGATTTTGCTTCTTTCAGATAATACCTGACATTTTAAACTCTTTGGGGGCTGTGGATTCGATGCCTTTTCTCCCAGTTGGTATATTTCTTCTACATCTTAGTCTTGTCTTTTCCCCCCTCCCCTGCCCCGGGGGGTCAGAACGGGGACCCGCGGAGGGAGGGATGTCCAGGGGAGGAGAGGACGCGGTTGGTCCTCCCGCTGGTGGTGGGTCTGGGTCCGGAGCAGGAACCGCTAGCTGCCGGGTGAAGGGTCGGCCACTTCCTCCATCTGCACGGGAACTGGCACAGGGCAGTTCACCTCCCTGGCCTCGCCCGCTGTCAAAGCTGGCAGCCCGGTAGTGGGCAGGGGTGCCGCGCGCTCTGGGATTCGTGTTCCAACTTTTGTGCCCGTGACCCAGGGCAGCTTGCACGTTTCGTAAAAGGCGGTAAAACGGACTGCACTGGAGACTACGGGTCTGATTCCGGAAGCTTTTCTGCAAGGGGTGCAAGACACGTGTCCTGGGAGGCGATCTAAAAGCTGCAAGCCGCCCCGCAGGTCCTGCGCACGGAGAGTGAAAACACGACTCACAGGGCGCGAGGCGCCACGGAGGCGCTTCCGTGCGAGGACGTGGAGTGGTGACCCCACTATTGAGCGACCTGCGGCTCTGGAGGGTGCGGGGGGCCGGGGTGCGGGGGGAGGCTTGGACGCTCCGCGAGGCCCGCGCAACCACGACCCGAGCCTTCCCTCCCGCAAACCCCAGCGCCGGCCGCACCAACCCAACGGGGCTCTCCCCGCTTTGGCACGAAGCCCCGCCCACTCCCCCGCCCCGCCCCGCCCCGCCCCGCTTCCTTAAAGAAAACAAACAAGAAAGGCCTCGGCCACCCAGTCCCCATCCGCGGCTCGGCCGCTCGCTGACGTGGCAGGCCGGCCCCAGGGGGCGAGCGCCCGGCCCCGCGCCGGCCAGCGGGCCCGGCGCAACCGCCTCCCGAGCTCGCGCCGCTGTCCGCGGAGCCCGCTCCCCGGCGCATGCGCGCGGTGGGCGGCCTCCGCGCCCCCCCCGCCCCGCCCCTCCCCGCAGCCACTTCCGGCTGTGGCGCGAGTGCGGTTCCGGGTCGCCGCTCCGCTTGCCGGCCGGCCGTTCGCGCTGGTGACGCGGCCTGGCGTTCGCGAGCGGCGCGGAGGCGGGGCTCTGCCGGCTGCCCCGAGAGCGGCAGGTGCGCGGGCGGGGGCCGGAGACGCGGGCAGGCCCCTCACTCTCCCGGGGGGACTCGCTCTGCCCCCCACAGCGGCGGCGGGGACGCGGCTGCCCGCAGACCCCAGCGGGGGGCGGTGCCGGGGGGGGGGGGCTGCCGGGCGAGGGGGGGCGCCCCGGCGGGGCTGCCGGTCCCAGGAGTGCGGAGCCGCTGCCCGGGGTCCCCCTGCGCCGCCTCTGAACTTGTCGCTCCTCCGGCCTCAGTTTCCCGCCCGCCCGAGGGGAGGGGCGCGGGTCCCGCCCTTCGCAGACCGCCCGCGCCGAGGCGGGTTCGGAGGAAGCCCGAGCCGCGGGGATCCGGGCGGCGGCGGCGGCAGGTGCCTCCCTGGGCGAGAAGCAGCTTTTACCCAACTCAGCGCCCCCCTCCGCCCGCCCCCCGCGACTCTCCTAGTGCGACTCGGGGCTCCCCCAAGTCCACAGTGTGTGACTCAGAGTCAAGTGAGAGACACGGGCCCCGGGGACCGTCACCTCCTTCAGGCTGCTTCGCCCCGGGGTCCCCGCGCCAAGTCTGTGCGGGCAGCGCCCGCCCGCACGGAGCGGCTTCGCTCCGGGTGGCGGTGCCCTGAGTGGGACTCGCAGGCGCATCACGCACACGGGGAGCCCCGGGGAGGGGGGGGAGCGGGAGGCCGGCGCACGGAGGATCGTGTCCGTGGCAGGTTTTCCTCTCTCTCTCTCTCTCTCTCTCTCTCCCCTTTCATCCTCCTCCCTGCTCCTCCAGCCGGCCCAGCACCCCCACCCCCGCCCCCCCAGCCTGTCGGCCTGACCCTTGGAGAGCAATAGCCCATGCCTTTTATCTTTGTCTCCGCGCAGGACAGAAAACTTTGACCTCCCAGCTGCTTTAAAGCTAGCAGATAAGCCAGGTGAGTAGGTGGTTGAACAGACACGGAAGGTAAAAAAAATTTGAAGAATTGTCCTGAAAGGGAGGACCGGAAGAGGTTAAAGAGTCATTGGTAGATGGGAGGTAGCAGAGCTCGGCTCTCTGTCCTCCTCCACACCACATGAAAAGTTAGGGTTCCGAGCCAGAGTATTCGCGTTGTCTACGCCACTGGGAGGCAAAGGCAGTTAGTTGAGTCTCCTGGTTGAACAGTATGGAAAGGAACTGATTGGAGGTCATTGTGATCACCCTTAAAGAGAACCGCCAAGCATTTCCAGGAAATGTTGAAGGATGTCGGATACCTAAATCATGCAGCTGTCTGTCTTGCCTGGTCTTTGCCAGGTTCTGGTGACCAGCTGATTGCAAACCATCTGGGAACGTTATATACCATGGACACCTTTTCCTCCTCGTATGGAGTTACATGTGTTTGTCTTCATCTTAAAAACAATACTGAGCTGTCGTTAGTATTATTGGGAGAAGGATTCCAAATCATTATGTGATATTAATGTTCACCCTGGAAATTTTGACTTCATGGGCCATGGCCAGCGTGATGTGCCAAAGAAAAAGGGCAGCGCCATGACTGGTGTGGCTTGGTTGGTGGGAGCCTCGTCTTGCATACGGATAGGGATGTGGGTTTGATTCCCCGTCAGGGCATGTGCCCAGGTAGTGGGTCTGATCTCTGGTTGGGGTGTATGCGAGAGGCAATCAGGTGGGGGAAAAAAAGTAGGGACTTGTGAGTCAGAATCCTGAGTTCAAATATCAGCCCTGCCATTTAGCCACACAAATCTTTGGCAGATTACTTCACCAACCCAAGACTGAACTTCTTGATCTGTATATGCATGTGAAGTGCCTGAGTGCTTTTTAAATGCTTAGTAATTAATTGTGTTCTATGAAGTCTGCATGGAAAGTTGTGAAACTTCATTTTGAAACCTGAGGCTTAACATAGCAACTCCGATGTGAAATCTCTCCATTGTTTAACTTCGGGTTCTCTTTCATCTGAGTTCATAGATTCTGTGTTGCCATAGGTGACCCACATTTAAGACGGAATGCAGCTAGCCCGGATGTCTGGAACGTTTTAGACACCTGTCCTGGACTTCTTGGTTGCTGGCCGAAAGACTTCTGTGGTGATTTAAGAGCTGGTCCCCGGGACAGGATAGCCCACACAGCAACATGTTTGCAAAACTGAAGAAGAAAGTTGCAGAAGAGTCTGCTGTTTCTTCCCAGAGGCCGGGAGGTGCTACTAGGATCCCACGGTCCGTGAGCAAGGAATCTGTTGCCTCTATGGGAGCTGACTCAGGAGATGACTTTGTAAGTATCTTCATAGTTTTTAATATTTGTTACCATCTCAATATATATTTAAAATAAGATTTCAAGGATCATTCCAATAAATATAAATATATATATATCTATTTTAATATATTTTATTCATTTTTTTTTTTATGGAGAGGAATAGAGAGAAACATCGATGGGAGAGAAACATCGATCAGCTGCCTCTTATACACCCCCTATTGTGCCAGCAACCAAGGTATATGCCCTTGACCGGAATCGAACCTGGGACCCTTCAGTCCGCAGGCTGACACTCTATCCACTGAGCCCAACCAGTCAGGACCCAATAAGTATATTTTTTAATTGAAAGATTATTTGTAGTTATATGATTTTTCTTATTCTGAAGTGTTTTTCTGTTTATTTTTTCTTAGGTTTCTGTGAGTTCCTTTCCATATTCTTTACCTTGTCCTCTTTTTCCATCTATGTATCTTGTACATCTTCTTTGACGTTTCATTTCTCAATAGTACTTAGGTCTGTTGTCTCTGTAGACACACATACTTTACGCCATTGTTGCTTAACAAGGTCTCTGAGGTGTCATGTGGAGTGAGCCAAAGTACACTCTTTTATTGGGAGAGGTGATGAATAGATGGCACTGGTGACTGCAGTAAAGTACCTTTGTGGGTGGAAAGTTTTCAAAAAATGAGGATGCTGCTGTGTAAGGTAAAAGTTAAACCTCATGATATGTCTTTAGCATATGGCAGGATCCTCTTTAAAGTCAGATAACTTTCCCAAAATGGTTTGTAGGACTTCATATATGTAAAAAATGTGTATATAAAGTAAATGTAAAGTATAAAGCATAAAAATAAAATGACGGGCTTGTTCATCTGTCACTGATTCAAAGAACTAGAACATTATTGATGCTGTTGAAGCTACTTATATGCTCCTTCCCAGTTCCCTCCCTCTCCCTCCCCTCCAGATTACCACTATCCTAAATGTTGTGTTATCATTCCCCTGCTTTTTAAAATATTCTACCAGATAGGAGTATATTCATAAGCAGTTTGTTGTATAATGTTGCTTATTATTGAGCTTTATAAAAAAGTGCATACTATAGTCTTCTTGGACTTCCCTGTCCTCCCTCACCCCCGCTCAACATGTTTCTAAAATGCATCTGTGCTACATGAAGCTGTGGTCCACTTATTTTTGCTGCTGTATAAGATTCCAGCACTGGAAGACAGTTTATCTCTGTCTATCCTGGTGATAGACACTGGAGTTGTTTCCATGGTCAGATGACTCATCTTCCTCCTTTCTTACACTACCTGTCTGGGTCACATTACATGGCAGAAGCTATTAGGTTATTGGGATGAAACAATAAGGCTACCAGATCTAAATGATCATTGGCTGCCTATATTTAACAGGAAATATACATGCACATTTGATCACCAGGCTGAAGGATATAGTTTTAACCCTGAGTTCTGTGGCAGAAGTACCTGCGTTGTCTTTCATGCAGGCAGAAATACCTGCATGCTGACATGCTAAATGAAGGCTCTCCCCTTGAATGCATCAGACATATAGATTGGCCTGAATTCAGGAAATACTTTGCTTTGAGACTTCTCAAGTAATTGACTTGAACTTAGTAGATATACATTCTGATCCTGCCCTATTTTCAGACATTTATACTTATACCTGCTGCATATAGTTCTCCAACCAGATGATTTCCTCTGGCATCTTAAATTCTAAAATGAACAAAACTGAATTCAGTAACTTTATTCCCACATGTGCATCCCATCACCCAAGTCACCAGCAAGAAACCTTGGAGGCATTTAAAACTCTTTCCTCCATCACTTCTTGGTGTCCAAGCAGTTAAGTCCAGGGTGTACCCTCCAAAAATACATACACTAACAGCTAATAGCTCAGTTTTAAAAATGAAATGTCTTTTTTTTTTAATATATTTTATTGATTTTTTTACAGAGAGAAAGGGAGAGAGATAGAAAGTCAGAAACATCGATGAGAGAGACACATCGATCAGCCGCCTCCTGCACGGCCCACAGTGGAGATGTGCCTGCAAGCAAGGTACATGCCCCCGACTGGAATCGAACCTGGGACCTTTCAGTCCGCAAGCGGACGCTCCATCCACTGAGCCAAACCGGTCTCGGCTGAAATGTCTTTTAATAAATATTGCCTTTATAATTATTCAGAGTGTGTGTGTATATTTTTCTGGGATACCCTATTTTGGCTTCCATCTCCTAAATATCCCAAACTTACCCTCTCCATTTGCTAGGAATACATTTACTTCCATTTTATTTCAGGCTGTCTTTGTTTCTCAGACAAAGGTGGTTACACGGGGTAAAATGTTGTGTACCAGAGAAGCCCATTAGCATTTCAGTGCCCAGGGATTTTATTCGGAGGCTAGTCATTTACCAAAATTTCAGACTTCTGGAAGAAGAACAGGTGTTAGCATAAACCATATATATATATTTTTTCATATTCAGTTTTAGGTACAATGAACCTTTCTTATCAGGAATGGTGGGAACTCAAACAAAATCTAAGTTCCCGTAGGTCAGCCAGGGGCTAACTTTCCAAGCAGACCTTGCTAAAAATGGCAGTCTCAGGCCTGTGATGTTAATTAACTCTTTGCTGCACAGTATATAAAACACTTTGTAATATAGTGCCTGGCTCTTAACAAGTATTTCATGATTAGCAGTTACTGCAGCTGCTGCTGTTTTAGGTAAGGACTCTTTATTTTACCCCTCTCTATTCCAGTGCTTATTAGCACAATGCTGAAAATAGGATGTGTCACTAACAGTAATAATCATAACTTCTACTAATAATAGATGATATGTATTAAAACTATATAAGGCTCTATTTTAGGGATTTGATAATTATTGATTTATTTACTTATAACAGTTCTATGAAGTACATCATGTTTGTTAGCATAGTTTACATATGCAACAATTGCACAGAGAAGTTAATAATTGGCCCAAGTTCTATACTTTTGTAAGTGGTGAAGATAGGACTTTAACCTGGACCTTCTGCCTGCAGAGACTCTCTCTTAACTGTACACTGTACTGCGTCTCCATACAAGGTGGATGGGCAAATGGCTAGATGGGTCAATGATTTAAAGTGAATTACTCAACCACCTTTAAATACATTTTGCGAATAAATTAAGAAACATTACCAGACATTAGATATTATTTTTAAATTTGTTAGGTTTGGTAATGGTATTGTGATTATAAAGGAACATGTCCTTATATTTTAGAAATATTTAGGAAAGTATTTAGGATGAAATGCCATGATGCCTGTTACTTATCTTAAAATATTTTTATTGATTTTTGAGAGGAAGAGAGAGAAAGAGAAACATCGATGTGAGATTGTAACATTGATTGGCTGCCTCCTGCACTCCCCCTACCGAGGACTGAACCCTGACTGGGAATGAACTGGCAACCTTTTGGGGCATAGGAGATGCCCAGTCCACTGAGTCATACCAGTCAGGGCCGTGATGGTCTTTAAAGTACTTCAGTAAAATAAAAATTGATGAAGCAAATATGGGAAAACATCAGCAATTGTTAAAATTAATGTTCAATAAGCCATTCTCCCTACTCGATCTGTGTTTTTAAAAATTTTATAATCAAAGGTAAAAATATAAAGCAAGTTACTTATTAACCACAGTAAGCAGTGACCAAATTAATAAAGATAATGTTTTAAGATAAAGTGGACTATTGAGGAAAATTTGGTTCACTCTAGAGCTTTAGAATGACATCTCTTCATTTTATAGATGAAGATACTGAAACTTTATCGATAATCAGTAATGGTTTCTTCCTCACAGACCAGTCTTCCCCTCTTTTTTTTATTTTTAAATATATTTTATTGATTTCTTTCAGAGAGGAAGGGAGAGGGACAGAGAGTCAGAAACATCAATCAGCTGCCTCCTGCACACACCCCACTGGGGATGTGCCTGCAACCAAGGTACATCCCCTTGACCAGAATCAAACATGGGACCTTTCAGTCCACAGGCCGACCCTCTATCCACTGAGCCAAAACTGTTTCGGCAGTCTTCCCCTCTTTATCATCACAGAGCTTTCCCCTCTTTATCCTAGGACTTTAGCTTTGGAAAAATAAAGTGACTAAAGTGACTTCCTTTTTTTTTTAATCACCGAAAACACATATTTCATATTATGTACTTAGTGTAATAAGATCATAATGGGTTTGTTCACCATCATTTATTTCAATATCATGTATACACACACATAATTTATTTGTTTAGCATCTCACATCTCCTTCGTACTGTGGATGGATATAGTATTGCTTCTGCTTTATAGGTTGATGAGCTAGGATCCAGGTAAGTTAAGCTTTTCAGTGGTCACAAAATATAACCAAACCTAAAGTAAGAGTCGCGGCTTTCTGGTTAAGTACTGTGTTCTCACACTTCCAGAAACCCATATATGAATACTAGTCCTTGTGTCCATCTCAACAGGCTTCCGATGGAAGCAGTTCCAGAGAAGATCTTTCATCTCAGCTTTTGAGAAGGAATGAACAGATACGGAAATTAGAGGCCAGACTTTCTGGTATGTCTAAGAACTCATAAAAAAACAAACAAAGGAAATTTTCTTTCCCTAACCCGCTCTCCCTATAAAATAGCTATATAGTATAATCTTATCGTTATTTTGGTGTATTTTGATTTTCTTAGTAAAGAAAGGAGAAATTTCTACCCCCTTTGTTCCTTCTTTTGTTAGTATACCAAATAGTATAGATTCAAAAGTGAATTTTAAACTTTAAAAAGCACACAAAACTTACGTTTTTTGCTCCTGAGGTTTCTAACCATGAATATAAAAAAGATACTAAAAGTGTATGTAGAATAGATTTGACTGTCTTTTTTAGCCATTAGCATAGCGTGCTTTCTAGTGGAGAGAGGTAGAGGATACCATTTACAGGGAATGACCAGCACGAGTTGAATTCTTCAACACCAGGGGGATTTGGTGCTCTGTTGCCACTGCTATCGCTACATATCACCTATGTCAGTGTTATTCCGGTCTGAGCCACATTTCAATAGTATTTCTAACTTCAGCATCTTTATGGAAGCAGTAACTCTCGCTGTGTTTTTTTGTGTGCACTTTACAATTACACAACTTCCATTATATCCTTTGCCTGAGCAGGTCATGTTTGTGATAGAGTGTGAGTTCTTCTTTTCTTTCTGCCAGTGGACACATCTGAAAGCTTCATCCTGTGAAGTGGTTAGTGGTTTCTGTGTTTCTTTTTGTCCATGGGCCTTATGCCCATTTTATTGGAGTGAAAGCAGTAGACTGCAAAATTCCCCACATTTTATGTGACATCTCTGTGTTTGTTGAGTTATCAAAGGTCCATAATGTAGCTCCCAGTTTCTAGGTAGTTTGTTAATCATTTTGTCCTCACTGGAGCCTTATTAGACATAGCAAGGTTAAGGTCACACAAGTAGTGGATGGTAGAGCTGGGATCCAAGTCCAGATTTGCTTGATACTAGAGTCTATACTCTTTTTTAAAATATATTTTTATTGATTTCAGAGAGGAAGGGAAAGGGCGATAGAGAAAGAAACATCAGTGATGAGAGAGAATCATTGATTGACTGCCTGCTGCATGCCCCACATTGGGGATTGAGCCCGCAACCCAGGTGTATGCCCTGACTGGGAATCGAATCGTGATCTGGTTCTTAAGTTAATGCTCAACCACTGAGCCATGTCAGCTGGGCTAGAGTCCATATTCTTAATTACAGTCTACTTTAAACTCAGTTTTTACTGTCCTCTTACCCTCTAGTGTAAATGGTATCACTAACATAGGTGAAATAACTGCACATTTGTTTAATGTTGTGGGGAAACTATAAAATGACGTGTACCCTCCCTAATATAGACGGAAGAATAGTCTGAGCTTGACTTAGGTTAGAGAGGAAGGGACAGGGGAGAGAACCGACATTTACTGAGCTCACATATGTCCTGGGTATTTTCCAACAGGCTCCATCTGAATAACAATAGCAGCTCCCATTTATTGAGCACTGTGTGCTAGGTGCATGAGGCATATAAAATGGTTTATTATCTAATGCATCCATTTAATAAATGAAGGAACTAATACTTGGGATCAGTCATTTGCTTAAGGACTGACAGAGTTGGGATTTGAACTAAAGCCTGTCTACTTTTCCACTATACCATACTATCTTCTTCGGTCACTCAGGTAATTTAATTCTGACCTTCACCTTTAAAATGGCATAGGCAGCTCAGTTCCTGTGTGGAAAGAAAGCTGACTTCTAGAACATGAAGCATTTTCACTATAAAGGCAGTACTGTGGTAAGGTGTCTGCGAGTGCCCTAACCACTGTTACTCAGTTGTACGGACTGTACGCTACTTAGGGAGATCCCTTTGATCTTTCCTGCTAAGACTGGAAGGAGAAGTGAAAACAGATTTGAAATGAAGTAATGAGATGATACTGGTTTTCATAGCGGGCATTTCTGATGACCAAGCCAGGACCAGTTCTTTATCAAGGCTAAACAAAGCTGCCTGTTTGTATGCACCATTGACACCTTGGATAGTTTGTACTACCTGTTTGCCTGTCTCGTTCATTGTTATCGGGAGGCTGTCTGTCTAGCTATCCTTACCAGGAATAGTTTTCAGGCTGAAAAATCATCATCATTGTCATTCATTTTTTTTGTTTAATTAACTTCCTTTCCTGATGTTTGTCCATTCCTGGTATGTGCGTCACCCTCCTCACCCAAGACTATGCTGAACAGGTCCGAAACTTGCAGAAGATAAAAGAGAAGCTTGAAATTGCATTAGAAAAACACCAGGATTGTACGTATTTTTTTTTCCTGTTTTTTCCCCCCGAGTATTTTTAGGGTTTAGTTTTTTTAAATGAAACAATTGTGTATGGTTAAGTTTTTAACTTTGTCACAGCTCAAATCTTTATTTTATGAGTAGTATCCAGTATTTCTTAATTAGGTTGATATAACATTTGCTAGATATTTAGTAACATACAACTCGTATTTATGGGCATGTTGTCTTATGGGATGTTTCTTAGGAGAAGGAAGCTGTGTCCATCCAGTTGACCAGTTTATTGGAAAAATCTAGTGCCTGGCCCTGGCATCTAAATCAGGAGACTTGGTTCTCGCCATAGCTGCATTCCTGCTGTGTTCAAAAACGGGGAAATCTCTGGCTGTCATCACTCCCCCTCCAACAATAGAACATACATTTTGTGTATTCTACCCTAAATCACATGGCATTCTTTGGTCCAATCAAAGAAAATGCTAACGGAAGTAGAAAGTTATTTTCAGTTGAAATATACTGAAAAAAAGTTTTTTTAAGTAAAACAAAGTGAAAAATTTCTTAAAAATATATTTTATTGATTTTTTACAGAGAGGAAGGGAGAGAGAGAGAAAGTCAGAAACATCGATGAGAGAGAGACATCGATCAGCTGCCTCCTGCACGCCCCACAGTGGAGATGTGCCCGAAAGCAAGGTGCATGCCCCCGATTGGAATCGAACCTGGGACCTTTCAGTCCGCAAGCCGACGCTCTATCCACTGAGCCAAACCGGTCTTGGCAAAGTGAAATATTTTTGTGTGTTGCTTTGTTTTGATTTTTTTCTTTTTAATTCTATAAATTGATAATGGCCATTACTTAGCAACAGCATTGGTGTTTTCTTGCACGTTACCTAACTCAGTCAGTGTTCTTTTATTGTGCCATTTAAAAGTTACCTTTTGGCATCTTCCTAAATGTATATATTTGATTATTACAAAAAAACAAAAACAACAAGAGCCAGATAAACAAAAATGGTGGTCTGTTACTAAGGCCAAACGATTCTGGGAAAGTTGAGATGGATCAGGTTTTTCCCAATCTCATAATTCATTTATGCGACCTTGGCCTTTTTGTTAAGTGACAATTGTAAAGTAATCACATGGGTTATTTGGGATGCCGTTTCTGAAATGTTTCCATATCTCAAATAAAGCCTCTTTGTTAACAGCTTCCATGCGGAAATTTCAAGAGCAGAATGAGACATTCCAAGCCAACAGAGCCAAAATGGTAGAAGAACAGGCTTTGGCCTTAGCCAGAAAGGACCAGGTATTTTATATTTGACATTGCCCAAGACTGGCGAAAAGATTTCATTTGGGACATGATTTTTTTAAAAATCGTAACCTAAACCTGGTAGAAAATATTTACAACCTAGGAGAAAAGAAATGCTATATACAGGTGAGGCAAAAGTAGGTTTACAGTTGTGAGTTCGTGAAACAGTTTCTTGTATTATTATTATTTTATTGTCCTTACAACTGTAGGTCTACTTTTGCCCTAACCAGTATGTTTTTTGAGATTTCATTTGGCCTCAGGATTGAATATTATCAAGAAACGTTACAGTTATAATCATGAAGTATGTCCAGAATCTGAGATTATTATTCTGCAACTGTGTAGCTTTGTAAAATGGAGAAGGGAAATTGTGTGTCCATAGTCTGATAGCGAGCCCAAGACAAGGAAGGAAAAAGATCTCTGTCCTCTCAAAACCTGTCTCAAAACCTAGATGCAAACTTGCCTTTGACAGTGGAGAAGATGATATCAAGCTAGCCATCATCCATGATGTACATAATTCTTACAGTCTTTGTTCCCAAATTTCTTTAGCCTCAGCTAGGTAGGCAGAAGGGAGTTCCTATAATCCCATTAGAATTATCCATTGAATATTTTTCCCCCGTTCAGTGATTTGTGAATAACAGGCATAATCCCTTTTCCATGAACTTATAACCAGATGCAGAAAGCATATTGGTAAAATCAAGATGAGAAGGAAAATAATTATTAGGAACTACTGAAGACCTTCCCTTTAGTAAATTAATTTCTAAACATCAATTACAAAGTTACCAACTCAGCTGGTCCTAGCTACTCATCCCAAGAAGTTATGATAATCATGGAAAACCACTCAGGAATAAGCTTAAAAGCTGCATCCAAACAGCACAGCTAGTTTTGTTTGGGTGCTCTACTTAGGAAAAATCTGCAAGCTTATTATATTTGTATTCTAGAGTTTTATAAAAAGTTCATTTTCTTCTTTTTAGGACTCTTAGCTTTCTTTCTTTTTTCTTTTTTTTTAATCCTCACCCGAGGATATTTTTCCATTGCTTTTTAGATAGAGTGGAAGAGAGAGGGAAAGACTGAGAGAAAAATCAATGTGAGAGAAACACATCAATTGGTTGCCTCTTTTACACACGCTGACCAGGCCCTGGTCAGGGAGGAACCTGCAACTGAGGTCTGTGCCCTTGACCGGGATCGGACCGGAATCGGACCCGGGACCCTGTGGTCTGCAAGCCAATGTTCTATGCACTGAGCCAAACCAGCTAGCTAGGGTATGGCTTTCTTCATATTAAGACAACTTCATGTGTTTGTTTGTTTTTAATATATTTTTATTGATTTTTCACAGAGGAAGGGAGAGGGATAGAAAGTTAGAAACATCGATGAGAGAGAGGACATCGACCAGCCGCCTCCTGCACGCTCCCTACTGGGGATGTGCCCGCAACTAATGTACATTCCCTTGACCGGAATCGAACCTGGGACCCTTCAGTCCGCAGGCCGACGCTCTATCCACTGAGCCAAACCGGTTTTGGCATGTGTTTGTCTTTTAATTCGCTATTTTGTTTGTTTGGTGGATTGCTTTGGGGGTGGGGTAGGTTGTTTTGTTTTCTGAAAATCCTGATATTATTGATATTCTCTCCTGGAAACTGTACTGTTTTTCTTCTTTTGCTTTAGGAATGGTCACAAAAAGTGGAGCAGCTTGAAAAGGTTAGTTCATCTTTAATTTTGTCTCATTCCGACTGTGGGCCTCTTTTGCGGAGCTTAGAAAATGGATTCTGCAGTACCCATAATCCATTAGAACTTCTTTTTTCTTAAAAAAAAATTTCTTCTTCTTCTTCTTCTGAGAGAGAGAGAGGGGGTAGGCGGGGGAGGGAAGGGGAGAGAGAAAGAGAAACTCAGATGTGAAAATGAAGCATCCATTCGCTGCACCTCTTAGAAGCAGGGTACTAGATGATTACACATTGACTTGAAAAACACACGTCTTACCCTTTTGTTGGTGGGCATGCCCCCCCGGATACTCTCCACCCCCGTTAAGTTACTCTGCGTGCGGGAAGGCTGATGGACCTGCTTCTGATTGGGTCCCGCCAGGGACTACGTGTGGAGTAAGAGTGGAGTCAGTGTTCATTTCGCCAGCTTCCTCCATGTGGCTCCCTTCGGGTTAGCGGTATCCCAGGGCCAAAGGTCACAGCTTTAGTTGGATCTTTGGTTTACCCCCTTGACATGGCTTCTTTCTCTAGGTTTCTTGTAACCTCTTCATCCCTCTGTCCCTTCATGTCTGTCACTAGCTTATTTTCCCTTTGGGATTTTGTAACTCTGCCCACAGCTTTGAGAAGTCCCTTTATTAAACTCTTCTCAAAATACCTAACCTGAGTCTGCCATCTGTCTCCTGCTGGGACCCTAACTGACACTGAGGTAGCATTCTCCAAGCTTCGCACTGAGCAGATAAGAGAACCTCTAGGCTGGACACGATGAGGAAAATGTATTATTCCAGCCCCACAGCTTTTCTAATACTGTGCACATGCTTAAGTAATGCATTCCTGGCTCGCAAACATGAACAGGAAGATGAAATTTCAGCCAAGACCGGTTTGGCTTAGTGGATAGAGCATAAGCCTGCGGACTAAAAGGTCCCAGGTTCTATTCCGGTCGGAGGCATGTACCTTGCTTGCGGGCACATCTCCAGTGTGGGGCGTGCAGGAGACGGCTGATCGATGTCTCTCTTTCATCTTTGTTTCTGACTTTCTATCCCTCTCCCTTTCTCTCTGTAGAAAATCAATAAAATATATTTAAATAAATAATAATTTTAAAAAAAAAACACCATCATGTCATTCCTCTGCTCAAAACCTTGTAATGGATCCTCATTTCTTTAAAAAAAAAAAAAAAAAAAAAGAAAACGAAATTTCAAGCCTACAATTAGAAAAACAATTTAAAATAATAGTCAACACCCTGAGCCTGAATTATATGTTGCTGCTTTATTCATTCCTTGTTTTCCTTGAGTACTTCTAAGTTATTCTTCATGTCAGAAAAATTATTTCTTAGATTGATAGGTTGCTGGTTTGATTCCAGGTCAGAGCACATGCCTGGGTTGCGTGCTTGATCCCTCGTAGGGCTTGTGCAGGAGGCAATGAATGGATGCTTCATTTTCACATCTGAGTTTCTCTTTCTCCCTTTCCCTTCCTCTCTCTCTTTCTCTTAAAAAAAAAGAAAAGAAAAGAAAAAATTTTTTAATGAAAAAATGTTCTAAGCATGGTGTTGATGGTCTTTTTAAACGTGGTATAGATTAGGTCAAAGTTTTCTTATCCTAAGAAATTTAAGATTGTAGCAATTGAAATTCTCATTGGACTATTTTTTTTGTCTTTTAAAATTATGGAAAAGGGGGAGCCATATAGGACTGAACTAAATAAAACCTACTTCAGTTCACTAAGGAGATTGTCTCTCTTCACCCCTCCCCATTCAAAGGAGGGATTGGAAATATTTTAGGGAAAAACTAGAGACACCTAGGTCTTTGAAGCCACTGAGATTTTTGGAAATGTTATTTTTATAGACTGTTTTAATTTCTTTTCAATTAAGAATTGGAAACTGCAACATCAGGGTTTGTCCTTAAGAGAATCCATCTTGGCTGGGGGCGGGGGGAGCTGTGGAGGGGGAAAGAACAAAAAAAAACAGAATCCATCTTGAGAAGTTATCATTTAGTAAATTGTCATCTGCTGAAATTAGTCATGTCTAATTTTTGCTGACTTGCTCATTAAAATCCGTTCTACTTAAATGCATCTAGTTTTGTCAGGGCATTCAATTTCTTACTCCAGTTATTAATGCTATTCAGCCAGTTGAGCCTCTCACTAGAATAAACATGTAAAACGGATATCTGGAATTGTTAATAAAACTTAAGATTTTTAAGTGTTAATTGTTGTTCTTATTGCTCTTTGTCATTTAAAACATTTATTTTTTAACTTAAACAATTAATGCCATATTGATCATATTTACTGTAAAGCTTCCTATTGTCAATGTTTTCTTGTCTACTGACAAGAGATTTTTATTAAGAATTCGGCTTACATGATATTATTTTAATGTCTTAGTTGCCTGAGTTGATATCTTCTTCCAAATAGGAGAAAAGGTTTCTGACAGCTCAGTTACAGGAAATGAAGAGCCAGAGTTTGAATCTTTTCCAAAGGAGAGATGAAATGGATGAATTAGAGGGGTTCCAGCAGCAAGAACTAAGTAAAGTAAAACATATGGTGCGCATTTTTGTTTTAATAGCTAAATGCTGAGTAGATTATTCATTATTCTGATTTTGCTAGTCATCACCCTCTAAGTGCTGACAAACATACCCCAGTAATCTTTGATATTAATTATATTTATACTAGAGGCCAGTGCTTGAAATTCATACATGGGTAGGGTCCCTAGTGGCTGCTGGCTGCCAGCCAGGGTGCCTCCCTTCCCCCAGCCGCCTGCCACCCCCAGCCCTGCTCCCTGGTTGAACTCCTAATCGAACTCCCAGTTGAGGGATTTGGTTTTATTTATTTTTATTTATTTATATTTATTTATTTATTTATTTATTTATTTTTATGGCAGTATTTTAAAATATATTTTATTGATTTTATACAGAGAGGAAGGGAGAGGGATAGAGAGTCAGAAACATCAAAGAGAGAGAGACATCGATCAGCTGCCTCCTTCACGCCCCACACTGGGGAAGTGCCTGCAACTAAGGTATATTTTCCGTTGAGTGCAATCGAACCCGGGACCTTTCAGTCCACAGGCCAATGCTCTGTCCACTGAGCCAAACCCGTTTCGGCACTATCAACAATTTAAAAAAAAAACAAAAAACCTTCAAAAAGATTACTTCCTGGAAAAGGTTTTCTGCGGACGGCTTGTTCTAGTGAGATCCGAGGCAATTTGCATATTATGCAAATGAAGCTAACCGGAAAACGATAATCTTAAGAATAAAAGAACAAGCTTCAAGTATTCTTTTAATTTCTTTATCAAATGTGGCCTACTATTTAGAGAGTAACCCGGAATTGTTAATTTGAACGCTAAATTTTGGTATTGAGTAACCACATATGTACTGAAATAGGAGTCGCTTTTACCCGAGGCCTGAGTTCGCGAGCAGAAAGGCCGATGTTTCTCTCTCACTCCCAAATTTTTTTTTGGGAGGCAGCTGATCAATTTTTGGCGGCCTTGCTTCGGCAAGGCTTCCCTCTGAGTGTCCAAAAATAGAAAAAAGAGGCTCCGGCCTCGGGGGCTTTCGGGGCGGCCGGTGCGGCTGCGGCTCGTGAGCCGCGGCGGGGGGGGGCCGGAAGTTCCTAGGGAGCCATTTTAACGTCTTTAATTACGAAGGCGAAGGGCGGTCCTTTAAGGCATCTCTTAGCGCCAGTACTCCAGGCTTGCTTTTAAATTTATATTTCTTAGTAGTGACGCAGTGAAGCTTTTGTCTTCATGCCAGCTTTTAAAAAAAGAAGAAAGTCTGGGGAAAATGGAGACAGAGTTGGAGGCACGGGCCCGAGAACTCGGTCGAACCCAGGAGGAGCTGATGACTTCCAATCAGCTGTCGTCAGACTTGAGGCAGAAGCTAGAAGAGTTGCAGAGACACTGTTCAGCGCTGGAAGAGCAGAGGTTCTTGCTTGGTCTGTGGGGCCCCTGGGAAGTGGTGTAGTGTAGCTCTGGCTAGAACCTGCCCACTCCGCTCATTGCATTACTTTCTGATCTCAGTTCTGGCAAAGGCTTCTGGGCTTGTCCTTATCTGCCTAGGGCTTAGGACCGCCCTCTCCTCCCCACCCCACCCCCCAAAAAAAACACATCCTCATTTCCCTTCCCCTGCCTGTGCTCAGAGCGCCTCCAACTGTTGAGAAATTTAGTGTGTTTTAGTTTGTAAGCTATTGAGAAACCACAGGCAGAATATCTGGCTTAAATCTGGGTGGAATTTTTCTCTTTGGGCTTCTGCTTCAGAGACTGAGCTAAGGAGCTTTCTCCATTTTTTTCTAATCTTCACATGGCAAATGTTTGCAGCCCTGACATACAAAGAAACAGCTGTGTTTTTCCTGTGGAAGAGAGTTTCTTAGATGAGATATCAAAATTCATTCATTGTCAAAAAAAAAAATTATTCATTGTCTGCTTTCTTTCAATGAAGAGATCTTGTGACAGCTTCAACAACAGGTGCCGAAAATAAGATCACAGCCCTGGAGCAGAAGGAACAAGAGCTCCAAGCATTTATTCAGCAGCTTTCCATTGATTTGCAAAAGGTAAATAGAACAAAAAACAAAAATAAAAAAAACAAAAAAATAAGTAAAGTTCTAGGGGGGAATCCAAGTGGGGGCTAAGATATGAGATGCACAGCAGCTCGCTGTGGTCCTTGTGCTGTGAGCCTGGGTGTATATCATCATTTGTTTACAAGTTCTCTCTTTGGCCTTAAGGCAGCTGATTGGCATCATCACTGCCTCACCCAGCCTCACGGAGGCTGTAGGTTATTGTCGTCTGGCTGGGAGCTTCTTGCATGGGATTATCTCTGCCGGATTTGACTAATGGGATAAAGATGCCGGTCCTGTTGGACTGTGGATTAATAGGATTAAACACTTGCTTGTTGAGAGTGTGAGGAAAAGCATTCATTTAGCTAGTAGATCACAACTGAGTTATTTTTAAGGACGAGAAGCGTCTTCCCAGAGTTCTGGCTAGATGCCACGGAGGTAGGAACATTGCTTCTTACCGGGTTGTGGGGTGCTTGGGCAGGCATTTGTCTCTTGCTGCCCCACGAAGTCTGAACTGGATGCCAAAGTGGAGCTGGGTGCCGATTTTGTATCTTCTCTGTCCCATTTTCAGGGAAGATTTCCTGGCAATAAATTTTTGTGGCATGCAGTTGAGAACAGAATTTCTGGGCAACGCAGTGGTCCTCGAGGGGACCCGAAGGGAGGGAGAGGGGATTTACGGTGTAATGTAATCTCTGCTTTCACCTGCAGGTCACTGCTGAAACTCAAGAGAAAGAAAAACTCATCACACATTTGCAGGAGAAAGTCACATCCTTAGAGAAGAGGCTGGAGCAGAACTTATCAGGAGAAGAACACGTGCAGGAACTCCTGAAAGAGGTAATTAGCTCTCTCTGGGCCAACGTGGGGAAGGAGATTTCATAAAACCTAGAGTTTCAAGACCTGAAAATTTGCAAACAGCTCGGCGAGAAGAGCACTCTCTCCAACTTGTGATTGTCCTGCTCACAGCAGAGAGAGTCTCAGGGAACCTGTGTGGGACGTGTTTTCCTCAGGAGGCTTTCCTCAGAGGTGCCTGTGAACAAAGAGCATCCTGATCACCAGTTTTCCCACCCAGGGATTTACTCCACCTGCACTGCCTTGTCTTATTGCTTTGCTCTCCTCCTCCCTTTTGCACTTTCCATTGGCCAAGGAACCATCTGTTGCCATCTGCCTTTGGCTTCAGCACAGTTGCCTTGGGCAGCCAGTGGACTCTCCTTAGCTGAGAGGAAGCTATTGAGAAGACTTGCCTTTTGCCCAGGTCAGTGATGGAGATGAACCTGCTTTCTGAGCTCATTGCCTGTGTTCCACTCCTTTTCCTCTTGTTTGTCACCATGGTAAAGGTGACAAAGCCAAGGCCTTTTTGTCTAATTTCCACTAAATACCTCTATCTCCACTGCCACTATAGCCTAGTCCAGTGCTCGGCAAACTGCGGCTCTCGAGCCATGGTTTGCCGCTCTGTTGACTGATAAGTTTGGCGACCACTGGCCTGTCCGTATTAGAAGCCTCCAGACTGGCTTACCCAACCTCAGTTTCTCCTCCTTCACTCTCTGTCAAGTTATTGCCAAAGTGTTCTTCTTAAGCTTAAAGACCTTACACAATTCCCCTACAATCCACGGTGAGTATAATGTGGGTTCTACAGTGTAAATTGCTTTCTGGAACTGGATTAGGTTTGTATCTCACCTACAGGCAGTCCTCAGGTTACATCGGACTCAGTGTACATCATTTCGTGGTTACATTGCCATCTCCCGTTTACAGTATTTATAAAAAAAAAAGTTTGGTCATTTCAACATATGTACATATGTGCTTTATGTTTTTATTATTTATTTACCACAAGTAAACATCAGGAATTGTTATCTTTAATTTTTTTTTTTACTGTGTCACTTCATTACTGCTGTGTATGTGCTCCCATGTGAGTGACGTAGGTGCTTTTGTAGGTGGATTCTCACTTACATTACATTGCCCTGTAGGAACGGATCTCCGATGTAATCCGAGGACGTACTGTATTCTATTTATTGGTTTGTGACTTAAAGCTAACCATGTAATCGCTTTGTGTTTATTTTTCCTCTGTAAAATAGGTTATTAATTGTACCAAATGCAAACTGTTACTAGGATTGAGTTACAATATGTGAAATAGTTAGAATGAGGCTTAGAACATAGGAGGGTCTTGATATAATTCAGCTATCTTATGTATATATATAAAAGTAATATGCAGTGTGTCCTCTCGGGAGTTCAACGAACTGGGAGTTCGATCACTCGCTGTGACATGTGGCGTGGAATGAAGGAAGGCCCTGGCCGGGGGGTGGCATGAAATGAAGGAAGGACCTTACCCATGCACAAATTTTGTGTAATGGGCCTCTAGGCTCTGAATATAAAATCCTAAGCAACCTTTTGAACATTTGATCGTAGCTATGACATGCACTGACCACCAGATGGCAGACGTTCAATGCACAGGCATGGAAACATGGAACAGACTGAAGAATCTCAGAGGGAAGTGGGGGAGTGGAGAAGGCAGGGAAAGATTAACCAGATATCTTATCTGCATACTAGAGGCCCATCCCTTAGCCTGGCCTGTGGGAATCGGTAGTCTGACATCCCCCGAGGGATCCTGGATTGCAGAAGGGTGCAGGCCAGGCCAAGAGACCCCACTGGTGTATGAATTGTGCACCGGGCTCTAGTTAGTATAATAATCATTATTGTACATCATCACTATTATAATGTTTAATGTATAATAGCTACTTAGGGAGTTTGTTTAAAGTACTATATATATCTCCGGCCCTGCCGTCGGAAATTCTGATTTCTGGAGTAAAGCCTCAAGTTTAATACCCCCTCAGTAAGTTTTAATACCAGTGTTTAGACAACTCCACTTTGAAAAATAATGCCTTCAGAATTAAATTCAGGCCCCTTTCTACAGCATAAGAAGCTTCTCATGATCTTGCCCTTTGTCTTACTTTCTAGTCTTGTTTCTTGACTTGAGCCCACCATCACTTTATCTTTTAGCAAGTTGTAGCTTCCAAATGTCCCAGGCTGTTTCCACCTTCATTGGTCATCCCTCTGTCTGGATGCTGACCCTACCCACACCCCACCTCCCATCCATGGCCACCGTGAATTATGAAGCCTCCCATTTCCCTGAGGCCATGAGCATATCCTGCTCTGTACTCCTTCTTGTGGGCACTGTTGCATTCTATTATATAACTAGAAGCTCGGTACAAGAAAATTCATACACTGGAGGGGGGGTCCCTTAGCCCAGCCTGCCCCCTCTCACAGTCCAGAAGCCTTCAGGGGCAGGAAGCGACTTGGCGATTAGTGGAAGGCAATGCCCCCTTCACACCTCTGCTGCTACCACTGCTGGCAGCACAAGCCTCGACCTGCCCTGGTCACCTGAGCCTCAGGTGGCCCTGGGTGGGTGGGCAGCCACCATCCAAGGCTTGCCTGCTCCTCGGGCCGGCCCTGTGCAGTGGGGCTGAGGGGACTGGGTGCCGCCATCTTTGAGGGTGTGACAGTCAATTAGCATATTCCCTCCTTACTGGCTGTGGGCACTGCCATATTTGCGATGGCATGAGGGTCTATTAGCGTATTCCCTCTGTATTAGGATTGTTTTGCCCTAGCCACAAGGTCAAAAAGTACAGTGTCAAATTTATTTGTGTATACTCGATGATATGTGAAGTTTATCTTAATGTATTTGTGTCCCTTGAGACTTACACAAATCATAGTTATGTTGTGGATATCAGTAAATATTTATTCAATGAAGAAATGACTATTTTCTTTTAGATTTTTTTAAAATTTATTTTTATTGTTGAAAGTATTTTAGATGTCACCTATTGTCCTCCCATTGCCCCTCTCCACCTGGTTCCCACCTCACCCCAGGCCTTTACCACGCTATTGTCTATTTCCATGGACTATCCATACACACACATAAGTTCTTTGGTTCATCTCTTTCAAGCACCCTACCCCTTCCTTCTGAAATTTGTCAGTCTGTTCCTTGCTTCAATGTCTCTGGACCTATTTTGCTCATCAGTTTATTTTGTTCATCAGTTTATTTTGTTCATTAGATTCCACATAAATGAGATCATATAATATTTGTCTTTTTCTGGCAAGTGCTCATCAGTAGATGAATGGATAAAAAAGCTGTGGTATGTATACACTATGGAATATTATGCAGCTGCAATAAAGAAGGATCTTTTACCATTTAAAGTAGCATCAATGGACCAGGAGATTATTATGCTAAGCAAAATAAGCCAGTCAGAGAAAGACAAATATTACATCACATTAGATTTTTAAAAAAATGTTGTTAGATTTATCCACGTTTTTTTTTTTTATTTCTTTATTGATTCAGGTATTTCATATGTGTCCTTATTACCCCATTGTCCCCTACCTCCCATTCATTCCCCCACCCCCCTGTTGTCTGTATCCATTGATTAGGCTTATATGCATGCATATAAGTCCTTTGATTGATTTCTCCCCTTTACCCCCATCATTCCCTACCTTCCCTGAGGTTTGACATTCTGATCGATGTTTCTCTGTCTCTGGATCTATTTTTGTTTATATTGTTCATTATATTCCACAGATGAGTGAGAGCATCTGATATGACTATTTTCTTTTACTCTTCTTCCACTTACAGAAAACAGTTGCGGAGCAGAATTTGGAGGATACCAGACAGCAGCTTTTGGCCGCCAGAAGCAGCCAGGCCAAGGCCATTGACATCCTGGAGACACGGGTATTGACCTCACGCCAGTGATTGCATTGTCTGGGTGGTAACCTTGTTGGATGACTTGGTTGTGGCTGAGAATCCCCGTGGGTCAAAGGTTTTGTTTTAAAGGGACTGTTTTTTGGCTCTTACTTCTATTGAGTTGAGTTAGTCATTTTCTTCATTTGGCACGTTATAGTCATTTTCCACACAAAGTTGTCTTCTTATTTGTTCCCTTTTATCTCCGTTTCTCTTCCTCCCATAGGAAACCATTCTGACATGGTTAATAGAAATCCTTCTGTTGGGTTATCCTAAAATGTGTGGCGTTGTTTTGTGTGCTAATTTATGTAAATGATATAGCTATGCATAGTCTTCTCTTAGCTTCACCTGCTCCATCTTCTGTCGGTGTCCACATCACTGTACTTACCTACCTACTTTGTAGTTATCTACTAGATGATGGACATACAGATTGCCCTCTTCCTGTCACCACAGATTACATTGCAGTGAACATCCTTATCTCTGTCACCATAAAGAGAAGAGAGGATGCATGTGACCTAATGTGACTAAATAGGATAAGGATGTTCCCAGCAGGGCTGCTCCTGGCTCTAGTCCCCCAGCATGCCCAGGGTTTCCTGTATCTGAAGGCTTTTCCAACATTGGCATTGTCCAGCATTTTCTTTTGCCAGTTTAAGGAGTGTGACATGGTGGGAGGACAAAGGATCTCTGTGGGGCCTCCTTATGAGAGCCCTAAGCCCATTCTCATGACCTAAGCACCTCCAAAGGCCCCACATCATGATGTCAGCATATGGATTTGGGAGGGGGGACACAGACTTTCAAACATAACAATTTAGCTCACTTTGCAAAATCTTATTTCTTGATAAATGTATTTTAAGGTATATTTTTCTCTAAATACAGTTTTGTTTGTTTTATTATAATTCTGTGGGGTTTTTTATTTAATTTTTAATTTTTTATTTTTTAGAGAGAGAGAGAAACATTGATTTGTTTTCCACTTATTTATGTACTCATTGGTTGATTTTTGTATGTGCCCTAATGGAGGATCAAACCTGCAACCTTGGCATATTGGGATGATGCTCTAGCCAACTGAGCTACCCGGGCAGGGCAATTTTATTTCTGTGTATACACACACACACACACACACACACACACATATGTATATATCCATTTTTTGTTGTGTTAAAATATATATAATGTAAAATTTATCATTTCAACCGTTTCTAGGAATACATTCAGTGGCATTAAGCACATTCCCATTGTTGTGCAGCCATCACCACCATCCATCTCCAGATCTTTTTCATCTTCTCAGACTGAAACTCGGTACCATTGAAACAGTAATTTCCCATTCTCTCCTCTCCCCAGCCCCCTGGCAAACATGATTCCACTTTCTCTTTCTGAATTTTTTGAATGTAGGTACCTAGCATTAGTGAAATAATAATACACTATCTGTCCTTTGGTGTCTGACTTATTTCACTTAGCATAATGTCCTCAAGGTTTATCCATGTGTCAGAATTTTATTTTTTTTAAGGCTGAATGAGCCATTTTAAGGCTTTTATTCCATTGTATGGCTGTACCACATTTTGTTTATTCATTTGTCAGTGGACATTTGGTTTGCTTCTATCTTTTGGCTGTTGTGGAAAATGCTGCTTGAACATTAGTGTAGCTTCACCTATAAGGTTTTTGTGTGTGGGTTCACACTTTCACTTCTCTGGGGTACATACCTAGGAGTGGACTTGCCCGGACCGATGGTAACTCTGTGTTTAACTTTTGAGGATCTGAAATCTTTCTTGAGTTGTGTCTCTAATTGGACTTGAGTAGAACCCAGGAGTTTAAAAAGCTAGGTTTCAGTCCTGCTCTGTCACTAATAACATTTATGATTGTGGACGAGTAACATTACTGGTCTCCTCTGTGGAAGTACTCACACACTGTTCATATAGGGTAATTTTAGTGAAATCATGTAATGTGAATGTATCTGAAGAACCAGGAGACCTAAAAACATTCTCTTCTAATTGGGCACTTGTCCTTGTCAAAGCTACCACCTTCTTTGTGTGTGTGTGTTTGTGTTTTAATATATTTTATTGATTTTTTTACAGAGAGGAAGGGAAAGGGGGATAGAGAGTTAGAAACATCGATGTGAGAGACTTCGATCAGCCACCTCTGCACCTCCCCTACTGGGGATGTGCCCACAACCAGGATACATGCCCTTAACCGGAGTCGAACCTGGGACCCTTCAGTCCACAGGCTGACACTCTATTCACTGAGCCAAACCGGTTTCAGCTTGTGCTTTTTGAATAGTCAAGTTCCCCAAGGGCAGAGATTACCCCACAAACAAGAGAAATTGGCAGATAGCTTGAGTCAGATCAAAATGGCCCATTGGAGAGTTAGACCTAGCTAAGTGCTGGGCGGTGTGTCATCATCCTGTCCATTGGGCCAGCCCAGTGCAGGGCCAGGTACAGCCTAGTCAGATTTGGTTGATATTCAGTGAAATCCAAATTGTTTCATAACAGTAATCCTGCTTCTGGAAATCTGTCCTATGAAAGTGCTTCAAACCAGGTCAGAACATTTGCATAAATATTTTAACTGCTGGACAGTTTTGGATGGGAAAATGGGAAACAACCCAAGTGCCAACACAGGAGGCAGCAGTGCGGGAAATTCCAGAACATCCTTTGGGAAAATAAGGTCTGCAGACCATGTAGAAACCCAGAAGAAAACTTGAGAGAGGAGGAAAACTACAGTGTTATTAGAATTGTATACAAGATTATTTTAAGAAGTCATAGAAATAGACTGGAAGAAAAGACATTGGGATCATAGTGTTTTATAGTAGTAGACTTATGGGTATTTTTTTCCTATAAAATTTTCAATTATGTACCTGGTTTCTGACTTAAATTAATTTAGTTTTTAAAGCCATTTATTGTTACTCTCAACTTTTATTTTTTTTTTTTAGATGAGGAAACTTTTTTTTTAGATTGTCTTTTTAAAATGTATTTTGGAGAGGGAGAAAAAGAAGCATCGATGTGAGAGAGCTATACCCATCAATTGGTTGCCTCTTGTATGGGCCCTGGGAAGCGAACCCACAACCTTCTGGTCCAAGGGATGACGCTCCAACCAACAAATGCTTCTGGCCTTAGCCAGTTTGGTTCAGTGGATAGAGCGTCGACCCACGGACTGAAAGGTCCTGGTTTCGATTCCAGGTAAGGACGTATACCTTGCTTGTAGGCTTGTTCCCCGGCCTCAGGGGGCACATGCAGAGGTAACCAATCTGTGTGTTTCTCGTGCATTGATGTTTCTCTGTGTCTCTCCCTCTCCCTTCTACTCTCTCTAAAAGTCAGTGGGAGAGTATCCTCAGGGGAGGGCTAACAACAACCACAAAAGAATGCTTCTGTTCCCACTCAGGTGAAAGAACTAGAGCAGAGCCTGCAGGCCTCTGAGGAGAAGCTGAAACAGAGCAGAGACGCCGTGGCCGCTCAGGAATCTCAGATTCAGGAGCTTGTAAGTAGCTATTGTGCTGCCGTGGTCTAGGCCCTCGATGCCTTCCCTGATGCCTTTGCAGCCACCCCACCTTCTGGAATGGTCTCTGGGCTGGCTTCATATACACTTGTGCTGGGGGTGGGCACTGGGCAGCTGCAGGCAGGAGTCAGGCCTGCTGGGGGCTCTGAGTCACCCAGAGAGGCGGGGACTGGCCACTTCCCACCTGACAGCTGGCTGGAGGGCCCAGCCTCGTGGTGGGACTGTTGCAGGTGGTAACCCCACTGGCCGCCAAACCTCAGCTGGCAGCCAGGGCTGCGGAGAACAGGTCCAAGCTTTGGGGAGAGGATGGCGTGGGCTTGGCCAGTTGTCGCAGCCTCAGCAGAGGTGTGGAGTTAGCAGCTAGAGAAATAAAAATGGCATTCGTTGCATGGTGACCCTGTCCCGGGCTCTGTGCTGAGTACTCTGCACGTGTTTTCACGTAGTCCTCGCAGCAGAGCTAAGCGGTTTGCACTGTTACCCTCATTCTCTAGAGCAAGCCTGGCAAACTCAAAGGCTAACAGGGGCCAAATAAACAAGGTTTAAGGTTATGTGGGCCGCAAACAACAAAAGCTACAATTTTCATAGAAATGGTTTATTTCGATAGAGACATGCTGAATACAAAGTGCTGAAATGAGTAATTGTTCACATAAAATAATAGAACATTTTAATAAAAATTGAATATTTTTTCTTGAACATTAACTTACCAGACACTGAATAACTGCACAAATTAATAAGCGTAACACAAATAAACCTATTGTTCTCCGAAAGCGAAATATTCTGCTGCTCACACCAAACAAGTCAGTCCAAGACTAATGATGTGGCCACAGGCTGCTAAAATATCCACTGCTGGTATTAGTGGAGAGAAATGGTGCGCCTGCGTATAAGGTGTGTAAGAGAAATGAGTGCAACACAATTGTAGTAATTAGTCATTAGGGAATGTTATAGTTCATTACTAATAATTAAATATAACAGGATGTTGTAAAAATTAAGTTACAAAATTTTTATTAAAACGTTTCTTACATCCCGCTATATTGGCTGGGCCACAAAAATGCTCGTTGTGGGCCGCGAGTTTGACATACTTGCTCTAGAGGAAGCAGGCTCAGAGAGACCAGGCTGCATCCTTCTCAGATCAAAGCCCAGTTCATCATCACCAGGTTATACTGCCTCCCCGGGGAAAGCTGCCGCCATAGAGGGCAGCACTGAGTACAGTGAGGGAGGACAGAGCTGTCCCTCCAGCACCAAGACCCATCCCAGATGCCAGCTCCTGAGCAGACCAGGGCCTGGGGCAATACGCTGAGCCTGCAGGTGGGGACCCTGGCAGCACCCAGGCTGGAGAAGGTCAGAAAGAATTGCTTGTATAGGACAGTGGTCGGCAAACTGCGTCTCGAGAGCCACGTGCAGATCTGAGCCTGGGTTTGCTGCTCTGTTGACTAATGAGTTTGCCGACCACTGACCTAGACTCTCAGTTCTAATAATTACAGGCTGTTGTTCCTTGTGATTAAGCCCCTACTATAAGATACCCATCTTTGGGCCACTGAGAAACAGAATAAGGCCCCCATTGTCCCTGTGAATATCTCTCCTCTGGCACCCCCACAGGCCACCGCAAACCAGGAGAGCAGCCGTGCCCAGCGGCAGGTGCTGGCTCTGCAGCAGCAGTGCACGGAGCACGTCCACGCGCTGGAGGCCCAGCTTGCTGCCCTCGAGACGGCTCGGGCAGCTGACCAGACGGCCGCAGAGCGTCAGGTGGTGAGTGAAGGAAGGAGCGAGTGGTGGTGCTCAGCACCAGCTTCACAGGGAGAGCAGCCCAGCTCTGAGCTAGGGAACCACATTCGGGAGCAGTTTTTATCTTTCCAACCGGACGCCTTGTCTGGAGACGACATACAAAAAGCTGCTTCTTACAAAATCACCGAACAGATGGCTTCTCCTTTTCCTGGGGCTGACAGGGGCTCCCTGACCAGGCCCATCAGCTTCTTCCCGGTCTTTCTGAAGTTCATGTTCTTCCCTAGGGGCTTCTGCTTTCTCTGGCCCCTCCCCCTGCTCCAGATCTTCTGAATCAAGCGCCTCTTTCTTGTGAGGAGTTTGTCTGGTGGTTCTGCCCCACCCCATACTCATCTCCCCAAAAAAGGGAGGGGGCATTTTTAAAGGCTTCCTGTCAGAGAGAGAGGACTGTGCCCAGGGGCAATGTGGTAAAGACCTCTTCTTTTTATCTGTGCTTTTCTCACTTTGCAGAGGGATCTGGAACAAGAAAATGCACTCCTTAAAGAAAGCAAGAATGAGTGTGAACGTTCTTTACAACATCACCAGCTTGAACTAAAGAAGCTAAAGGTATTTAGCTCACGAGCGGCGTCACTCAGAGCTAGCATTTGTTCAGTAGTTCTGTTAGGCATTTGCTAGAAATTGTCACCTCACTAAGTCCTCTTAGTGATCCTGGCGGGTAGGAAGAATTACCCTCATATGTCAGCTGTCTTTGAGGCTCTAAGTGTAAGTCATTTGCCCAAGTTCCATAGTTATTGAGAGGTGGTGCTGGGCTGGTCTGACTTTCTCTCCACCACAAGGTCCAGCCTTTCCTTCCTCTGTCAGAGGAAGAACCACTGTCAGAGCAGCACTGTGAGTGACTTCCGGTGAGACCAGCAGAGCAAGGCTTCAGAGTCACAGGACGTGGCTGGCTTGCATTGGGCACCGTGTACCTAAAGGAGGAAACAGTGTGCTGGATCGCTCCCCTTCCCCCTCCTGAGAACGTGGCGCTTTATCAGATGCTCTCCCTTCGTTCCGGGACAAAACTGGATGAGGAGGAAAGAGAGAGCTTGCCACTTTCTCAAAGGCCTCCAGGCCCCTTCCCTTTCGGTAGCTGATGATGGGTCACTGAAGTACTTGCCCAGCTTGGTCATGACCCAAAGATGTTGTGGATCCCTTGGCCAGGTCTTCTCTGAGAACACCCATAGCTGAGGGCCGTCACTGGGTCAGCTTTCACAAACAGTATCTGCTAAGTTCTGTAGGTGCTAATGCAGTAGAGCTGTAGGTGAGGGCCCGCACTTTGGAGTCGGATTATTTTTTTTTATGCATTCCTTCATTGAACCTTTGAGTACCTGCAAGCACCATTGTAGGTGTTGGGATGTGGTAATGAGCAAGACAAACACACACTCCCTCCCGTCCCTGTGGAGCTTGTAACTAGAAACAGTAAACAAGTGATAGTCACAAATGCTCTGAAGATAAGAAAGGAAGGTGAAGGACAGGACAGGGAGGAGAGGCTTTTAGCTATGGAGGCCTGGGCAGCCTCAGTGACATTTGAACAAAAGCTCTGAATAATGACAAGGGGCCAGCCATGTGAATGTTTGGGGAAGGAATATTCCAGACAGAAGAAATTGCAAATAGAAAGGCACTGAGGCAGGAAAAAGCTTATTTTGTTCAGAGAACAGCATAAAGGTGGGTGTGGGTGCTGCTTGGTGGGCGGGGGACAGCAGGGGAGAAGTGGGCAGGAAAGCAGTGAGGCTCGGAGAGAGCAGAGCAGGGAGTTTTATTTTAAAAGGATAACTCTCACTCTGTGGAGAATGGTTTGTAAGGAAGCAAGTGCAGAAGACCTGCGAGGAGCCTCAGACATTACTGTGCTCATAAATTTTGTCATAAAAGACAAAATTTCAGCAGAGATTTGAAAACTTTTATTATTAAAAGAGAAATTTTGAAAATAAATCAGATTTGAATATTAGAACTGAAAAATGCAATAGCTGAAACTAAGAATGCAGTCAATTATAAAAGGGCATGAGGAAACGTTTGAGGTGATGGATATTTTCAGTATTTTTATTGTGGTGAAGCTTTCACCATAATTCTTCATATTGCACACTTTAAATATATTCTATTCGTCAGTTATACTTCAATAAAGCTGTTTTAAAAAACAACGAATGAGTTTAATAGCAGATTAGAACTAACGAGAGAATTAGTGAATAGAAAGGACAGAATGAAATACAGAAAAGAAATGGTAAAAAACACACAGGAGGTGTCCAGCATGTGTTATTGGGGGCCTGGAAGGCAATGAAACCAAGGAGTGAGGAGCCATTATTGAAGAGCTAATGGCTGAGAATTTTCCAAACTGCTGAGAGCTGTAAGTCACAGGAACAGGTGTAAGAACCATTCAATGCAAACAGGATAGATTTTAAAATCTGTACACTGACACAGCCTGGTAGTAGAACTAAAGAAAGCTAATAAAACAAAAATAAAGGATTAGTCACCCACAGACTTGCACCTAAGAAGTACTTAAAGAGCACCTTCCCGGTGAAAGAAAATTCTAGATGGACATAGGGAGGATGTGAGGAGGTAAGAAAGAATGAAGAGCAATGATTAGTCAAGGATTAGTCACCGACAGTGTGTCTGATGGTCCAGTCAGCAGAGAGGAAGCACCCCAGTTATTTGAATGAGAGGTTTACTTTCTAATGTAAAGTTCTTAATCCAGCACTGAAACAGTCCAGTTTTTTAAAGACATCTCAAAGGGAGCAACTGAAGAAAGCAGCTTCCAAACCAGGACTAGGGAATTAAGGGAAGAAGTTGGAATTATTAAATTTAGAAATTAAGACAAGGAACCCCACAGGTCTGACTAGGCCTCCGGTTGGGGGATGCTGTACAGCGGCATGTGTGTGTGTTGGGGGGTAGAGCAGTGAATGAATGCAGCCCCAAGTGTTGGCAGCAAAGTTGACAGGAAGGAGCAAGCCTTCTTCTCCCTCCTCCTGCCTTCCAGCCTCCCGCCAGCTTCCCCCTCTTGGCAGACATTAACGTGGAGCCAGCTGGATGCGCAAAAAGTGGTTTGCAGAGTCCCAGGTGCAGCATCTCAAAGCAGAATCGAGAAGGGCGGTGTGGGCTGAGAGCAGTAACTTAGAAGCCAGCACATGGGCTGTTCAGAAGTGTGGTTAATTTCCAGCTGTTTGGGGAATTTTCTCAGCGTCTGGCATTTCTACTTTAATAGCATTATAGTCAGGTAATACTCTAAATGATTTCATCCTGATATCTTTTTAGACTTGTTTTAAGACGCAGCCTATAGTCTGTCTTGGTAAATATTTCAGTGTATTGGAAAAGAATATATTTCTACTACTGTTAGGGAGAATAGTCTGTAAGTGCTAATTAGATCAAGTTGGTAGTATTGTTCAGATCTATTTTCTTATTCTTTTATTTTGCCTGCTTGTTCCATTAGTACTGTGAGGGATATGCTAAATCTTCCTTTGTGAACATGCATTTGTCTCTTATTTTACTTCTGTTACTCTTTGCTTCAATTTTTTTTGAAGCACTCTTTTTAGGTGCACACATACTGGTATGTGGAATTGTTTGTATTTTTCAAAACAACTGTTCCCGCCCTGACCAGTTTGGCTCAGTGGATAGAGCAATCGGCCTGCCCACTGAAAGGTCCCAGGTTCGATTCTGGTCAAGGGCATGGTTGCGGGCACATCTCCATTAGGAGGTGTGTAGGAGGCAGTTGATAGATGTTTCTCTCTCATTGCTAACTCTCTAACCCTCTCCCTTCTTCTCTGTAAAAAATCAGTAAAATATATTAAAAAAACAACTGTTCCCTGAGCCTCTCAGGGCAGTCATTCCCAGGTGCAGAGAGCTGCACATGTGTGGCCTGGTGGCTCCTCAGCAAACCCGAGCTGTGCCAGTCAGCCGCAGACCCATGGTCCTGAAGCGCAAGTGTCTATTGGCAACAGCACAGATTCAGAGCCATGTAGACTCAGTTCTGTGTGCCAGCCCAGCCCACTACAAGCTGATTCTTGGGGGGATTCAGTTTTGGGTGTTTAAACCTATGACCTCCAGAGGGTCACCCTGAGGATCAAGCATGACCATGGCTGGAAAGTACAGTTCCTGGCACGAAGGTGCTGAGTCCCTGCTCTCTGCCCTGCTTCCCTGTCTTCTCGCTCAGTGTGCACAGTCTCCGTCCTGTCCTCTTAGACATAGCGATCCTAGTGTCTCCTGAACTTCTCCAGAAAGGCTGCTGCAGAGGCCTGACATTTGTATCCCTTCCCTCCCAGGCCCACAGGCCAGGGTTTCACAGCTCCACCAGCCTGAGACCTTTTGCTCCTCTATCAACAGAGCGTTCCCAGTGAGGCGTAGTTTCGGGTCCCACCGGCAGCCTTTTGAGCTCAGGCACCAATTTTCCTTTACTAGAAGTGGATTCACAGAAGGTCGGTTCCGACAGCTCCACAGTTGGATCCAGAATGCCACTGGCTACAGGACTGTCCTCTCCCTCCATATAACGCACTTGTATTGCGGGAGTGGAGGGGATTTTGGAGGAGGACTTGAGTAGCTCACAGAACCAGAAAGACTTGTTGGACTGGAATCTGGAGGCCTCAGGCTCTTCTCTCCTATTCCTTGCTGTCTCTGGCCTTGGGGGTCATCCAGCTCTTGTCCTTGCTTTTCTCCATGATGTAGACTGCACCCTACAGATCAGGAACTGTCACCACAGCCACTTCCAGCTGGTAACATTCCAGCTTAGCGACAGCAGGGGCAAGAGGGCCTCTCCCGCCAAAACCAGTTTGGCTCAGTGGATAGTGTGGGCCTCCGGACTGAAAGGTCCCAGGTTTGATTCCAGTCAGGGGTATGTACTTTAGTTGTGGGCACATCCCCAGTGGGAGATGTGCAGGAGGCAGCTGATCGATGTTTCTCTTTCATTGATGTTTCTCTCTATTCCTCTCCCTTTCTCTCTGTAAGAAATAAGTGAAATATACTTAAAAAAAAGGGGGGGGCCTCTCCCCAGCTTCACCTTAATATAAAAAGAATTCTGATATAAAAAGGGATTCTGATTGATTCATCTGTGGACAGATTGATTTGGCCAAAGGAATAAGGCACTATTGGCCAGGCCTGAATCACATGCTTACCTTGTAGCCGCGAAGTGGGGGCATCATCATTAGCAATCCTACCAGAACCATACAGCATTGCTGGGTGGGAGTGGGGAATAGCAACAATGAGGCTCTTATCCAAACAAAGGGGGCTGATTCTAGGGAGACAGAAACAGACTGAGCAGTCATAGTATTCACCTGGGGGTTGATGGGTGCGCATGGCATGTCTCAGGAAAGAGGATGGACGTGTTTGTCAGGAGATAATCCCCGCACTCTGAGGAAAGGCCAGTCAGGTAGCCTTGCTCGGGGTAGAAGGTACTCTGGGTGCTGGAGTCTAGCATCCAAAGGCTTGGCTCTGAGCTCAGACAGAAGCTGGCTTGAGTGGATTTCTTAACCTCTTAGAGCAGTGGTTCTCAGCGTTCCTAATGCCACGACCCTTTAATACAGTTCCTCATGTTGTGGGGACCCCCAACCATAAAATTATTCTCGTTGCTACTTCATCACTAATTTTGCTACTGTTAATGAATCGTAATATAAATATCTGTGTTTTCCGATGGTCTTCGGCTCTACAGCAGCGGTTCTCAACCTGCTGTGCTTATGGGGTGCTAGTTTCCAGAGAGGCTGCGGGTTGTTCCCAGGGCAGTTCTCAGGGAGACAGAGGGCACTGCAGTGAGAGGGCGCAGGAACGATGTTAGTCTAGCTCTGCAAGACAGTTCTCCCTCTGTGGGCTTCGTGTGGAGCAAGAGCTAAAAAATAAGCGCTGCGTTATTGGCTCATCTTCGACCCATTTTCTGGATTACAGGAAGAATGGAGCCAAAGAGAGATTGTGAGTGTGGCGATGGCCCAAGCCTTGGAGGAGGTGCGGAAGCAGAGGGAAGAGTTTCAGCAACAGGTAGGCTGAAGGGTTGTGCCTTCACCTCAGGCCAGGCAGCAACAGCCTACCGCCCCATCTGTCCAGAGCAGGGGGTGGCCCAGGTCTCAGGCGTGCTGGCAGCTGTGTGATTCCCTGGAAGTCTCTAGAAAAGCGGGAGGAGAATGTTATAAAGAAACTTCCACCCCACAGGGGTGGCCTTTTGGATTTGTGATGGTCAGTTATTGTTATAAACATCACCCTGGAAGGGCCCATGCCCAGGCACCTGCAGGGCTGTCATTCTGTGAGGTGGGCCACATCCCAGTGAGCTCTCAGGAGGGTGGAAAGAACCTACCTTTGAAGACAAGGTCAGCATCAGCCCAGACCTCCTAGTGAGTTGGCTCTAGGCCTTGGGTAAGTCTCAGAGTTGCCTTTAAGACGACTCTAGGATAACTGCACCTTCCAGGATATAATGAGGTTGCATATAGCAAATGCCACGCATGTCCCAGGCACGGGGGACCTAGAGGTTATGCTTACAACCAGCTTGTTGGGAGGCTGAGCAGAATGGCCACATCTCTGGGTGGCCCAGTGCAGGCCAGAGACAGTGAGGGCGAGGGCCCATCTGCAGGGCCCCTGCCAAGGAGAATCGGTGTGTGCGTGATTCTAGGAGCAAAGGTGAGCTTGGGGCGTGTTGTAGGCTGTGGACTGCAGGGAGGGGTTCTCCGAGGCCTGGGGAGTGGAAAAGGGGAGTCACTGCTGCCAGCCTTCTCTCAGCACGGTGTTTTCTCCAAGGCTGCTGACCTCACGGCCATAGTAGAAGAAAAGGAGCAGAGTCTGCAGGAGAGCACGGCTGTGATTCTCCAGAAAGAGCAGGAGATTCTCCAGCTGAAGAAAGGTGAGGGGTCTGCCCTGTCCTGGCCCAGCACCCCCGCCCTGTGGTGGCCCAGGCACGAAGCAGCCGGAGTCACTGGGCTCGCCTCCCCTCTGCCCGGCCTAGGTCATGACGCGGCCCTGCTGCAGGCACACCAGCTGCGCAGTGAGCTGCAGTCCCTGAGAAACCCGAGGGCAGAGGAGCCCGAGGCAGCCGCTGGGCGGGAGGACCTGCTGAGGCTGCCAGGCCAGGAGCAGGGGTTGGCATTCTCCGTCAGCGAGCTCCAGGTAAGTCCATGCCATGCCAGGCCATGGTGTAGTGGCCGCAAGCCACAGGGCAAAGCTGCAGTCTGCCAGTAGGGGGCGGCAACGAGCAGACACAAGGAAGCCTGCTGGGTTCACTGGCTTTTTTTTAAGGTGCGGTGGCTTAGCTGACGTGGGGGTTGTGAGTCTTGAGGAGCTGTCAGCCGTCAGGTGTTACAGCCCTCTCCTTCCAGGCAGACTGGCTGCGTGGAAAGTGGATTGTCCCCCTGGAAGGCGCGGGCCGGGCTCTTTGTAGTCTGTTTGGTTCTTGGCGGTTAGAGCACAGCAGTCCACACCTTTGGAATGCGTCTGGTCCCTGTCCCGTTCTCTTCCCCCTCTCCCCCCGCCCCCATGGACCTGTGGCTTAGCCTGACTCGTGTCCTGGCTCTCCATTTGCTGCCCCACCCTGTAGGTAACCTCAAGGTCCAGGGCTGTGCGGGAGCCTGCATACCAGCTTCTGCCTGCGGAGGGGATACCAAATGGTGAGGTGGGAGCCATGGACCTCGAGCAGCTACAAAAGGAAAAGCAGGACTTGGAGCAGCAACTTCTAGAGAGAAATAAGGTAAGGGTGCTCTTCACCTCGGCTCCTCCTATCTCTGCCCTTCCCTGTCCTGGTGCCTGAAACCACTCAGTCCCTTCTGAGAGCTTGGCTGATGCTCCTTGGGCACCTCCCGGGGAGATCTTTCCCGGCTTTCCTCTTCTGTTCCCTCTGCGTTTTTGTCTTCCTTCACCCCCAGTCTCCTCCCCTGCCTCCCCCCTGAGACCATGTCCAGAGGATCAGCGCCTGAGCAGCTGCAGATCTAGGGGTCCCTAGCCTCTCTGCTGTCACCAGTTTGGTCCTGTTGGACTCCTATTCTTGCCTCTCCTGTGGCCTTCCTTTCGACAGCTGAGAAGTGGTAGCAATGAGATCTGCCTTTGAGGGTGACGTGAAAGTGGGAGCTGTCCTGTAAAATTCCTGGCATTTGGTGGAGGCTAATTCAATGTCACGATCCCATCCTCCCCAGCAGGCCTCTGCAACTGTAACTGTAAATGCAGGTCTCCTTTGATCCTGGTTTTCAAAGTGCCCTGCGCACTTCAGTGTGTGTACTATGCTCTGGCCTGACATTCTGCCACCAAATTGTGTGAGAGTGTGTGTGTATGTGTCTTTTTTTTTTTTTTTTTAGATCTTTAACAAAAGGAAAAAGTGTTCATTTTCCTTCTCCTTCCCCTCCCTGTCCCTCCCTTTCTCCTTCTTTCCTCTCCCTCTCCTCCTCCCACATTCACATTTAATCTCTTCCTGTGAATATAAAATAGACACAGAAAAGTGCACAAACACTGTGTGCCCCAGGGTTCAGCCCTCAGACCTTTTCTCTAAATTGTACTCACCCCTTTGTTCTCTCACCCAAACTACATGCTGCCGCTCCCACATCCATGTCTCAACCCCGACAGCTTCCATGATCTCTAGATGCCTGTACCGATTTGCTCTTATATTTAAAAGACGTCTGAAGCTTAAAACGTCCAAAACCAAACTTCAGATGTCCATGCTCCCTCGCACCTACTGCCATCTTTCCTACCTCAGTAAATGGCAAGAATCTTGGTGTCGCCCCCGACATCCCAACATTAGCAAATCCCTTTGGCTCTCCCTTGATATTGTACCACTGCTTCTCAGCCCCACCCCTGCTGCCACCCTTCCCTAGATGGTGCTGGGCTTCTGCCTGTCTCCCTGCCACCCCTCTGTCCCAGCCCGCTGATGACATGACTTCCCTTCTCTCTCTTAAAGCTAAGTCCTTGCAGTGGCCCACAAAGCCCTGCCCCTCAGGCACAGTGGCCTTGCCCGCTGTGACTATCAAGCATCATCAGGGCCTTTGCACTCGCTGAACCTTCTTTCTGGAAGATTCTTCTTCCATTTACCTTCACTTCCTTTATGGTCCCGTTTTGTCAGTGAGGCGTCCCAGCTGTCCCTGTGAGCCCTTACCACCAGAACTGCCAGCCCCTTACCGTGCTCTTTTTCTCCGCGCCTTCCGATAGCCTTTATATTTGGTTTTGACACTTTCCCCTCCTCGGGGCAGACATATTTTTGTTCGTTGATTGCTATTTCCCCAGCCTCTAGGACAGCCCATAGTAGGGACTCAATATTTGTTGGGTAAATTAATGAATGAGCCAAAATCCTAGAAAATCAAGTAACATAAAATAGCAAATGTACTTTTGGAGTAATGTCCAGTCTCATGGTCAACCAAGATAATACAAATTGAAACAGCCCCTTACCATTTTATTAAGTGGAGTGTGGTGGCAGCAGTTCAATGCACTTGACAAGACTCAGGATCCTCTCACCCAGTCCTCTCCTTCCTCTAGAGCGATGGTTCTCAACCACTGTGTTTTCCGATGGTCTTAGGCGACCCTGCTAGCAGTTCTCAACCACTGCTGTCGAGCCTAAGACATTCGGAAAACACAGATGTTACGATTCATTAACAATAGCAAAATTACAGTTCTGAAGTAGCAACAAAATAATTTTTTGGTTGGGGACCACCACAACATGAAGAACTGTATTGAAGGTTGAGAACCACTGCTCTAGAGAGACTGAGGGAAAACCTCTCTTGAGAAAACAAAGCATAGTACAGCTTTGTTTAAAAATGGAAACTCAAGCCGTGGCCAGTAGTTCAGTTGGTTAGAGTTTCATCCTATGTGCCAAGGTTGTGAGTTTGGTCTCTGGTCAGGGCATGTACAAGAAGCAACCAATGAATGAACAAATGAGTGGAACTACAAATCAGTGTTTCTTCCTCTCTCTCTTAAAATCAATAAATAAAAATTAGAAAATGGAAACTCAGCTACAAAGTAAGACATGGGAGTCCCCTAGAGTTACTGTCACATTTGAAAGTTTAATTAGGAAAACTGTAGGAAGCTGTGAGAACTCTGATAAATGAAAAATACTGTTCAAAATTGTAGCTACTTGATGCAAGAGTGACATGGACTAGAAATCCACAAGAAAATTTCATTGTGATATGTTACAGTTGTGAGACTTTGGAGAAATTTTTATTTCACCTGCTACTTATATAGTAATTTTTTTCATTGGGAACACAGTTCATCCTTTCTAGAGATTAATGGAATAAGTAATAAATTACACTTAAGGTCCTGGCCAATTTGGCTCAGTGGATAGAGCATCGGCCTGAGGATTGAAGGGTCTCAGATTCGATTTCAGTCAAGGGCATGTACCTTGGTTGCAGGCTCAATCCCCGGCCCCAGGTCGGGATATGTAAAGGAGATAACTAGTCAATCTCTCTTATATAGATGTTTCTCTCTGTGTGTCTCTCCACTTCCTTAAAAAAAGAAGGAAAAATATCCTCAGGTGAGGACTAACCCCCACCCCACCCCAAATACATGTAAGGTTATAATGCTAATTAAACTCACTAAAAAAAAAAAAGTAAATTTACACCGTGGAATACTGTCCAGCTGTAAAAAAAAGAAGGATCTCTTACCCTTTGAGATAGCATGGAGGGAAGTGGAGAGGATTATGCTAAGTGAAATAAGCCAAGTATCACATGATCTCACTCAAATGTGGACTCTAATGAACAAGATAAACTGATGAGCATCCAGAGACAGAGAAGGTTGGAACAGACTGAGGAATCTCAGAGGGAAGGTGGGGGTAGGGGGGGTTAACCAAAGAACTTACATGCATAATTCAAGGATACGGACAGTAGTGTGGTGAAGGCCTGAGGGGGAGGGTGCAGGTGGAGTGGAGGTCAATGTGGACCAAAAGGAGGTCTTCTGTAATACTTTCAACAACAAAGGTACATTTAAAAAAAATAAAAAACCCAATGTTGGTGGATTGTGCAGAAAAAAACATGACCTTTTTACACTGTTCAAAATAAGCATTTCAAATTACGTATTTCAGGAGAGCAGTGATGAGGAGGAGAACCATGAATTGTGGGCGGACTGGGAAATCATAGCACATACATGTGATTCTGAAGGACGAAATAGACTGTGCAGAGGTTTCTAGCTGTATTGCTTAGGGAGGCAGGCACTGGGAGCAGCCCTAAGGCAAAGCGCCTCGGACTTTCCTGACCTCTGACCTGTCCCCACTGGTGCTCCGCAAAGGGGTAGATGGTGACTGGTGGCCACTGACAGGCTTCGGAAGCAAATATGTGGCCTGGCTGGTGTGGTTCAGTGGTTGAGCATCACCCCAGGAACTAAGAAGTCACTGGTTCCCAGTCAGGGCACATGCTGGGTTGTGAGCTTGATCCCTAGTAGAGAGTGTGCAGGAGGCAGCTGATGGATGATGGTTCTCTCTCATTATTTCATCTCTCTCTGCCTCTCTATAAAAATCAATAAAAACTTTATATATATATATATATATATATTTTATTAATTTTTTAAAGAGAGGAAGGGAGAGGGATAGAAAGAAACATCGATGAGACATTGATCAGCCGCCTCCTGCATGCCCCCCACTGGGGATGTGCCCGCAACCAGGATACATGCCCTTGACCGGAATCGAACCTGGGACCTTTCAGTCCACAGGCCGACGCTCTATCCACTGAGCCAAACCGGTTTCGGCAATAAAAACATTTTTTAAAGAACAGCAAATATGTGCAGGCAGCTCCATGTAAGGCAAAGAGACCATGGCAGCATACACAGGTGTACAGGTGTGACAGCACAAGCCTCTCAAGAGACAAAGTAGGGACTTCTAACAGGTGTATGGGGACCCAAGTGTACCTTTCTGTTCTTTTGTCCTTCCCTTAAAGATGATGAAATGTGCATTTACTGAGTGGCTTTTGGCTGGGGTGGGGGATTTGTCTCAGGCCATAAAGCAGATGCAGCAGAGGATGCTGGAACTCAAAAAGACGCTGCAGAAGGAACTGGTGAGTGCCCTCCCCTCCCTGCTGCCTGTTCCCTCTCTGGTCCCCTGGGGTCCCTTGCTGCTTGATGATGCTTCCCTCCCCTCGCCCTCCCATTGATTGCATGGGGTCTCCGCGATGTTGGCTGGCGGGACAGCGGCCCTGCCAGCTTGAACATGCTTCTCTGAAGTGGCTGTGTGACCTCAGGCATATGCCCTCCTTCTCCAGCCTGTATGTTGTCTGAGAAGTCAGTGAGGCGGTGGGGGCACCACCTGTGAATGGCAGAGTGCCAGGCCCAAACATGGAGAGCAGGACCTCTGGCCTGGCTGAGATGCTCCTGCCACAGGACATGCGTCCTGACAGAGAGGAAATGTCTGAACTTCCCCAGGGACCTCTCTCCCTCCTCCCAACTGTCCCCCTCACCTGGAGGAGCTGAGCTGCTGGCAGTTCCTCCTGGGAGTGTAGGCGGGGAAGGGGGGGTGATCCCAGCGTGGGATGGGTGAATCTCCCAGGTGATTTTTATGACCTGTCTTGAGCAGTTCAATGTAGCATTTTTCTTTGGTTTTTCAGAAAATCAGACCCGATAATGAGCTTTTTGAAGTCCGGGAGAAGCCTGGCCCGGAGATGCCAAACATGGCCCCTTCTGTCACAAATAACGCTGACCTGCCTGATGCCCGCGAGATCAACTTCGAGTACCTTAAACACGTGGTTTTAAAATTCATGTCCTGTCGGGAATCTGAGGTACAGGGCTTCTGAATTGCATTTGGGTACCGAGTTCTACCTGGGGGCCTGGCTTATTGTCAGAGTCCGGCATGGCTTCCCACCATGTCCATTCTTCCTTTTTCACATTCCAGTTTGACAATAGTGTGGACCCTTGGTCATTTTGCCAGCCGGCACGGACTTGCTAATTGAGCAGCAAGAAGGGGGCACCTAGCAGGGAACTATCCTGGGAGGGGAGGTGGTTTGGGTGCTGAGGTCAGAGTCAGGGCAGCTGAATCTGCCCAGCATTCCTGCACCCTCTGCAGAGCAGAGCAGAGCTGCTGTGGATGTCCTGGTCCTCTTGCCAGTCCCCGAAGTAAGATGGAGGGAGAAAGAGAACTTGTCTTTGCTGTCAGGCCTCTGCGTGGTCTTTGCTAACTGTTGGGAGCACACACCAGGGACAGAACCAGAAATGCTGCCATTTAGCCCCAACTCCCACCACCAGCACCACTACCACCACCACTTGGCCCAAGGCAGCAAAACTTACTTTGTTTCAGGCCTTTCATCTCATCAAAGCTGTGTCAGTGTTGCTGAACTTTTCGCAAGAGGAAGAGAACATGCTCAAAGAAACGCTGGAGTATAAGGTAGGGTTCCCTGGCCTGCTGTCCAACTTCAAACCGTAGTTGGTGTTCCCGGCACTGGCGGGTGAGACAGCCCACAGCTGTGGGATCAGCTTCAGAGGTACTTCTGGATGAACTTGACTCAGGCAGTCTTTACTGAGCACATGCTTTGTACACACAGGTCTCTGCTGTACTTGACCAACTGACCTTGTTTTCCAAAGCAATTGATATCACTTTATCAGTGGTCCTAGGTCTGGCCCAGCACCCAGACTTAAATATATATATATATATATATATATATATATATATACAATTTCACCTGTTTTGTCAACTCAGTTTTCACTCCTCTTTCCCTCCCGTACTTAGAATGGGCTCAGCCCTACAGACTGGTCACTACCACCATTTTCACTGCTCTGGTCACAGCCGGAGTCAGGATGGAGGGCAGGAGGGTCCCCCAGGGGTGGGAGAGGGCTCTTTCTGCGCTCTCTGCACCTATTCCTGATTCTCATCTCAGGAGTGTTTTCTGTTTCAAACAGATGTCATGGTTTGGGTCCAAGCCAGCTCCCAAAGGCAGCATCCGGCCCTCCATCTCCAACCCTCGGATACCATGGTCCTAGATGGAACTACCCAAGGATGGAGCTCCGTGGGCTGACACTCTTTCTGTGAAAAGAACACTGACACACCAGTCTGGGTGGGTTTTTAATCACTGTAACTGCAGTATTTTGTACAAGCGTCTAAACATTGTTTACAAGACCTAAGGTCCACTTCCCTGCAGACTAAGAACCTCAGGAGGCAGCGGATCCTGTCATTCTAGTCACAAATGGGATCCTGGCACCACCCACATTTCTAGTGCTGCTAAAATCCCAGCTCTGGCTAGCACGCCTGCACTAAATTTCTAACTGTTGTTAGTACTTAAAGCTGAAGCTGTCAGCATCTGGCAGAGAGGAGGCAACTTGGTCCATCCTGTAGTGACGATGCTGGACAAAAAGCCCTTTGAAATGGTGCCCGTAGGCCAGACTCACCTGCTTCCGCCACCAGCGAACGCAGTGGGGGTGGCTCCTAAAAATTCCCCTTCTTTGGTAGCATGATTGGTTTCAGGTGAGTCAGGAGAGGCTTTTTAACCTTTCCCCCCAAATATTTTACCTTGTTTCTTAAACTACCTAGAAATTCAGATGTGTACATCTTTAAGATACTCTAAAGCCAGTGTGGAGCAATGACTATGCAACTGACAGTATCTCATTTTATTGAAGAAAACAAGCAGATGTATAAAAAGATCCAAATACACTCAATTGCCTTCTAAATGAATGTACTTGTCTTGAATAGGTTGCCGCTAAACCATTTAAAACTATTTTTTATAGCTAAAATGTCTTCTGTATTACAAAACCCAGTTGGTGGCGTTCTCAAAGGAAAATTGGAACATCAAAAGGAAATTATTTTGGAGGTTGGGATTCCTTTCCCTTTGAAACTTCACTAGTGTTCTCTGGCATCTGCTTCCCTACTTTGCTCTTGATTCTGGGATTTAACACTAAGCAAGTGCTAATTACCTGTTTTCTACTGTTCAAGACAGTCTGCTGTATTCAAAGGAGGCTGCAGCTGTCCCTCCCCCCAGCCTTGACCAAAACTTTGGAGGTGGCCTGCCATCTTTCTTCCTCATCCTACCCCAAATATTTAAGATGACACTATATTCCTATGTGGTGTCCAGACAGCCCTCGGCTGGCTACAGGACTTGATACATGCAGATGGCTCCGGTAGTGACTGACAAAAACTTGTACTACTAACGAGAGACCATGCTTGCCTTGGATAAGCCACAATAGCAACTCTAAAGGGAAACTGTTTATTGATTTAGTTTGATAAAAGTTTCACTGGTTAAATAAAAAACTGAATTAGTAACTGGAGCGCCTTTAAAATTTATTATCAGTTATCCTGTTCTGTTTCTCAGTTATGCATAGGGTTAAAATATATGAACTAGATCTCAGAGAAAAACAAGGATTTGCAGTTAACCTGCTACATTCCCACAGACCTGGCAGTACCAAGCAAGGGCATCACCACCTTTGTCCCAGCTCGGGCTCTCTGCCATCCAAGTGACCCATTCACCTACCCGAAGATGTCTATCCTGTTTAGAATGTTATTTTCCATTTACGTGCTGGGGACACCAAACAGGAGTCCCTTCTATTCTGTCACTTTGATGAGGAAGAGGTAGCTTTACCAGCTGTCCCGGGAGAGAACCCTGAAATCCAGTAGTTCAGGGCTCTCCAGAGGCAGCTGCAGCACAGCTGTGCAAGTCCGTCTAACACCTCTGTGGCCCCCCAGCCCTTGAGCTGGTCCCACCCCCACCCACGCTCCTGGCAGGTTTAGGTGGAGATGTGGGGCCATCATGAAGTCTGGACTTGTTTAGAGGATTCAGTCTGATTAGGTTTGCCTCCTGCACATGGAATTCCCTTCAGCTTTAAGAGGAAGAGTGGAGTAACTATTCTAAGTGATTTAATGCACTTTTTCTTGTATAAACATTCTGTGATAGAGACAATATATATATAAATATATATGGCCCTTTATATGAGCATTGGATCTGGCTCTCTCCCTCCATGTTGTAAATAGGGATCATATTATCTCTAACTGCTGTAGAAAAGTCATTTGTGGTGCAATATACTTTTTGATTAAAGCTCTTCAATGCAGAAGCTACAGTGGGTTTTCCTTGATATGGTGTGCCAGTATTTCTTTGACTTACTAAATCTAGTACATTGTGTCTCATATACTTCAAGGGCTACAGAGCATTTGTCTTTCAGGAAGAAGCTCCCCAGACTGGGTCTGGGTGAATAAATATATGTAAGGTAACAAGCCAGCAGCCTAGGCCTACCTCCCCAGCATGGTGGGTTCTGCAGGAGCTGGGAGGATTGTGCGCTTTGGTCAGCATCTATCTCCAAGGCCCACACGCCGGGGCGAACATGAATGGGGTCCTTACCTTCGATAGGATGTAGACTAGTCACGTGTGCTAAAAAGGTAAGAAAAGTATCTTTGCTTTCTAAAAGGCTCATTGTTATTATAGGGAACAAAATGGGTTTTTATATTTATAGGCTGATTGCTACCTATTTCTGGCTTTTAATCCTTTAAAGAGAACTTGTCATCTTCAGGATAAGAATGTTGCTATCGCCAAAACTGGTTTGGCTCAGTGGATAGAGCATCAGGTCTGCAGACTGAAAGGTCCCAGGTTCGATTCTGGTCAAGGGGGATGTACCTTGGTTGGGAGCACATCCCCAGCAGGGGGTGTGCAGGAGGCAGCTGATCGATGTTTCTCTCTCATTGATGTTTCTAACTCTCTATTCCTCTCTGTAAAAAATCAAGAAAATATACTTTTTTTTTTAAAAGAAAGTTGCTATCACACAGCCAAATCCAGTGTCGGGAGATGGTGACCAGGCCTGAGGCCTACTCTCAAAAGACTTGAGTGCAGTCACAAACTAAAGACTTTTTAAAGCCTAGGTTAATTATTGAATGTTTGGCACTTTATTAAATAAGCTCCAAATTACATACAAATCAAAAGCGTAAACAATAAATACTTATTCAGCAAAACATCTCTCCATAGCAGCCAGTAGCACTGTAGTCCAGGCTTGAGGTACTGCTGTGTAAGAGGCTGGATTGCCTTGCTCGATTCCTGGGGAGTTTCCAGAATAATCAACCCCTCACTCATTACCATCCCATTCACTCCCCCCCCCTTTTTTTTTACATATATGAAACACACTGCAAAGAATATACTAATAAGCCAAGAGCTTTATTGATGCAGCAGGCACTTTACAATGAACCCAAGAGAGCTTGCCTTCTGGGAGGATGGGATGTCTGTACAAACCCTTGGGGGGTTTCCAGTTCAGAAACTCAAGCTCTCCCTTCCACCGCAGCCCTTGGATCTGCACCTGCCCAAAGCATCCCTCCCCCGTTTTAAACAGGCAGTGCACACAGGGACACCTGACCAACACTGGCCAGCCACTCTGGCAGACAGTCACAATGTCAGTTCTGCATTATTCATGGACAAAGGCATAGACTATCAGATCCTGCAAAAGGATTTAGGAAACAGTAAGACAATTTCTCCCTCCACCTTGAAAATAAAATACACTTCAGCGGATGCATGTCCTGAAATAGTTGGGAGTTCCTAGGAAGATGGTCCATTGTCAATCCCTTCTTCACCAGCCTGTGCATCCAAAATTCTTCTCAAGGTAACATGAGTCTTTTATTTTTAAACAGTCTTTCTTGCTGTAAGAACTCTTATAATGGAGCCTAGTCCTCCTACTGCTAATGCCTGTGGGGGCAGGAAAAGGAAACATGTCACATGAACCCAGGTGGGCAAGGGGAGGAAGCCTGGCTTGCAGGGGAGATGGGATGATCCACTCCCTAACCCAGTTCACGCGGTCACAGACCCCAAAAAAGGATTCGAAAAAGAGCACAGGCAGTTAGAGGGTAACAGAACCCTGTACTGGAGCCAAGGTCCAGGAGTTGCTCTTTAGGCAAAACTGGGCATGAGAACATTGTTACCAAGCACACACACAACAGGGCCCCCCAAATTTCCCCTTTGACAAACTCATTGTTTCCAGCCTGCTGGCACTGCTCTAGGCACTTGAACTGACACATGCCCATCAGAGCTACCTGGAGGAGCCATCATTAGAAATGCCAATAAGGCTGAGCACCAAGTTGCCTTAAAGGGCCCCAACCAGGCAGAGGGCTTGCTCACCTCCCCCAAGCACCGCAGCTGTCCCCACATACTAAGCCAAGGACCCCACATTCTTGCTGAGCAGGCAGCATGCCCACCAGCAAGACTAAAGGCCACAACCCTAGCCCAGCACCAAGGCTGCCAAATGACTGACCCCTCAGTAAGAGGATCGCTCCCATAAAACACAATGGAGCCTTCAGGATGGCTGTTGGTGACAGCCTGGTCTCCGGTGGTGGTGGGCGTGCTTCCTGTAGCTCTACAGGGTGCGGGGACACTGACAGGCAACAGACTGGAGAAGCCTGCTCTTACACCAGCCCTGGCGAAGGACACGCACAGCTTTTTGTGCTGCGGGTGGTTGAAGGCCCTGGAAAGTGACTGAAGGTTTCTGCCTCTGCTCACTGGCCTGGTGAGGCTGAGGCCAGAGCAGAAGCCCTCAGAGCTAGCTGGAGGGCTCAGCTGCATTCCCAAGCACCCCTTCCATCACTACCACCACCACCTCCACTTCCACCGAAGCAAAAGCCACCAGCAAGCCTGCCTGCGTCCCATCTGGGACTCATCTACCTTACCATGCCAAGTCACTTGTCCCATGACTTGCCTGGCATACATCAGCAGCTGAAGCAGCTGTGGTTACCAGAGACAGTGGATCCCTAGCGATGCTTTTCGGGCAGAGGTAAGTGATCAAATGTCCCAGGTTTGGCCCTTGTTCTCATGCCTCTCAGAGCTTACCAGCTTGTTTTGGAACATCTAGCCTGCTGATTTGAACCCTGGAGTGGGGGTGAGTCCATGGGCTGCCTGCACAGGCCACGTGTTCACATACCTTTTCATGCCACTGGAGTAACACTGCGCTGCTATTTTCTGTGGGCTTCTCAAACCCTTTATAAATGTACTTCATTAGCAAGTCAATGCCATTTTTGTCCAGTGATTGCACAGCCTGCTCAATCTCGCTGCTCTTAAAATTTGTAAGTACTTTCAGCACCACACCCTGGGCTCGTTCCTAAGGAGAGAGAGAGAGAAGGAGTGAGGCCAAGCCACAGCCCAACACAGGCAGGCCCCCCACTGCTGGCCCAGAAACACCAAACCACGCAATACGAGCTCACCTGCCACCACATCATTTCTAATCCGTCTGGGTGGTTAAAAAAATAAGTGGGGAGAAATTCTTTTTACTGACTTAAATGTTAAAGTATCCCTTATTTATGTCAGTAAGTTACTCCATTATTTGGGAGGGAGATGAATAACTACTGGGGAGAAACATCACTATTTTTTTTTTAAATCCTCAGGGAGTGAGACTATTTGCCATTGATTTCTAGAGAATGGAAAGAAAGAGATCGAGGGAAAGGTGGGGAGAGAGACATCAATTGGTCATCTCTGGCACACACCCTGACCCGGGTGAAGGATCAAATCTGCAACCCAGGTATGTGCCCTTGACCAGAATCAACCCGGTGACCCTCTAGTACACAGGCCAATGCTCTAACCACTGAGGAATACCGGTCAGGGAAAAATGTCACTACTTTGATGACACCAGCAAGGCCTTAGAATCCACAGGATCACAATGGTGATCTATTTTTTAAAAAACAGGTTTATCTGTCTGCAACTTCGCTCTGCGCTCACCCCAGTAATAAAGGGGCCATTCCCTTCCATGTTTGAGAGGTGCAGCCATTGTACACACCCTTCAGTCCATAGGTTGATGCTCTATCCCCTGTGTCACAAAAGGGCAAAATCCCAGCTTTGGAAACCCCTTTTCCCTAGACCAAATTTTAGCTTCAGCGATGAAATGTTAGACTGAGAGATGCAGTAAACACAACTGTATCTTCTCGCCTAGTTTGTAAAAGGCGGGAAATCTTAAAAGCACTGAAAATCCTTAGGCAAAAAAGCCTATTCAATAGTCTATAAAAGCTTAACCACCGATAAGTCTCACGAGGCAAGCTAATTTATAGTTCTGCTAATCAGCAGGGCGGGGCTGACTTCTCACCCCACGAGGCTCCGGGAGGAGTGAGCAGTTTCTTTGGGAGCTTTTCCTATGAACACTGATAGCTTTGATGTCAGGAACACGAGGAGGCTTCCGTGGAGCACTGCCAGTGCCAGCTCACTCCCTTGGCAGATACTCCCTGATGCAGAGACGGAACAGACGCTGTCCAGAGCCCAGGCAGCTCACACTCAGCTGCAGACAACGGGCAACCACAGCCCAGGTCCCAACACCCCCCAGGAGAGCCGCAGCGCAACCCCATGTACCTTCACAGCTTGATTCTTGGTGTTGACAGGAGAATTCCGCAGGGCTGCGTGGAACGCCCGAAGCATGTCCCCTGTGCATCGCCACGAGTTAAGGATGGCTAGGCTCGAGCCTGTCCATGACTTCATTAATGAACTCATCTCAAAAAAAGGCTCAAGAGGGGGCAGTCCAATGGCATCTTATCCCATCCAACCACCTCCCACTGCGGCTTGCAGGTGGGCACAGAGGCTGTTTAGAGGGTAGCCTGCAGCCTTCCTGAGCCACACAGAGGGTGGAGGATACCTCTGCTAATGCTGCAATACTCCTTCTGCCATCCCCTAAACTTCCCCCTCAAAGCAAGTTTTTTTAAAGGAAATAGGATTCTTATTTTATATATTGATTGATTTCAGAGAGGAAGGGGTAAGGAGAGAGAGAAACATCAATGATGAGAAAGAAGCATTGATCGGATGCCTCCTATTACACCCCCTCTCGGGGATGAAGCCTGAAACTTGGGCATGTGCCCTTGACCAGAATCAAACCCAGAACCCTTCAGTCCACAGTCTGATGCTCTATCCCCTGAATCAAACCAGCTAGGGCTCAAAACAAGTTTGCACACTTCCTACCCCGATCCCTGGAAGGTAGCAGCAGCAAAGCAATTGCCCTCAAGGGGTATCTTACAGCAAAATCTTGAGTTGCTTGCACAAGCTCCATCCCTGGATCTGCCCTACTTGATACTAACAACAACCATGTGAGGTTATCAATCTCATCTCATTCTCAAAGAACAAAGGCACAAACCAAGGTCTTCTCACTCTTAACCCAAGGTTTTGTACCAGTTAAAATATCAAGATGTGTTAAAACTTCTATCTTCTACGAACTCCCCCAGGCCAGTGAGGTCCCAACTACTACCAAGAGGGAGATTTATTAATCTATAAGAACCCTGCCAACAAATGAGCCGATCCCCTTGCTCCCTATTCCCCAAATCTCAGCTGCAATCCTGACAATTCTTTGCTGAGTCCTGAATATCCAGCACTTAGAAGAAACTTATAATCTGGGTTAGGTCCCCAAAGGTGACACCTATTTTAAACTGAATTACATTAGCCGACTTTCATTTCCTCATCTGAAACATTGGCTTCAGCCAAAAAGCCTCAAAAATAGAACAAGGAATGGCTTCTGCCCAATCAGATACCATGCAGCGATACTCACGTAGAAAAGACAGGCCTCTGGAGCAAAGCTGTCCTGTCTTCCCTAGTGTGGGCTCCATCTTGACTGAGCAGTGCCCACCCCACTCCTGCCAAGCTCCCAGCCACCTGCTGGGCTACGATCCACCTTCCACATTTGAGAGGCGGTACCCCCTAAATGTGGAAGATGGATCAGAGCCTGCTGCATTCCACCCACAGACCAGTATCTGTCAGCCTTGGAAATCCTCTTGCCCAGCCAGGCAAGGGCCAGTCTGGTATCAGCCACTGATAACTTCCACCTCAGAATTCTTTTCTAATTTGGTGTCCCAGAACAATAAGCAGAGACCCAGCGGCTTAACAGGACATGTTGGCTGGTATCTTCACTCTTCAGCATGTCTGGCAGACAGAATCATTTGGGAGCGTAGGGTAACTAGCCCACAAGAGCAAAAAGAGCCGCTACTTCAGAGTTCCCTCACTGTTGTGCCAGTCTCCCAAGCATTCGCTCTAGGTGTTGATGGGTAGTGGGCCTTCAGCAGGTAAGGAGATATAGGGTGCTCTGAGGTGTGAGAACCCCTTTCACGTCCCGCTTGGTTCAGGGTTCAGGTACAGGACAGCTTTGCTCCAGAGGCCTGTTTATACGTGAGTATCGCTGCATTCTGAAGGAGACCGCACACAAATGAAAGAGACTAGAAAAGTATTAATTTGGGAAACGGTAACCAGGCGGAAGCCCAAGAGAGGACTACCTTGTGCTCTGGCCTTGCAATCCCTTTTATTAAGGTTTGTGATCCACCTATAGCCAGTAATAGCCAATCAGCAAGGATTTACCTAAGATTGACAGGTTGCTTTAGCTACCATTGTCTCAATCAGAGGACAATGGGTGGCTTCTGACACAAGGGCATACCATTTATCAAGCTGCCCCCAGCCCTCTCAGAGAACATGCTATGGAGGCTGGGAAACCCTGGCCAACCCCTAGTCTCCTCTGTCTCAGGGTTTCTCACTCAGGCACTACTGACATTTTAGACCAGATGATCAATTTCTGCCTATGTGTCAGAAATATTTAGCATCTCTGGTCTTTACCCACTAGATCCCTCAAACCCTGACAATCAAAATGTCTCCAAACGTTGCCAACTTCCCTCAGGGAAAGGAGAGAGTGCAAAATCACTCAAAACCACCTCTCTGAACAGACCCCTGCTCCTAAGGACCAGAAGGTGCTCAGCAAGGAAAAGGAGTTACTACAACTTTAAAATCCCTGCAAGGTCTCCAGTCCTGTGCCAAGCGCTTTCACATGTTATTACCACAAACAACTCTGTGACCAGTCATCATTCTTATTTTAAAGGCAACGAATTTGAGGCTGAGAAGGAAAGTGACCTGTCCAAGGTCACAAAGCTAAGCTATCCAGCCGGCCTTGAAGCCCAAGTCCATCTGACTCCAAAGCCAAGGTCTTTTCACAATCTGCTGCTGCATTCCACCCTCAGACCCACGTTTCATGTTCAAGACACATGCTGGGTGCCTAGCACTGCACTGAGGCCTTCTGGGATGTGGTCCAGCGATACTCCCATGGGACATACAAGGCAGCGTGGTTCTCCTCCTTTTAACAGAGAAGGATGCTGAGCTTCAGAGAGTGTATGTGACCACACAAGGTCACATAGCTATGGCATGATAGAGCTGGGTCCGCGTGGATGCACAGCTAGTGTTCTTTCTATTTCATCTGTTAACTCCTACCATGACTCGCTTCCGTATACCGCACCCCGACATGCCTCCTCCCACACTTTCCCATTCCAAGCAACCGACCCCTATTTCTACTCTCCTCTGTTCTGACTCCTAGAAGCCTGTTCCATAGTGTAAATTCAATGTGATATAAGCCCAGTACCTGGCACATGGTAAGGACTCGGTAAATATGAGTTCCTCTTGGATTTCAGTTCTCACCCGCTCACCTCCCTTTCCCCAGTCCTCAGGGGTACACTCTCCATGGTAACAAGGTTCCCAACATGACCAGCAGTGAAGAAGCTACCATCCCCTGGATGTGCTGTCTCCAAACAGCCTCTAGAAACCTTGTACCGGTCAAGGGCATGTAAGAGAAGACCTTTAAATCTGCCAGGACCAAGGCAGCAGATAACCAGACCTTGTCCTCCACATCTGTGGGCATTTCTGCGCCACTGGCCTGACCCAGCAGCCCTTTCGGCACTACCTGCCCATGACTGAGGTCCTGCACCAGACTGCAACACCAAACCTTCCCTCCTGGGGTCTTCTCGTGCCACCGTTTCACCAAAGGAATAAGCAAGGCCATCCTGATGGGGCAGAAAATACAAGTTTGTATTCGAAAACGCATTCCTGTCCAAACAGAGAGAGTCTGAAGGTTTTTCTTCTTAAAGGCACGCTGGACTCCTCCCAGAGGCAGCCTATGGGCCCGACTTCCCAAGCTGAGTCAACTGATTAAACACCCAGAACCTGATTCATATACAGCAGGAGCCTCCAACCCTGCCCTGGCAAGGGCGGGGGGAGGGGCAGGCACTTCCTGTAACACCATTTGAATAAAGAAAAATCCTTCCTCTGAGAATAAGTCAGTTTCCTGTGTTCGGGCAGCTGAGGGGCCAAGCAGGCTGTGACAGCCACCTCTATTTTTAATCTTGTTTTCTAAATGCCGGTTTTCTGTGGCCACAAAAAGAGTCGTTTCCAGGCGTGGGGCTCTCCTTTTACATTGCACTTTTCTTAGCTCTAAACTACTAGGTTTTTTTTTTTCTTCTTCTTTTTTTGCCACTGCTTCCTGCACCAGAAGGCTATTGGAGGGAGGAGGGGAGCCAAACGCACTTGTTGAACTTGGCTGAGACCATCCAGGTCCAAAGCCCCAGGTGCTCGGAGGAAGCCGAGCCCGGGTCCGAGACCGGGTCCGAGACCGTGGCGTTCAGCTGCAGGGCAGACTGATTCGTGGCGGAGAGGTGCACCACCTCGGCCCTCGGCGCTGTGACCTTTCTCCCCCGCAGCCACCCACCCACCCACCTCTGCTCGGAAGGTGGTGCGGCGATCACGCCCGAGAGGACCGTGCCCGGGAGCCGCCCGGCTGCTCCCTTACTCAGCGGCGGTTCACCCGGCCCCTCCCGCCGAGAAGCCCCAGCCTGACCCCGCCGCCCGCCCGGGAAGGAGGACGGAGGGATGGAGGGATGGGGCGCCCCAGGCAGGCCAGCCTGGGCGGGTGAGCAGGCGGCGGGGGATAAAGCAGCGGCCTCGGGAGCCGCGAGCAGCCGGGGGGCTGGGGGCGAGCCGGCCCGCCCGCGTCCGGGGGCCGCGCGGGGCTGAGAGGCCGGGGCAGAGTCCGGGGCGGGGGCCAGGAGCAGAGGGTGGGGGACGGGCCAGAGGGGAGTGGGGGGACACTGGGGACTCGGGGAGGCGGGCCCCCGGGGGGGCCGGGGGGGGGGGGGGGGGGGGAGGCAGCGGGGGGGCCGGGGGCAGGGGGGGGGGGAGGCCGGGCCGAAGGGGAGCCCGAGACGCCGCGCCGGGGAAGGATATTGCCGCAGGAGCCCATCCACCTCGCCGGGGTCCGGGCCTGGCTCGCCCGCCGCCGCCGCCGCCTCCTCCTGCTCGTCCACGAATTTGTTCTCGTCAAACTCGTCGATGTCCACCCGACGGAAGCGCGAGGACAGCGTGTTCCGGGCCATGGCGGGGGCTCGGCGCCCGCTCGGCCGGCTCCGGCTCCGGCTCCGGCCTCGGCTCCGGCCTCAGATTCACTCCGCTCCGAACCGGCTCGGGGGCGGGAAGCGGCCGCCGGGCGCTCCCTCCGCCTCCTCCGCGCGCCGCCGCCGCCGCCCGCCCACTTCCGGCCCACGCCGGAACCGGAAGTGCCGGGGGCCGGCGGGACGGAGCCGCGGCGGGGGCCGCGGAAAGCGCTCGGCGCCCGGGCAGGTGGCCGGCCGGACCCCCCTGCCCCCTGCCCCCCGCCGCCTCCCGTCAGGCTCCCAACTTGGCTGCGCCTCAGTCTTCCTCTCCGAGGAGCGGGCGCCCGGCCCCCGGCTCCTCCGACGCCGTCCCTGCCCTGGCTCCTCGGCCTCCCGCCCGCGCTCCGTGAGCCCCCGAGCCCGGGAAGGGGGTGGCGCGGGCACAGCCCCGGCCTCGGGCGGCCAGCGCGGCAGCCGCAGGAGAGGGCAGCCGGCTGTGCCCGTCCAGAGGCGGGCGGGCTTCCTGGAGAAGAAACCTTCCAGCTGAGGGAGGAGTAGGGGGGTTCTTACCGCCCTGGGGGTGGCGGGGCTGCGGGAGCCGGAACGCCGCCGCCCTGCGCTGAGGGGGTGGCCTCCGCCGGTACCCAGTGGGCCTTGTACACGGGACTGGGAGGGTCTGAAGACGTTTAACGTGTATCTTGTTGATAAGACGGTGAAGGCCTTTGGACTTGGGGGTGTGGGCCCCCGCCTGTGTGCTGTCACCTTGGAGGAGAGGAGGGGACCCTGTGGCCACCATCCCAGCAGGAAGGGCGCGGCTCTGGCGGCCGGGAAGGTGGACCTCCTGCCTGGAGAGGCGCTTCCTGGCAGGAAGCCCAGAGTCCGAGGTGCGGAGAGTGGGGTGCAGGTAAGGCACAATCACGGACGACTCGAGGGCCAGGATTAGGTGCCGAGGCGGCTGCTTGAGGGCTTCCATTCGTGGGCCTTAGCCCTAAACCAAATTGGGTCTTTGTTTTCATATACTATGTAGCACTCTTTAATAAAGGCCGGTAACCGCCAAGACCGGTGTGGCTCAGTGGATGGAGCGTCGGCCTGCGGACTGAAAGGTCCCAGGTTCGATTCCGGTCGGGGGCATGGACCTTGCTGGCGGGCACATCTCCAGTGTGGTGTGCAGGAGGCGGCTGATCGATGTCTCTCTCTCTCATCGATGTTTCTGACTTTCTGTCTCTCTCCCTTCCTCTCTGTAAAAAATCAATAAAATATATATTTTTTAAAAAATAAATAAATAAAGGCCGGTAACCAATGAAATGGGGCTTGTTTTATTGCTTTGAGTATTTTTTCATTGAACTGGGTCTGCAGAGCAAAAAATATGCCAAGCTGCCGAAACCGGTTTGGCTCAGTGGAGAGAGGAGCCTCGGTCTGCGGACTGAAAGCTCCGCAGGTTCGATTCCGGTCAAGGGCATGTACCTTGGTTTCGGGCACATCCCCAGTAGGGGGCGTACAAGAGGCAGCTGATCGGTGTTTCTAATTCTCTATCCCTCTCCCTTCCTCTGTAAAATTCAATGAAATATATATTTTATATATATGTGTATATATATATATATATATATATATATATATATATATATATATATATACACATACACACACACACACATATATATGCGCCAAGCTTTGTGCATTGCAGTATGGTAGCCAATGAGATTTATCTGAGGGGCTATTATTGCTAATTGAAGAAGAAAAAGATTCCAGACTATGATGCTACCTAATCTTGGGTGATAAAGACACAGACTCTTAGCCCTAGCCAGTTTGGCTCAGTGGATAGAGTGTCGCCTTCTGACCAAAGGTTCCTGGGTTCGATTCTGGTCAAGGGCATGTATCTTCGTTGCAGGTTCCTCCCCAGCCTCTCCCACCCCCCCACCCTCCGTCTGAGCACGTGCAGGAGGCAGCCAATTATATGTTTCTGTCTTTCCCTCTCCCACTTTCCCTAAAAATCAATGGAAAAAATATCCTCGGGTGAGGATTTTAAATAAATAAATAAAAATAAGAGACAGACTCTTACAGTGGGAAATAGGTGCTGAATAAAAGTCTGGGGGTCCTGGAAACGGGCAAAGCACGCTTGTCTTTTTAGCTCCATACCTTGGAAGAAATCAAGCAGGCCACAAGACAGCAGAAATTCACATCCCCAGAATATCCCGGTCAGGAGGAAGTTTAAATCAGAAATGCCCATTTTACAAGTAAGGAAGTAACCTCCAAATCAACTGGTGAATGAAATCATGTTTCTCCTATAACGGTGGGCCTCCATTCCAGCCAGGAAGGCAGAATTTAAAAATCTGTACTGCACAGAGATGACTGCTGAGGAAGAACAACCACCATGCAGTGCCCGAGAGAGAGTCCCTTAGAGAAAGCGGTCAGTAGAGATGTCCCTTAGAAGGTGACACTGATTGGGGACCTGAAGAAAGTGGAGGAGGGGACCAAGCAAAGGCCCAGAGGCAGGGCAGGCTTGGTGAACTCCAGAAACACAAGGCCATACTGGAGCAAGAGTGAGGAGAGATGAGATGGAAGTGGAGGAGACGCTGTATGGCTTTGAGGAAAAGATGTGGTTTTAACCCAGAGGGGACAGCCCTGGGGATTCTGGGCCGAGCAGTGGCATGTGCGAAAAGGATCCCTTAGCAGCTCTATCGAGAACACCTGGGAGCAAGAGCCAACGAGGAGAGGTGATTTAAGAGGCAACACCAATCATCCAGGTGACAGTCCATGGTGGCTCAGACCAGACAGGGGCCAATGAGTGTGGGGCGCTGGCCCGTGTGGCTCGCTTGGAGTGTCGTCCGTCAACAGAAAGGTTATGGGTCCAGTTTCTGGTCAGGGCTCATAGCTAGGTTGTGGGTTCAACCCCAGGTTGGGCGCATATGGGAGGCAACTGGTTAATGTTTCTCACATCGATGTTGTTCTCCACCTTCTCCATCCTCTCTCTAAAATCAGTAAACATATCCTCAGGTGAAGGTTTTTTTTTAAAGTAGTGAAAAGAGGTCAGATATATTTTGAAGGAAGAATTTGCTAATGGATTGGATGTGGCAGCATGTAAGAAGAATGGAAGTCACAGATGACTTCAAGTCCAGAAAAGATGTTCACAATCATTATCTCTAATAGAACTATAACCATTTGGGAAATAACACAGCAAAGACCCTGTGCACCATTCGACTTCCACTTAAGACAATCCAGGCCATGATTGCTTTTTGTCTGCTATCTCCTCCCCACATCCCTCCACTTCATAAAACTTTTTTTTTAAGTACTTTTTATTTTATTGATTTCAGACAGGGAGGGAGAGAGAGATAGAAACATCGATGATGAGAGAATCATTGCTCGGCTGCCTCCTACACACCCCCTGTTGGGGATGGAGCCCACAACCCCGGCATATGCCCTTGACAGGAACCGAACCCAGGACCCTTCAGTCCGCAGGCCGACGCTTTATCCACTGAGCCAAAACCGCTAGAGCCTAAAATTGTCTTATTGCAGTCTGGGACAAGGCTCATTCATTCGTCCAACAAGCACTCACATACTGTGTGTGAAGACTAGAAAAAGGAAATCATGTATCAGCCATGGTTCTGCCCCCAGAGAACTTCTAGGCAGACTATGGAGACATTTCAACTCAGGATGATGGAGCTAAAGAGAGGGTTGCACAGGAAACTTGGGACACAGGGGAGGTTGTGCCAGTGCATTCCAAGGCTGAGGTATAAAGAAGGGGATGGAGAAGGCTCCCGGAGATGACACCTGATGGCAACAACGGGGCAACCTGGCATTCGCTATCACTCTAAGAAGTGTCTTTTTAAAAAAATATATTTTTATTGATTTTTCACAGAAAGGAAGGGAGAGGGAAAGAAAGTCAGAAACATCAATGAGAGAGAGACATCGATCAGCTGCCTCCTGCACGCCCACTACTGGATTTTTCACAGAGAGGAAGGGAAAGAAAGTCAGAAACATCAATGAGAGACATCGATCAGCTGCCTCCTGCACGCCCCCTACTGGAGATGTGTCCGCCAGCAAGGCACATGCCCCCGACCGGAATCGAACCCGGGACCTTTCAGTCCGCAGGCCGACGCTCCATCCGCTGAGCCACACCGGCCTCGGCAAGAAGGGTCTGTGTTAACGGCAATGGAGCGGCACTGGAGCATCGATTCCTGTGTTCTCTTCCTAATCCTCAGAAATGCCCCATTTCACAGGTGAGGAGACGGAGACGCGGAGAAAGGAACGTGTTTGCCGAGTCGCAGCCAGCACCGGGAACAGAGCGAGAATCGGACCCGGGGTCGGGCTCGCTGAAAAAGGCCCTGGATGCCCCTTCCCCCGCCACAGGCTGCCCGCGTTGGAGAGGTTAGGGAGTTGGATTTACAGTTGGCCCCGCCTCTCCCCGCCCACCTCAGCCTCTAAATTCTAATTCATCTCCTCCGGCCCCAGAACGGAGGAGCAGCAGGAGCGGGGCGACCTGCAAAAACGGAATGAACGAACAAATGACCAAATAGACGAATCTGGGTCCTCGCTATGCCACGTCCGGTAAACAGCCTCTCTCGTGCCTCGGTTTCCCCAGGCTGCTCGGCTCGGCATGAGGCCGACCCAAGTAACCGCGAGGACCCGCGGAAGCCGGCTGCGAGAACTCCCGGGCTGGGCCGGCAGCGCCGCCCCGCTACTCGCGGCGTTGGGGCGGGGCTGGAAGGGGCGGGGCTGGAAGGGGCGGAGCCAGGACTCCCTTGCTGCGCCGCCATTGGCCGCGCCCGCCGTCACCCGGCAGTAGTTGTAGAGTTCAGCCCCGCCCCTTCCTCTTTCTCTCGGAGCAGGCGGCGGCGGAGCGGTGGTTAGCCATGGTGAGCGCTGAGGAATCGGGAGCCATCCGTGCGGGGTGGGGCCCGGAGGCCGGAGGTGGGGGTGCAGGCTGAGCTCTGGGGTCCCACCGGCCGGCCGGACCAGCGGGGTCCAGTGCGGCATGGCCTAGCTCCGCCACTGCCGGCCGCCTTCCAACCCCTGCCGGCCTGGGCTGGGAGGCGTGCGCGCGCTGCCGGCGGCCTCCGCCTTCCTGCGTGCGGAGCGGGAGCAGCGGCCCAGCCTGGCAGCCGGCCTGGGTGCGCGCGCCCTCCCGGGGCCGGCCAGGGCGCGGGTGGCGCGGTGGGGAGGGGTGGCGGGGTGGGGAGGGCCGGCGGGAGCCTCGGTGCGCGGCGGAGCGGGAGACGGAGGCACCGGCGTTTGACCCCGAGCCTTCCTTGCACGCAGGCCAAAATTAAGGCTCGGGACCTTCGCGGCAAGAAGAAGGAGGAGCTGCTCAAGCAGCTGGACGACTTGAAGGTGGAGCTGTCGCAGCTGCGCGTGGCCAAAGTGACAGGCGGCGCAGCGTCCAAGCTTTCGAAGATGTGAGTGACGGGCGGCGCGGCGGCCTTTGCGGGTCTTGGAAGCCGGCTCCGGGGGGTGTCCGCTCAGGGGGTGTCCGCTCAGCGGGGCTGTGGTTGGAATGCCACGCCCTCCTTACCGGGCTCACCTGCCACGGGCCTCCGCGTGGGAGAGCCGAGCTCCCCTTCAGCTGCCTTTGGCCGTGTGCTCCTTTGGTTCGGCTTCTCTGGCTGGTGAGAGGACGGGGTGTCCCTCCTCGGGGACACTTTAATGTTTCCTTTCATCTCCCACCAGCACTTGATTCCCCCCTAGTTGGTAGGTGGGTGCCTTGCACCGTACTTGAGTTGTCGTGTGAATTAGTGGTTGACATGCATCAAGAATTGTGTAAAGGAATGTGGGTTTGGAGTCGGCCAACCTGGGCACAAATTCCACTTCAGCCACATCCTACCTGATAGGCAGGTTGGCTAACCACCGATTTTTTTTTCTTATTCTATGAACCCTCTCCCCCAACTCTCCGCCCCCCCAACAACCTTCTGTGGTGGTGGGGGGGGGATATTGGGTGAGTTTGGGAACATATAAGCAAGTGTCATGCCGAACCCTCAAGACCAGGTTTACCAAGCCATCTACTGAGTGAGCCACCCCCTCCTCCGACAAGACTACAGACTCACCTGCCCCCGCTGGTTCCTGGCTTCAGGCTCTCAGTAGCCTTTCTTCCTCCCAAGTGGCCCTTGCTGTGACTCTTCAGGCTTCCCTGGTTGCCCAGCTTGTGGCATGCTTCTTTCTGGTCCGCTCATTAAGAGGGGCTTCAGTTTCATAGCCCTCAGGATGTATGGCCAGGGATGGAAGATCTTTCCTGATCAGCCCTCCATCGCTCCTCATTAAGCCTCCTCGGTGGACGCTGCACAGATCCTCAAAAGCACTGGACACTCCAGGCCTTCCCTATTCACCCCTGAGATTTCCATATACCCGTGGTCGGCAAACTGCGGCTCGAGAGCCACATAGGCTCTCTGGCACCTTGCGTGTGGCTCTTCCACAAAATACCACGGCCTGGACGAGTCTATTTTGAAGAAGTGGCGTTAGAAGAGGTTTAAGTTAAAAAATTTAGCTCTCAAAAAAATTTCAATCACCTTAACGTTGATATTTGGCTCTGTTGACTAATGAGTTTGCCGACCACTGTCATATACTATCGTTGCTCAGAATACCTTCTTCCTGGTTTGTGTTAAGTGCATCTTGGGTGGCTGTGGATGGGATCTGGGTCAGCCTCGGAATGAGATGCTTTGGGGAGCACTATGTGTTCACTGTTGTATCTGTTTTTGTAGCCGAGTTGTTCGCAAGTCTATCGCCCGCGTTCTTACCGTCATTAACCAGACTCAGAAAGAGAACCTCAGGAAATTCTATAAGGTGAGTGGGGGTCTGTGTGGGCTGCCTGGCTCTAGGGAGCAAAGTTCCAGCCTCGCGGAGGGCGGTCGGTATGAAGAGGTTCTGCTGGTGTGTGGGGGGCAGAGCTTTGCGCAAGCATAGTTGGGCTTTCCAGACCCGTCCAGCTGGTAAATGGGTTTGCCTTTCTAGCATATGGCCTGCAGACTGCATTTCCTTGGGGCTGCAATTGCCAAGAAATCAACAGTGTGATAGGACTCTGGCTGGACACTTGGGTTTGGGGTGCAGCCTCACCAGTTGCATGAGTGGGTGCAGTTGAGAATCGACTGCTAAATGTTTCTTACTAGTTCTGTGTGTCAGACACTGCCCAGCCCCTGGCATTCTTGTTTTTTTTTCTGACAAGGACCTCAAGGCTTAAAGTGGTTAAGTTGCTCAGAATCACCTACAAATAATGGAGTGACTGGGCTGAGGTTCAAAACCATGCCTTGGGGAGGGGTGAATGGGGTGCTCCTGGGAGATTGCCACAGGTGTCTGATCCCTCTGCCTAGGATACTGACAACCGTTTCCTAGTCCTGTCCTCACATTAGTCTTACCAGGGTTCCAGCCGTGAAGGCAAACCAGTGGGATACTTTGTAGATGTGTTGTAGATGCGTGTATGTGTGTATTTGCTTTGTTAAAAGGATTTGGCTTACGTGGTTGTGAGGGGTGGCTCAGAGAGTCCAAACCTGGGCGGCTGGGCGAAGATTGTGGGCAGGCTCGGCCTCATGACACAGGCTGAAGCCGCTGTCCCGCAGGTGCCATTTCTTGGGGAGAACCTCAGCCCTGCCTTTAAGGACTTCCAGCTGGTTTTCAGGCCCACCTAGATTCCCCAGGATCTTCTCATAATTTAAATCAACGGATTGATTAGTGGGTTTAATTACATCTACAAAATGGCTTCACATCAACTCCCAATTTAGTGTTGGAATGACAAGGGTTTGATACCAAAAAGGCCATCACGGTATGCCTGAGCTAGCCTCCCAGGGACACGACTCGGGATGGGGGCGGGTGCTGCCACCCCTGGATGTATGCACATCTGGGTGGGGACGTTTTTCTGAGGAGGGTCTGAAGCTTCATCAGGCTGAGGGTACAGGGCAGAGGTGGTAACCTGGAGCGATTGTCTGCGTAACCATCCAGTGCAGGCACCCATGCCAGGCACCACTCCGGCAGGGAGGTGGGGGTGAAGTCTCCGTCTGGGTGTCAGTGGGCCTTCTGTGGTGACAGACATGTTCTGTATCTGCTGTCATCAGTCACCTCTGACCACAGGTGCCTATTGATCACTTAATGTGACTGGTGTCTAAGGACTGGCTTGATATAAACAGTATGGCTAGTGGCTATTCCGTTGGGTAGCAGATCTCTAAAGGGCTTAGTGCATTAGAAATGGACAAGGTTTTGACCTGTGCCCTGATGTGAGGGATGTGGGTGGACAGAGACTTGAATACTTCCAGGTTCCCTCTGAGCTGGCCCTCGTCTCCTGTTTGGCCTTTTCCGCAGTGCTCTGCCCTGTGCCGCCTCCCCCGGGCTGTTGGTGGTTCTCAGAGCCTGAGCTGTCATTCTTCAGGGGTTTTGTGCACAGTTTTCTCACGTTTCTGTTGGCTTCTTCATTGCTTTCAGTTGCTATTGCCAGTTGCTAGGTGAAACCTCCTCCCCCACTCATGAGCCACTTCTCTGTTCAGGCTTCCCCTCTGAGCTGGGAGCTTCTTGAGCAGGGAGCAGGCCTGATTCCTGGCCAAGCCCGCACCCAGCCCAGGGCCTCACACCAAAGAGGGCCCAAGGAACCTTTGCATAACAAAGGAAAGACTGTGAGAGCCAGGGATGGAGACACGAGCCCTATTAAAGGTCTGGGAGCAGGTGTGGTGGGAGGCAGGGAAGGGGCCGTGGCCTCCCTGGAATTCCCTTGGCCAAGCCAGAGCTTCCCTCTGGGACTTGTACAGTGGGGACACCCATAGGTACCCGACAGGCACTCCAGATTTATCCAGTACCAGCCTAAGCCGCAACCCCTCCCTCCTCCCTGTCACCATACGCACCAAAACTAAGAAAACAGTGACCACCCAGTCCTTGCTGGGTGCCACATGTCCTTACTTGGTTGATGTGCCCTTGACTCCATGGCAGGAATTGGGTTGATGGGAAGAACACTGTTTGGGGAGTTGTTGATCCCAGTTCCACCACAGCATTTGTGAGATTCTGACAAGTGCGCCTTTTGACTCTAACTCAAAAGACTTGTGTTTTTTTTTAATGGGGATAATTTCCCCCACACATTTTGAATTTGGAGGGTTGTATGAACCAGTAAGCAAGAAGTGTGGTCTGTCCCAGGCTCATGGCGACAGTCCCCTACTGTGTGATGTCATACAGCTCCTCACTCACGTCTACGAGTGAACCTCCCCAGCCCAGCCATGCACCCTCCTCAGTCGCCTCCCGGGTCTTCCCAGCACCATCTCCACCCCGTAGTCCAGCCTCTGGGGCTTGCTTGGCTCCTGCAGTAGCTCCCGAGTCCCGCCCTCAGATCCCCTGCTCTCCCATCACCCAGGGCAAGAAGTACAAGCCCCTGGATCTGCGGCCCAAGAAAACCCGGGCCATGCGCCGCCGGCTCAACAAGCACGAAGAGAGCCTGAAGACCAAGAAGCAGCAGCGGAAGGAGCGGCTATACCCCCTACGGAAGTACGCGGTCAAGGCCTGAGCGTCGCGGCGTCAATAAAGCACAAACTGGTTGCGTTGTGTTTGCAGTTGTTTTAACTAACCATGCTGGGGGGAGCGGCTGTTGGGGGGCCATGGCAAGGGTCTGCTGGGGGCTCGGGTATGGTTACTTCCGGCCTGTGGTTTGGACTGGCCCTGACTGCTTTCCCAGGCCCCAAGCGCCCTGGGCAGGGAGCGGCAGGGGCGCGAGGTTTGAGAGCCTTCTGTGGTGGTGTCAGCCTTCAAGAGGCTCTTGGGGGTTGATCACACGGGGGACTCGGCGACTTGCCTAATCAACAGCTCCAGACACCAACAAGAGTTTCCCATCCGGGGTGAAGGTGCAAGCGTGGGCCACATCCAGGGCTCCCTGCCAAAACACATTGCTGGGCTCAGGATGCCAGTCCTGTCTGTGCCCCGCTCTCTGGCACACCTTCCACTGCTCCTCTGGATGCCACAGCCCCGGGCCGTACCTTCAGGGTTTTAATGCACTTTCCTGTGTTGCAGTCCCACACTTTGATCTGGAAATAAAAACAAAGGCAGGGAGGCCTCACAACACAAACCGTTTTTAAATCACCTTGGGGGCGAGTCCTAGCCAACATCTTAACCTTGGACTGGGTTTTGTTGAGGGTATGTTGAAGACGCCTGCCATAAGATCTGATGCAGAAAATGCAGTGCAATGCAATTTCCTCCCCCCTGAAGCTATGTGAATCCTACCAATGTTACGAACTTGTGGGCTAGCACAGACCTTAGTGGCTGACACCTTCCTGTTGAGGGTAGATAGGGCTGTGGTCTCCCTGGTCAGTGCTGAGGACTCTAGTAGGCCCAGTGGGGGGGTAGGAGTTTGCCAGGGGGAGGGGCTTGGTGGGGTAAGGTTACCATTGGGGAGTAGCCCGCGCTGGCCAGCTGCAACCCATCTGGGGAGAAAGCGATGCTCTTCACCCAGGTGGCATGGCCCTTGAGCTGGACAAGCAGGCTTCTGGTCGAGGGCTTCCAGATGTGGATGGTCTTGTCCCAGGAGCCAGATCCCTAGACAGCAGTGGGAGGGGCGGCTATACCCCCAGGTTTGAGACCGGCATGTTCACCGCCTCCAAATGGCCCAGGACCCTCCAAAGGTCTTGTTCCAGCAACCAGCCTAGAACCCAGGGCAGCCCGGCTCACCAGCAGGCCAGATGTTGAGTAGCACAGGCAGCTGACATTGCCATTGTGACCCTCCAGCTCCTGGTGGAAGATAGCTAGGGTCCCTGCCCGAAGGTCCCAGATGCGAATGGTAGAGTCCCAGGAACCAGTGGCCTGCAGACAGTTGCCATAAGACTGGACCAGCTAGCCCGTGTCCGCCCTCCCAGTTTCTAGGCCGGTCACACTCGGAAGAGCCAAGTCACCTAGTCAAGGTCTAGAATGGTAACCACTGCTCAGTCCCGAGTGGGAAAGTGGGCGTGGTACTATCCTAGTGGGGGGCATGGGCAGCGGTGGTGTGGCTCACCAGATGGTCTGAGCTGGGTGCGAAGTCACTGCTCTGGATGGAGTCTTGGTGCCCTACTAAGTGGCGCAGCACCTGGCCAGACTGAAGGTGAGAGCCCTGAGCTTCGGAGGGCAGCTCAGGAGCCTCTCAGTGCCAGGTTCTAGCCTCAGGGCAGACCCAGACCCTTTCAGTGCTGCCTGGGTAATGTGTGGCATATCATGGAGCCCAGGAGACCTCCCCAACCTGAGGAGAGGGCAGTCCAGGCACAGGGGGTGGGTGAGATAGTTGTAGCCAGATGCTCAGGGGTCTGGGGGTGGGTGTGGGCAGTGGAGGGGGTGTGGGTGTCACTCCTCCATATACCTGCACCTCCCAGAGCATCACCCGTTTGTCCCAGCCACCCGATGCCAGCTGCTTGGAGTCTGGACTGAAGCTGACTGTTTCCACACTCCGCTGGTGACCTACAAGGTGGCACAGGCTACAGCCAGGTCTGGAAGAGAGCCCAGGCCTGGCTGCTTGGCCCGCAGTCCCACCCAGCCCACTCACCCTTCAACACCTGCAGACACTTGGCTTCTGCTGCGTCCCACAGGCGGATGGTGCAGTCAGAGGAGGTGCTGGCAAAGAGGCGGCCGTCCGGGGAGAAGCGGCAGAACTTCACTGGGCCTGGGTGGGTGGCCGTGATCAGAGAGCGCACTCCCCCCGCCTCTGGCCCTCCACTCTGCCAGTCCCATCGCCTACCTCCCTTCTAGCCTACACCATACCCCTGGGAATTCCTGGAACACCCAGCCCCACACAATCGGTACCCATCAAATGTAGGCACCTCCCAGAAACCCCTTGAAGCCAGCATAGGTGCATTGCCTCCTCTGAGCTCCCCAAACCCCAGATTTTCCTATTATAGTACTAATCAGTCTGCCCCATAATGAACCAGAGCTTTTTCTTTGTCTCCTTAATTGTAAATTATATCTACCGAGTACTTACTGGATACTAGGGACTTTCCTTGCATTATTTCATCCTATAGTGTAGCAACCATCCCATTCTACAGAGGAGGAAATAGAGGCTCAGGGAGGTGACATTACGTAATAACAGTCAAAATAGGAGGTAAAACATGAATGACATGCTAAGAGAAGTAAGCCAGTCACAAAGAGGAATTCTGGATGGTTCCCCTTATACGAGGTTCTTAGAGTAGTCCAATTCTTGGAGACAGAAAGCAGAAGGATGGTTGACAGGGATGAGGGGAGGGAGGAATGGGATGTTGAATGGGTATGGAGTCACTTTTGCAAGGTGAGTTCTGGAGACTAGTTGCACAGCCATATGAACATAGGTAAACACTACACTTATAAATGGTGAAGACAGTAAATATGCATATTTGTAAATTTTTTAAAAAGCAGGATCTGACTCCAGCTGGTGGGGCTCAGTGTTGAGCATTGATCCCTGAACCTGGAGGTCACTGTTAGATTCCCCCCTTGGGGCACATGCCTGGGATGCGGGCATGATCCCCAATAGAGTGCAGGAGGCAGCCAATGAGTCTCTCATCATTGATGTTTCTATCTTTCCCCTTCTCCCTTCTCTCTGAAATCAAATAAAAACATACATTAAAAAAAAAAAAAGGCCCTAACCAGTTTGGCTCAATGGATAGAGCGCCGGCCTGCGGACAGAAGGGTCCCGGGTTCAATTCTGGTCAAGGGCATGTACCTTAGTTGTGGGCACATCCCCAGTAGGGGGTGTGCAGGAGACAGCTGATTCATGTTTCTCTCATCGATGTTTCTAACTCTCTATTCCTCTCCCTTCCTCTCTGTAAAAAATCAATAAAATATCCCTAACCGGTTTGGCTCCGCGGATAGAGTGTCAACCTGCAGACTCAAGAGTTCCAGGTTCGATTCTGGTCAAGAGCATGTACCTTGGTTTCAGGCACATCCCCAGTGGGAGGTGTGCAGGGAGGCAGCTGATCAGTGTTGCTCTCTCATTGATGTTTCTATCTCTCTCCCTTCCTCTCTCTAAACAATCAATAAAAAATATTTTTTAAAAATCAATAAAATATATTAAAAAAAAAAAGTAGGATCTGAGTTCAGGTGTGCCCGTCAGAGGGCCCAGGGAACATGTCCATCACCTTGCCCTCATGCCTCAGCCCCGCCTAGGCTGTCTGTCCTGCATGGGTGCCCAGCTCAGACAGCGGAGGCCACTGCGGGCCTCAGCCTCCGGATCCGGCGGGAGGAGCCCACCTGCGTGGCCAGCCAGCCTCCACAGCAGGTTCCCGCTCTGGGTTTTCCAGCCGTACACGCAGCCGTCTTCCGAGGCCGTGAGCAGCGTCTGGCCATCCGGGGAGAAGGCGGAGGAGTTGACCTGGAACAGAGCACCAGAGTCGTGCCATCACAGGGCAAGACACACCTGCAGTTCATTCTTGACGCCAGACCCCTGGACCAGCCCTAAACTCCCCCCACCCAGGAGCCGGGGCTGGAGCCACGGCCTCGGGCCTCCCTCTGCAGTCAGAGCCAAGAGCCTGGCGCTCTCTCTGGAGCCTCAGGCTGAATCTCAAGGACGCCAGCTGCTGGCGCCTGCTCCAGAACCAGATTCGGAGCCAGGAGCCATTCTAGAGCTGGAGTCCCGAACCAGGCGTTCACGTTGAAGCCAGAGCCCAAGGAGCAGGGGTTTGAGGCCTCTCTGGCACCAGAGCTGAGGCCCCAGAACCCATTCTGGAGGTGGAGTTCGGCCCCGGGAAACCAGGAGCCGGGAGTGAGGGCAGGCCCGCTGGCCTCACCTCTCCGCGGTGCCGGCGGAAGAATTTCACTCTCTCTATGACCAGCCTCCCTGGGGCCCTACTGTTCATGGGCCCGGGGCCAGCTCCCTCGGGCTCCCCCCGGCCCGCTGACGGGCTGCGGGCCGCACTTGGACTTAGACTTGGGACAGGAGGGAGGGGAAGGGGAAAGGGAAGGGGAAGGGGAAGGGGAAGGGGAAAGGGAAGGGGAAAGGGAACGGGAAGAGGAAAGAAGTAATTGTGTACAAGTGGTCTCCGTGGCAACCGGGGGGGGGGGGCGGAGCGCGCCGCGGCCTGGGAGAGACCGTTCTCCGCGCCCTGGAGGGAGGTGGGCCTGCAGCGGGCACCGTGGCCGCCAGAGGGCAGGCCAGCCCCACACTCCGCGCCTGCCGGTCCCGCCGCTCAGAACCTGCGCACCGTGCCCACCAGTTTGCAAAGGACCCGCAGACCCTTGGAGAGGAGCCTGCTTCCCATCCGCACAATGGGGAGGCTCATCCCCCCCATCCCTGCCCCTCGGGTAGGGCTGAGCCTAGCAGGTGCCCTGGAACCAAGACCCTTTCCTCTAGGAGTGGCGGGTACCGAGGTGGAGAGCTCCCACGGAGAAGGCTGGAGATGATGCCCACCTTGGCCCTCCAGGAGGTGGTGTGTATAAGGCGCGGGGCACTAAAAGACGGGGACACCGTGGTTAGCATTCCTAGCAGCACGGAAGTGGAGGAGGTGGAGGGAGGCCCCAGGAGCTGTCGTGATGCTTGTGGGATGGTTAGTTCAAGCTGAAACTGGGAACGGACTCGGTTTCAGTGTCCGTTTTACAGATCAGGAAACTGAGGCCCCAAGCTGAGGCGGACAGCCAAAGGTCACTCAGCCAACAGGAAAGGAACTGAGACGTGCCCATGGCTGCCTGGCTCTGGGGGCCTCTTTGGGGACCGCCTGCCATGAATTGCAGGCCCTCACAGCCCAGGCCCCTGCCTCCTGGTGCATCTGAGAAGCAGAGGCCCTGAGGGGGCAGAGCTGGGGCCAGCTCCCTTCCCGCAGGACAGGGTGGGGCCCAGACACCCTCGGCTCCATGGCTCCATGGGCTCCATGTCCTGTGGCTTCAGACTCCCTGGGGAGGGGGGTGGGGCAGCTGGGCTTGGGGACCTTCAAACTTGAGGGTTCCCACTGGTGACTCATACCCTTTCTCCCAGATCTCTTTGCCAGAAACCCTTCTCACGAGATCCCCTACTCCTGCTCTATTTTGGGTCCCAGACAGGCAGGCGGGAGAGGGGGTGACAATGGTGGCTTTGAGGCAACGCCACCCCCATTCTAACTCCCCGAGGGCCTAGGTCACTGAATGGACTCCTCACGGATCCGGCTGAATTGGGCCTCTAATAGAGGCAGCCCCTCACCCCCAGACCTGGGTCCCAGACATGGTGTCCCCGTGGCTGGCTCCCCAGGCCCGCCCTCCCTCTGCTGGAGCCCCCAGCCCCTTCCCCATGTGGCTTCCTCCTGCTACCCGCTGGTTCCTACTCTACTTGGATGCCCCAGCTCCTCACTCCCAGAACCCTCTAGGCAGACCTCGTCCACCAGGCCCAGGGACCCCTCGGCCAGTAGGGGTGAAAACCTTTCTGTTAACCACGCACCATGAATTCCAGGGGCCTCAGAGGCTGGAGCATCATGCCTACCTCTCCTGCCCCTGCCTCCACCTTGCTCCCTGACTCAGCCACAAAGGCCCTTTCTTCCTTCCTCCATCTTTGCCCATGCACCTGGGGTTCCCCACCCTCTTGTCCCAGGCGTGCCTTCGGATCTAGCTCAAATAACCCTCCCTCTCCCCTACAGCCTTCCCTTGCCCACCCCCAGACCAAGTCAGAGCTCCTGCCCAGAGACGAGACATTAGAATCACAGGTCCAGGTTAAACCTGGTACCACTAACCAGCTCTGCAACCTGGGGCAAGCCCCCTGGTTCCTCAGCGTCTCAGTTTCCTCCTCTGTAAAGTAGGGGTGCGCATCATGGCTGCCTTCTGAGGAGTCGGTGAGAGGGTGCTGTCAGAATCTCCGGTGTGCAATGAGTGCTCAAAGGCAGGAGCTGTGACATCTCCTGGTCCCGTGGTCGGCAAACTGCGGCTCTTTGGCCCCTTGAATGTGGCTCTTCCACAAAATACCACGGCCTGGGCGAGTCTATGTTGAAGAAGTGGCCTTAGAAGAAGTGTAAGTTTAAAAAATGTGGCTCTCTTGCCAAAACCGGTTTGGCTCAGTGGATAGAGCATTGGTCTGCAGACAGAAAGGCCCCACGTTTGATTCTGGTCGAGGGTATGTACCTTGGTTGTGGGCACATCCCCAGTAGAGGGTGTGTAAGAGGCAGCTGATCGATGTCTCTCTCTCATCGATGTTTCTAACTCTCTATCCCTCTCCCTCTCTGTAAAAAAATCAATAAAATATATTTTAAAAAATTGGCTCTCAAAAGAAATTTCCATCGTTGTCCTGTTGGTATTTGGCTCTGTGGACTAATGAGTTTGCCGACCACTGCCTTAGTCCCCTAGGCTTAGCGCCCAGACACAAATGCCGTCTGCCAGCTCGCCCAAGGGCCCAGGCCCAGGTACAGCTCATGATGGGGAGAGAGGCTGGGGATCAGGCTGTCCGGACTCTGTCCGGTCCCTGGCAGGGGGTGGGGCACCAGTGTGTCACCGTGATGGAGGCAGAGCACTATACTGACTCAGGTTTTGTCCATGATAATTGGGGGACCCAGATTCTAGCCTCTCCGAGGGGTCTTTGGGGAACATTTTCTACCCTGGGCTGTCTTTCCTTCTTAAGGCCTGCCACACCCTTTCCTCCCTCAGCCCGGGCTGTCCGAGGAGGTGGCTCTGTGCTGGTCTTTCCCCCTCCCCCTCTCACTCCATCTGTGGAAGGTGACCACTCCTTGTCCCCACCACCCATTCTAGTATGCATCACCAGGGTGTGAGTGCCATTCCAGGAAGCAGAGAAAGCTGTGTGCTAGCAAGAGAGCCAGCAGAGAGCAGAGGCCGAGAGTCAGCCTGCCAGGTCCCTGCCGTCCTAAAACACACATTTCCTTATTTTTTTAATTTTAATTTTTTTTTTTTTTTTTTTTTTTTTTTGCTGAGCAATCTCCAGTGTGATTTTGGTTAACTTGCCACCCAAACAGCTTTGATGAAAACATCTCTAATTTCCAGAGCTGGTCCTCTAATCTTATGCCTTTGGGATTCTTTTCTGGGAATCCCCTGCAGTTTGTTTTTTTAATATATTTTATTGATTTTTACAGAGAGGAAGGGAGAGGGATAGAGAGTTAGAAGCACCGATGAGAGAGAAACATCGATCAGTTGCCTCCTGCACGCCCTCTACTGGGGATGTGCCTATAACCAAGGTACATGCCCTTGGCCCGAATCAAACCTGGGACCTCTCAGTCCACAGGCCGGCGCTCTATCCACTGAGCCACACCGGTTTCAGTTCCCCTGCAGTTTTGTGCACAGGGATCCTAGCTCTGCCAGGGTGACTGACCAACACCCTCAAGTCTCAGTGGTCCCCCCACCACCTGGGCTATCTGTGTGGGAACGCACTGTCATGGTCACTGTCCCTCCTGACGTGTGGAGGCCACCGCCGGAAACACGCTCTCTCTGGACTGACGGGGCCAGCCTGTCATCTCCAGGCTTCCAGACACTCAGTCTCCAGTGCCACCCGCATCACCGGAGGCATTTGTGCTCCGCAGCGACGTTATTCGGGTGACTCCGTGCCTTGCAGTGGGAGTTTTTCCCATGGACTACTCTCTGGCAGGCTCCCCCCGCCCCCCCCTCTGGTACGTGCACAGCGAGTTCCTCGGAAACGCAGGCAAGACCTTCCATTGTGCCGGGTAAATGTCATCTTGTTGGCCCCGCTCCAGGCGCCGAGGCTTGAGAGCCTTGTAAGTGAGGCTTCTGGTGCACAAAGCACGGTTCTGCACTGTGGCGGCTGCACATTGCATGAGCAGGGCTGCTGTGTTCTCAACCCAGACGGCAAAACCGATGCTCAGCGGGGCGGGGCTGAGGACAGAGCCGATCAACAGAGGCTGCCAGTCATTCTGACTTTTCTGCGTCCGTCCGCACCCATCAGCATGGTGGACTCGCCATGGGTGGGGGCAGGAGCGTGATGAGCTTCTACCTCAAGCAGGGCTCTTGGGTTGCAAACAACAGAAACCAAAGGGACCATATGGGAAGGAGCTGGGGGGACGGGGGAAGAGGGGCAGGGAGGAGTCAAAGATGGGAAGGGCCGAAACCGGTTTGGCTCAGTGGACTGAAAGGTCCCAGGTTCGATTCCAATCAAGGGCATGTACCTTGGTTGCGGGCACATCCCCAGTAGGGGGCGTGCAGGAAGCAGCTGATCGATGTCTCTCTCTCATCGATGTTTCTAACTCTCTGTCCCTCTCCCTTCCTCTCTGTAAAAAATTAATAAAATATATTTTTTAAAAAAAGGTGGGAAGGACTACATCACTGCCATGCTAGCAAAGGGCAGGAAGCAGGGGCTGAGCCTATAGAGCAAAGTCCAGGCTGTTCAGGGTCCTTGGTCAGCTTCCCATTGGCCCAGTGAGTAGAGGGCAGGGCGTCTGGGTGGGCAGTCCTGCATCCTTGTCTGCATCCTCCTCCGTCAGTGAATCAGGGGTCTCTAGTTCGGTGTAAAACCAGCTGTGCACCTGTGGGTTCTGGAGGCACAGCTGCGCTCCAATCTGGCTCCGTCACCCACCCGCTCCCTGCGCTGTGCTTCCTCTTCCTGTTGTCTCCAGTGAGGGTGACGATTACGTCCCACCTCACAGGGTGTGCCTTGAGGATGGAGTTAACGCCTGCAGAGTGCTTGGGACAGCATCTGGTGCACAGTCAGGGCTCTGTGTTGGCCAGCTGTTGCTAAAGTACCAGAGGCCAGCCCTGACTGGCTTGGCTCAGTGGATAGAGCGTCGGCCTGCACACTGAAGGATTCCGGGTTCGATTCCGGTCAAGGGCATGTACCGTGGTTGCGAGCACATCCCCAGTCGGGGGGCGTGCAAAAGGCAGCTGATCGGTTTTTCTCTCTCATCAATGTTTCTGGCTCTCTGTCCCTCTCTCTTCCTCTCTGTGAAAAATCAGTAAAACATACATATTCAAGTACTAGAGGCCTGAGGCATGAAATTCATGCAAAGGGCTTGGCCCTTGCAGCTCCCTGTTCGTCCTGAATGTCGTCCAGACGGTCGTTCTGCTATTCGGTCTAATTAGCATATTAGCTCCTCATTATATAGGATTATTCCAAGGAGAGTCCGCATTTTCTCATTTAGCCCCAAAGATCTGTGGGTGCGTCTGGGTGGGCACAGTTGCCCTGATTACAGGAGAGAGGCAAGAGCGCGAGGCTTAATTCCCAGGGACCCTCGGTGGCCTCTCTGGCCACCACTGCCTTTCTGAGCACTCAGGTAACTCCTGGACGGCCTGTGCCAGCCTGCTGGGCCACCAGTGTCAGCCACGGCGGCTGAGAGGGCTGGGCCCACGCCTTCTGGGAAGGAGGGACGGGGGGCTCTCTTCTCCCCTGGCTTCCGGGCCGCTCGCTCTTGTGGAGTCGGTCACTCCTCCCGCTCTGGCTCTCTTGAGGTACAATTTGCTCGACCTAAAAACTTGGTCTTGGCCTGGCTGGTGTGGCTCAGTGGTTGAGTGTCAACCTATGAACCAGGAGGTCCGTGGTTTGATTCCTGGTCAGGGCACCTGCCCGAGTTGCCAGTTCCAATCAGTGATTCTCTCTCATCATCGGTGTTTCTATCTTTCTCTCCCTCTCCCTTCTTCTCTGAAATCAATAAAAAAAAATACTTTTTTTTAAAAGAAACTTGATCTTGTTTATTTATCTTATTATATTTTTAGCTTGTGTTTTTTTTCCCCCTTGCTAAGACTGTTCTTTTGTTTGCCAGAAGAAACCCGAGCAGCTCCTGGGGCCTGACCCTCACCCACTCCCTCCAGCATGGCCCTGGCCCTGTGCCTGCGTTCCACACCCTCTGGCTCAGGGACTCTGCCCCAAACGTCTCCCGGCCCCCCTCCCCTGGCCCCTCCCCGAAATCCAGGGACTCTTACACAGAGGGGAAGTCTCTGAGGCCCGGGATGAGCGAGCGCCGTGGTGTCTTGAACACACCCTCCTCCTGATGCCAAGTCCAGATCAGGAGGGGGTAAAGGGGGCAGGGTGGCGGCTGGGCAGGGTCCCCGTGCCACGACCCAGCCAAAGGGGACTGACTTTATTGGTATTTCATTTTTTATTTTTTTAAATATATTTTATTGATTTTTTTTTTTTTTTTTACAGAGAGGAAGAGAGAGGGATAGAGAGTTAGAAACATCGTTGAGAGAGAGACATCGATCAGTTGCCTCTTGCACGCCCCCCACTGGGGATGTGCCGGCAGCCAAGGTACATGCCCTTGACCGGAATCGAACCCGGGACCTTTCAGTCTGCAGGCCGATGCTCTATCCATTGAGTCAAACCGGTTTCGGCGGTATTTCATTTTTTAAATCCTTAGAACAGTGGTTCTCAACCTTTCTAATGCCGCGACCCTTTAATACAGTTGCTCACGTTGTGGTGACCCCCAACCATAAAATTATTTCCGTTGCTACTTCATAACTGTCATTTTGCTACCGTTATGAACTGTAATGTAAATATCTGATATGCAGGATGTATTTTCATTGTTACAAATTGAACATCATTAAAGCATAGTGATTAATCACAAAAACAATGTATAATTATATATTGTGAAATATTTATTTCTAATTACAAATAAATAAAATTTTGTCTTGAATCGTGGTGTAGCATGAGTAGCAGTCTTCATATGACAACAGTAAACTACATTGCTACGCTTTGCTACACTGAGGAGCGGTCTCTTGGTTCGTAAGACCATGGGAAATAGGTGTTTTCTGATGGTCTTAGGCGACCCCTGTGAAAGAGTCATTTGACCCCCAAAGGGGTCGCGACCCATAGGTTGAGAACCGCTGCCTTAGAATGTCCTGGACACAACCATGCTAGAGAGCAGTGTGAGACCGCCCGCCGCTGTCCCACGCTCCCTGCCGTTGCTTCCGTTACCCTTCCGGTGCGGCCTGTGCCTTCCGTTTCAGCGGGTGGCCGTGGACATGGAGGGCTGGGTCTTGCAGGCGTGGGGACCGAACCTGGGGCCCCCTGGCTTCTCTGTGCTGCTTCCGGGCCCTGCTTTATTCCAAGCACACCAACCAAGTGTTTTCATTTACATGTCTTCCATGTCATGCTGACTGCAAACACACACACACACACACACACACACACATCTATATGTATGAGCAGAAGACTAAAACATAAAAGACACCCCGCCGTGCCTTCAGCCTCGCTCCTGAGAGGGGACTGCTGTGAACCGTCGGGGGTCTTCTGGGCGGAGACCGTGGGCTTCTAGGCCTCTGGAGTGGAAAGGTATTTGCCAGTGCAAAACCGGGAGAAGGCCTGGGAGTCAGGAATGGGGTGTGGGGGTGCTAGGCCACCTGGGGCAACATCTACGGGAAACCAAAATGAGAAGCTGAGGGGAGGTGCCTGATATAGAGGCCTTGAATGCTGGGCTCAGGGCTGGATCACAGTCTTTGAGCAGTGGTTCTCAAAGTAGGTGCCATGGAACCTTTGCTGGGTGAACGGTTCAGAGAGGGGTGTGTGTGGAGGGGAAATCTGGTCCCCTGACCCAGTCCAGCCAGAATGACTCTGCTGACGGACTGTGCTGCCACGTGCAGTGGGGAGCAGTCGAGAGCAGTGAAGGGCATTCAGCAAGGACAGGGATGGCCCAAACCGGGCTGTAGGGAGCCAGCGCCGAGAGGAAGAAGTGACTCCAGGGGTCACGTGGCCTCCCTGCAGAGTTCTCCGGCCTCCTGACCTTCTCTTCGAAGGCCACCAGGAGGTAATAATAATAATAATAACCCAACCATCGCAGTGACAGCAGGCACCACACTAGGCAAACCTCATCCCATCATCGCGTCGGTGGGTGTGCGGATGGGGACCTGGAGGGCCCGGGAGAGAGAGGCTCCACAGCAGGGTTGCCGGCCAGCCCCGGTGCAGAGCATGTGGGAGCAGCTGCAGCGTGTGGACAGGTTCAAGCCTCGGACTAACGAGAGGGCACAGGCCTCTCACGGCCCCGTGCAAGTCCCAGCTTGGAGGGCAGAGCCTCCCAGCACAGTGATAGCCAGAGGCTGTGGCTGTAAGCTTGAACCTGTGGTCCGAACCCGTGGCCCCCGTGTCTGAGTGATGCGGGCTGCATAGAGTTCAGGTGCCTGCAACTGAGTAGATGCGAAACTCAGGAGAACGTTGTAACTGCGCCCTTACGTCGGTCGCCTCGTGGCATCTGGCTCTGAAATAAAGAGATAGCTCATGGGCTGTGGCACTCTCTCTCCATCAGAGAGGGCAGCGTCCCGCCAGACCCAGCTTTCTTCTCTGTCTTTTCTCCCTCCTTCACCGCCCCACCCAGGTTCCCCGCCAGCATGGCACGGAGCCAGGATCTGCACCCCGAGCAGGTGCCGAACAGCTGCTGCGGTGGCCGACCCCCTGGAGCCTCCCGCCGCCCGGCCCCCTCTGCCCATCTGCCCTCCCAGCTGCTCCGCCACACCTGGCGCCCACCTGCCTGGTGGAAATCTGATCGGGCCTGTGCTGCCTGCAGCGGTACAGCTGGGAGACAGGTTGGGAGACAGGGGTGGGGTGGGAGAGTGGGAGCAGCGCTGGCAGGGCAGGGAGAGAGCAGGAGGCGCCCCGTGCTGTGTGACCTTGAGCTCCTTGCTAGGCCTCTCTGGGCTCAGGCTGCTCGGAGCCAGCGGGAGCTCGGGCTCCAGGGTTAAGTGCAGGCAACGTGTGGCCCATCTGCTCATGCCTGGAACGGCCCCCGGCCCCCACAGGTGCCACCTCGCCCGCAGTGCTGACAGGTGTGTGACCCCAGGCCAGGGTCAGAGCGTCCTCATCACGGCGAAGGGGTTGGGTCCTCATCACGGCGAAAGGGTTGGGGCTGGGGTGCCCTGTAGGCAGCCCTTCCCTCCTCTGCCTGGGGCTGGTCCCTTCCCCCAGGCCTGGACTCTCCTCCATGGCCATTCTGTATGGTTGCCCGGGGACTGCTGTTTGCTCAGCCCCCCCCCACCCCGGAGGAAACCTCAAGATAAAGGGTAAAGGACTCCCATCAGTCCCAGGGCCCTGTGCCTGGGGTTGCGGGTGAGAGACCCCTCCTTCAGTCTGGCTGGGGCATTGTCCTTTCCTTCCTGTCTGGGTGAAGGTGTTTGCGGTCATTTCCTCTCAGACTCGTTTCCCTCTCCAGAAGCTCAGGCCTGAACCTCAGCCTGGCACCGCTCCCAGCTGTGCGTACCCATGCGGGTCCCAGCGGCCCTCAGCCTCAGTTTCCCACTCTGTAATGCCTTAAACATCTTTCTAGACCTGTCACATTCCCAGTTCAGATCCCACCGCTTATTGGCCCTGTGCCGTAATCCTCAGCTTCCTCGTCTGAAAAATGGGCATATTAATTGTACCAGCTGACAGGTAATTAAACGCATGGAGTCCACAGCCCTGGGTTGCCTGCCTTCTAGTGGGGTGATTTGGGGTGAGTCCCTCGATCTGTCCAAGCCCCAGGTTTCTCCTCTGTAGAATGGGGATGAAGTCTTTCCCCAAGTACACACCACCTAGGTGAGTAAAGAATGTAGGACTCATTTATATCAACACCTATGCCCTTCTCCAGTTATTTTTTTTTAATATATTTTATTGATTTTTCACAGAAAGGAAGGGAGAGGATAGAGAGTTAGAAACATCGATGAGAGAGACATCGATCAGCCGCCACCTGCACGCCCCACACTGGGGATGTACCTGCAACCAAGATACATGCCCTTGCCCAGAATCGAACCTGGGACCCCTTAGTCCACAGGCCGATGCTCTATCCACGGAGCCAAACCGGTTTCGGCGCAGGTTATTTAAATTTCTACAGCTCCCCCAAACGATTTATTTTGAATAATTAACCCACATCACGTGTCGTTCATTTTCGATGCAAGCCAGAGCTTAGTTCGGTGCCGGGCCCACGGCTAAGGCAGGACTGTTGTTATTGGTGAGAGTGCAGAATGAGTGCCCCTGGAGGGCGGAGTCACACTGTGTGCCCAGCAGGCTCCTGTGGCAGAGGCCCCAGCGCCTGGCCTGGGCCGAATCCCGATGCCAGCGGGCTGAGGACGGGCTCCGGGCATCTCAGGAAGAGGTAGTTTGCAGGGCATGGGGCATGGGATACAGAAGGCGCCTAGGAGGGCAACCTCTCCTGCAGGGCCCTCTCCAGTGCCCACTGGCACCGAGGCCAGGCCCCGCACGAGGCGGGAAGTCGGCTTCCCAGCTTAGGGCCCAGGGAAACGGCTTGGGTCTGCTCAGCCCGAAGGAGTAGCCAGGAGGATGCTCAGGGCTCCTGCCTGGCTGCCTGCTGGGCCCTCTCAGGGGCATTCCGTGGGCCTTCTAGCAGCTTCTCCCCTCTCCGGACCAGGCTGCCAAGTGTCGTACCAGCTCTGCTCCGAGCACCTCCTGGGCACCTGGCAGGCAGCGCACGGTGTTCTTTGGGCCATTGAATACAGCACTGGCCACTTCACAGATGAGGAAAATGTGCATCAGCTGGGCACGGCCTCTCCCGGCTCATGGCCAGATTGGAACCCTGCCCCGCCCCCCCCAGTCCAGCTTCCGGACTGCCACCCTGCAGCCTGCGCCGGCCTTGGCAGCGCCCCTCCCTGCGCCCGTGCCCCAGCCCCTCCACTGACATCCTCCACTGCTTTCGCTTCCAGAATCCCCTGCCGCCAGCTGCCAGCCTCTGCATCAGACCGAGCTGCTTCCCAGCCCGTCCGTGGCTCTGGGTCCCTGGCCCATCGTGTGCCACCACCCAGGCGCTTGCAGGCGCTGGGGCGGCCGGGCGCCCTGGCTCAGAAACCGTTAAACGGCTCGGCTTTGCCTCTCTCCCCGCTAACGTACCAGGCAGCTTTCCCACAGCGCGAGCATTTTACTTTATTCATTTATTTTGTAAGAAGCGCAAATGCGCCGAGACTGGTTTGGCTCAGTGGATAGAGCATCGGCCTGCGGACTGAAAGGTCCAAGGTTCGATTCTCGTCGGGGGCATCTACCTTGCTTGCGGGCACAACTCCAGTGGGGGGCGTGCAGGAGGCGGCTGATTGATGTCTCTCTCTCATGGATGTTTCTGACATTCTATCCCTCTCCCTTCCTCTCTGTAAAAAAGCAATAAAATATATTAAAAAAAAAAAAAGAAGCGCAAATGCTTTTTTAAAAAAATTTTAAATATATTTTATTGATTTTTTTACAGAGAGGAAGGGAGAGGGATAGTTAGAAACAACGATGAGAGAGAAACATCGATCAGCTGCTTCCTGCAACCAAGGTCCATGCCCTTGACCGGAATCGAACTTGGGCCGATGCTCTATCCACTGAGCCACACCGGTCTCGGCAGCATGCGCATTTGAGAAGAATGTGCTGAGCACTCGCTCGTTGCCAGGTTCCGGTGGAGTCGTTTTCTTGTGTCATCTCCTCGGCTCGGCTCGTCAGTGCTGATCATTTCCCTGCACAGGTGGGGAGACGGGCTCCGGAGGAAGGGGCGCTGCTCACAGACACTGGAGCAGTGAGAGCCCACGTCTCCCGCACTGAGTCAGACGCCGCTAAGCACCGGTACATGTTGTGTCATTCAATCCAAGCCGGCGAGGCCACTGCCGTCCTCACATGAGAGATGAAACCGAAGCGCAGAGGGCGATGGGGTGCCCAAGGCCACACAGCCAGGAAGTGGTGGAGTCTGGGTTCTGACGGGGGGCCCGGCTCCCCAGCCCACTCTCGGGACTCACGGATCTCGAGGAAGTGGAGGTGGGATTTGAATCCAGGACTGACTGCATCCAGGCCCCGTGCTCCCGGCCCTCCCCTGGGAGGCAGGAGCCGGCCTCCGGCCGTGGGATGGCTCCAGCACATCAGGCACAAACCGCAGCGGGAAGCAGGCCAGCCGCAGCCAAGTGCAAGGAAGTGGCTTTGGCCTAGACCCTGCGGGGCGGTGCCCCCCCAGGCCGCTCTGGGGGAGGGCCTGGGCTCCCCAAGGGCCCCGGCATCGGCAGGCGTCTGCGCTGTCCCGTTTCCCGCCTCCAGCAGCCTCCCAGTTCTGACACTTACATTTCTTATGCGCCTGGCAGGCTCCTTAGAAAAAAAAGAAAAGAAAAACAATAACGAATTCGTAAACACAAAATTCAGAAACACATGTTCAGAGATGACCTCTCTCTGTGTAATGTCCATGCTCTGGATGAGTTACTGTGAAAGCCCAATGGGGACGCCCAAGTTCACTGCAAAAGGGAACTTGGAACGAGACCTGCCCTCGGAGCACGGGTTCCAGTGTGAGACAGGCCCGTCCAACCAACTGTGTGTCTCCGGACCGGTCACTTGACCTCTCTGAGCCCGGCGAGACCGGGAGAGAACCCACTAGCCTGTCACACCTGGCCAGGGGGTCCTCTTATTATTACCAGGGGGTGAAAGAGCCACAAGTCACCGCCAGGCCCCCGAGGGACCACAGCTTGGGCTGGGCCGGCTGCAGGATGACGAGCGAGCTGTATCCTGGTGACCAGCCTGTTTTCCTGGAGGGACGGGCGCCCTTGGCCCTATCGCTGGGGCCTGGGCCTTACTTCGCGGGGCCTCCCTTCCTCCCACGCCCTCACGCTGAGGCAATGCCCAGCTGGCAGTGCCCCACCCGGCCGCCCAGGGACTGGGTGTAACGGTCTCCGTCACCGGTGCATGCAGCTGGCAAGGCCCGGGCCCCTGGGGGAGCGTGGCCGGGCCTGGGGCTGAGGTCCTCGGAGCAGGAGCTGGAGGGGTGTGCGGAGGCTGGGGCAGGGGCACCTCCCCCCATAGAGGCGTCCCTTGACCAAGCAACGGGATTCATCCTTTTTCTTTTTCTTTTTGAAGTTATCTTTCCTTTTTATTTTTTTTATTTTAATAAATCTTTATTGTTCAGATGATTAAGATTGTTCCTCTTTTTCCCCCCTATAGCTAGCTCCTCTCCACCCAGTTCCCACTCCCCCCTTTGCCCTTACCCCCGTCCCCCGACTGTCCTCATCCATCCGTGTACGATTTTTGTCCAGTCTCTTCCCGCACCCGCACACCCCTTTCCCCCCAAGAATTGTCAGTCTACTTGCTTTCTATGATTCTATTATATTCACCCGTTTATTCTGTTCATCAGGTTTTTAATTCACTTAATTTTTAGATTCACTTGTTGATAGAAGGGTAAGGTAGGGGTCACAGCTAGGCAGTCTGGCTTACTTCCATGCTCTGGACCACTGGACTCCATGCCCTGGGCTGTCTCGGCCTCTGTGCCTTCGCACAGCTGTTCCTTCTGCCTGGAATGCCTTTCCACCCCTTCTCTGCCTGGCAAACTTCTATGTGTTCTTCAAAACCCATCTCAAATGTCCCCTCCCTGGGGCGACAGCCTCTGCTCTACAGCATGCCCACCAGCTCTCATGTGAGCACCGGCATAGATGCGAGTGATGTCTGTGGCCGTGTCTGTCTGCCCAGAAGCAGGCTCCAGATCTGGTCCATCTCTGTGTCCCTACACTCAGGATGGGCCAGGCCTGGGGCAGGCACCGGTGAGTGACTGAGTGAATGGCCAAATGAACACTTCATCACATTCCGGTTATTAACGTGGACATGTCTTTGAGAACAGGTTCCAGTTCTGTATTAAAATAGCCAGATGTTTCAGGCTATTGGAGAAGTCGAGCTTTTGGAGAAAAAGAAAAGTAAGACACCAACTCTTGTGTCCTTTTCTCATAGAAAGCTACCTTTTTGCCTCACTTTAAAATATATATATATTTTTAGCCAAAACCGGTTTGGCTCAGTGGATAGAGCGTCAGCCTGTGGACTGAAAGGTCCCAGGTTCGATTCCGGTCAAAGGCACGTACCTTGGTTGTGGGCACATCCCCTGTAGGGGGTGGGCAGGAGGCAGCTGATGGGATGTTTCTCTCTCATCGATGTTTCTAACTATCTCTCTCCCTTCTTCTTTGTAAAAAAATCAATAAAATATATTTATAAATATATATATATATATATATATATATATATATATATATATATATATATATATATATTAAG
>JAAGEH010000124.1:8391069-8421226 GCA_011751065.1 Lasiurus cinereus | reverse complement strand
ATATATTAAGTGATTTCAGAGAGGGAGAGAGATAGAAACTCATCAGTGATGAGAGAGACTCATTGCTCGGCTGCCTCCTGCATGCCTCCTCTTGGGGAGGGAGCCCACAACCAGGGTATGTGCCCTTGACCAGAATGAAACGCAGGACTCTTCAGCCCACAGGCCAATGCTCTAACCACTGAGCACACCATCCAGGGCTTGCCCCGCTTCTAATCCTGAGCCCAGTGCAGCCTTTTGGGCCTTGGTGACAAATTCATACCTACCCCTGGAGGAGGAGGAGGAGGAGGAAGAGGAGGTGATCTAACACCCCAGGAGGCCAGGGGCGGGAGGATGAAAACTACAACACCAGAAGGAAGTTCTTAGCGCCTCGTGGGTTCCTCCCGCATCTGCAGAGGAAAATGACGTTGTGTTGAAAACAGTCATCCTAAAGGCCTTGTTTTGGTAAAAGGGGCCCCACCCCTTGAAATTCATGCTCCTTGCCTCCCCGCCTCACCCGGGAAAGATCTGAGCCGCCCAGAAGAGCGGAGGGGAAGGGAGGATGACCTCACGTCACACCGCCCGGCTGCTGACGCCAGTGAGTGCAGCTGTGCGTCATGCTCTCCCTCCGCTGCGTGTGCCCTTCCACAGAAGAAAGCACTTCCCCCCGAGGAAGCGCTGGGAGTCATCTCCCAACCCTCACAGCTGCCTCTTCTCACATCCTGACCCCTTTGTCCCGCCAACAACCGTGGAGGGAGCGCCTACTGTGTGCCAGGCCCTGGCTGGGTCCTGGGGAGAAAGGATCAGCTGCCTCTCTGGGGCCGCTCTATTCAGCTAAGGACACATGGACTTCTCCTCCTTGTAGCTATGGCCGGGCTATGAAGAGAGTGCTGGTTCTCTGACCTGGCCCGTGGGGCTGGGGGGGCTTTCGGAGGGGGTGCTGGGTGGGGGTGAAGGAAGAGGAGGAGGCCCTGGCCTGGAGGGAGGGAGAAAGGACAGGTCGGGCAGAGGGCACGGCCTCTGGGGAAGGAATTCCAGTGTGGCCCCCACGGCTGCTGGTTCCTGGACCTCCCTGGAGGCAGAGACCAGATGTTGTTGGGGTGTAGCCCTCTCCGTCAACTAGTTAACTGATAGACTCAGGACATCCTGATGGCCTACGCCAATCAGAGTGGTCCTCATCCCCTGGCCGGTGGGTGGAGGCGGGGGAGGCCACCCCGGCCAGTTCTGGCTTTGAGGAGAGAATGGATGGGTGGTCTTCCCGAGGACTTCTGGGAAAACCGGTGGTCTCTCTCCTGCCTCTGGACACCAGTGGCGATGGCGTGATGTCCAGAATTGCAGCAGCCGTTTTGCAACCCGGAGGATGAGACCAAACGAGGGTGGGCTAAGCAAACAGAACGGGAATCTGGGTCCTTAATGATGTGACCCAGGCTTGGGATAAACAACCTCGACCGCCAAGATCGGTTTGGCTCAGTGGATAGAGCATCGGTTTGTGGACTGAAAGGTCCCAGGTTCGATTCCAGTCGGGGGCATGTACCTTGTACCTTGGTTGTGGGCACATCTCCACTGTGGGGCGTGCAGGAGGCAGCTGATTGATGTCTTTCTCTCATTGATGTTTCTGACTTTCTATCTCTCTCCCTTCCTTTCTATAAAAAATCAATAATATATATTTTAAAAAAACGCCCTGCCTGGGGCTGTCTGTGGTTTAAGTGCCTTTGAACTGGGTTTGGGGACTGTCAGCCTGGTTGGAAGTGGGGGTGCAGGGTTCTTACTGTAGTCATTATATAATACGACGAGCACTTGGTGTTCAGCTGGATTGTGCGTTTACTGAGAGTGCGAGCGGAGCTGGTGGAGCTGAGGGTGGGGCTAGAGCTTCATCCCTCACACTGTCCTTTGGCTCCACTAAAGGCCATTAGAGGGAGCAGCCCCTCACCCCAGGGGCTCACACAGGGAGCCGTGGGGCAGCTGCCAGGAGAAGTGGGGTACGCATCTGTGTGCTTCCCTAACGCGGCTTTGGATTTGTCAGTTTCTCCTGGCCGTCCTGTCCAAGTCCCTGCACTGAAACATTACCCGCAGACTATAAATTCATCCCTCTAAAGCACACAGTTCAGTGGCTTCTGGTAAATTCCCAAGGTTGTGTAACCATGGTCACTATCTTACTCCAGAACATTTTTGTCACCCCATAAGGAAACCCCATGCCCATTAACAGTCACTCACCAGCCCTCATAAGCTCCCGCAGCCCCCGGAAGCCACGAATCTGCCTGCCTTTATGGGTTTGCCTATTCTGACCTTGCACATGAATCACACGGCATGTGGCGTCTGTGCCTGGCCTTCCTCCACACCAAGCACCCCCGCGGAGAAAGTCCTAAACCAGGACAAGAGCCACCGCAATCCCCTCTGGTTACATATAGCACCCCCGCTTCCTATATGCACACAACATTTCATAGAAGTAAAAGCATACTATGCATGTGGTTTTTAAAAGTTTTTCACCTGACCAAGTATCAAAGACATCTTTCTGTGCCACTGCAGATCTGTATAACCCTTTCCAATGTGTGCAGAATAAATTATGCGGTTAAAAAAATAAGTCTGGCCCTCGATGGTTTGGCTTGGTGGATAGAGCGTCGGCCTGCAGACTGAAGAGTCGCCGGTTCAGTTCCGGTCAAGGGCATGTACCTTGGTTGCAAGCCCCAAGCCCTGGCCAGGGGCATGCGGAGGCAACCAATCGATGTTCCTCTCACGTCTCTGTCTCTCCCTCTCCCTTCCCCTCTCTCTGAAAATCAATGGGAAAAGATCGTTGGGGGAGGATTAAGACGAAAGTCTGGCTCGAGCTCAGTGCTCAAGTGTCCAGGCCCAGGAGGGGCCAGAGGAGGGACTGTCCCCTCTGGATGTGCTCTCCGGCATGTCCAGCTTTTCGTGAGTGTCAGTGGTGAGACGAGCATCCTGTGTGTACATTTCCTTTCCGTGAAGCCCTAGACCTGGCTGTGGTCCCAAGGCTCTGCATGTTTACTTTAAAAAAAATATTTGCCCAACTGTCCTTCGCAAAGGTTGGGCTGTCCACTACAGGGAAGCATACTGACCTCTGGACTCGAGCTGTTTGGGCTTTGGTTTTGTTTTGTTGTTTAGTTTTTGTTCATCCTCACCAGAGGATCATTTTCCTCATTGCTTTTTAGAGAGAGTGGACGAGAGGGAGGGAGGGGGGAGAGGGAAACATTGATGTGAGAGACATCAATGGGTTGCCTCCTGAATGCACTCCACAACCAGGTCCTGGGATCCAACCTGCCACCCAGGTACCTGCCCTTGACTCGGAATGAAACCTGAGACCCCCTCGGTCTGTGGGCTGATGTTTTAACCGTTTGGCAACACCAGCTAAGGCTTTAACTGCTTGGGTATGGATCCCTTCTCTGCTGCTAATGAGCAGTAGGGCCTTCTCAGTTTCCTTACCTGTAGGATGGGGATCATCAGAGTACCAGTCTCCTGAGGTTGTTATGAGAATTAAATTAGTGTAATACACGAAGGCAGTGGTTCTCAACCGGCAGGGTTGGGGAGTGACTGTGCCTCTCCCCCTCCCCCAGGGGCTATTTGGGAATGTCTGGGAGGTATTTTTTTAAAAATATATTTTATTGATTTTTTACAGAGAGGAAGGGAGAGAAATAGAAAGTCAGAAACATTGATGAGAGAGAGACATCGATCAGCTGCCTCCTTCACGCCCCACAGTGGAGATGTACCCGCAAGCAAGGTACATGCCCCCAACTGGAATCGAACCCGGGACCTTTCAGTCCAAAAGCCGACACTCTATCCACTGAGCCAAACCAGTCTCGGCATCTGGAGGTATTTTTGTTTGGAACAACTGGGGTGGGTACTACTAACAACCTGTGGGTAGAGGTGAGGGAGGCCGCTAACCATCCTACAATGCCCAGGACAGCCCTGTCCACCCCTCACAAAGAATGGTCCCAGATGCCGACCATGCTGAGGCGGAGAAGGGCCTGTCCCCGCGTAGTTCTCATCAGGGATGACTGTCATTATTCACACTCTCACCAAACGTGGGCCAAACCTTTCATCTGTGTTCACAGCGATGGAGAGAACGTAATACGGTGGTAGATTTCTAAGCCATCAAAGGAGCATTTCCTTATCCTCTCCTGGGGCTGACTTCCCGACACCAATGTCCATCTGGCCGTGCGTTTCCAGGGACCTGGGCTGGCAGTTGGGGTCCAGCTAAGGAGACTTTGACCTTGTGAGCAACAGCTTCACCGTTCCTGAAATCCCCTGACAGCGCCTGTGTTTGTCTTGGAATATGTAGAGGCAGGGACGGTGGTGAGTAAAGAGTGGGTTTTGAAGTCAGACCTGGATTCAGATCTCAATGCAGCTGTTTCCTAGTGGTGAAAATGACTTCTCTAAGCCCCAGGTTTCCCCATCTGTAAAATAGGGTTATTGTGAGGGTTACATAAGATAAGGTAGCGCCGGGCTTCATTCAGAGTCAATGCTCTATAAATAACAGACTTTACTCAGTGATTGCCAGATCCAAGCCCTTTGCTAAGACCTTCCTTCCTTCCTTCCTTCCTTCCTTCCTTCCTTCCTTTCTTTCTTTCTCCCTCCCTCCCTCCCTCCCTCCCTCCCTTCCTTCCTTCCTTCCTTCCTTCCTTCCTACCTTTATATATTTTAAAATATTTTATTGATTTTTTACAGAGAGGAAGGGAGAGGGATAGAGAGTTAGAAACATCGATGAGAGAGAGACATCCATCAGCTGCCTCCTGCACACCCCCTACTGGGGATGTGCCCGCAACCAAGACACATGCTCTTGACCGAATCGAACCTGGGACCTTTCAGTTCACAGGCCGATGCTCTATCCACTGAGCCAAACTGGTTTCGGCTGCTAAAACTTTTCATATTCTTTCAGCTTACCAGTAACTGCTGAGTTAGTCATTGTTATCATCACAGTGTCTATTTATCGGGACCTGTGTCTATTTATCCACAAACAAGGGGAAGCCATTTGTTGAGCTGTTGGTCAACATTCCACAAACATTTGCTGAGCATGACCAGGTGCTGGGCTCTTAATTCTCTCCCATTCAGATGGAAGAGGTAAACAAATTAAAAAACAAACAAAATGTCAGGGAAAAGACCAGGCATATTAGCTTTCACCATACATGTAAATGGGTTAATTTCTTTTATTAAAACAACAAAAGAAGACACGCTAAGAAGCAGGAAAAGAAAATTTTAATTACCATGATATTTACAAGAGAACTAAAACAGCTATGGAAAAAAAACCCACAAAAAATCTTGAATTAAATAGCTCTGTATTTATAAATTATCAAATTATATTTCAAGCTGAAACCGGTTTGGCTCAGTGGATAGAGCATCAGCCTGTGGACTGAAAGGTCCCAGGTTCGATTCCAGTCAAGGGCATGTACCTTGGTTGCGGGTACATCCCCAGTAGGGAGCGTGCAGGAAGCAGCTGATCGATGTTTCTATCTATCCCTCTTCCTTCCTCTCTGTAAAAAATCAATAAAAAATATTTTTTAAAAAGTTACATTTCAAATGAGGAACCAACCACACGGAAGGGAAAAAGAGAACTAACCCATGTAACTTCTGAATACGAAATTTTTGTAATATACCCTAAGTCTAAAGATGAAAAAAATTATAAACGAATATTCTGTCTAATAGGCTTGTTTTTCATAGTGGCCTGGATGATCAGTTGTGAAATACTCTCTGTGCACTGGAGGATTGGATAATAAGTGAAATATGCTGAAGATGTGAAAGCCAGTTTTCTCACTGTTGTAGAAGGAAATACAAATATGCGATGGGGTAGGCCAATATGCTGCGGTATTGGACTGGAACTGGGTATATCATCCAGAAGTCCTGGACTTGTGTTAATATATGGATGTATTTTCTACTTCTGTCAATGTATTTTCTACTTCTGCCCACTGAGAGGACCCGGAAACAATGCACCATGAAAATGAGCCCACCTAGTGCCCAGCTCCTCGCTTCTAAATATCACCCTCCCCCAAGGAGGCCAGGCTTCGTGAAGAAATGGCTGATGGCTGGGTGAGGACCGAGAATGTACACAGTGAGCCTGGAGCATCCTTTTGTGCCAGGAAGTAAGGAAGTGCTCAGTGAGTAATAGAGACGCAGCAAAAGGACGCAGTGCACTCCGGTTGGTAGCTCAGTTGGTTAGAGTGCAGTCCCGATGTGTCAAGGTTGTAAGTTCCATCTTTGGTCAGGGCATGTACATGAAGCAACCAATGAATGCACAGATAAGTGGAACAACAAATTGGTGTTTCTCTCTCCCTCTCTCTCACTCAATTCAACAATTTCAATAATTTCAAAAGGACATAGTTTGAGCTCTCACTGGCCAAATCTGGAACAATTTGGTTATCAAATAAAGAATGACAATATTAAATAACACATTGAATAAGAAGGCATGGGCCCATTGTCCACACAAACATACATTGTTTTGGCATACTATTCTTTTTGTCTTTTTTAAATTTATTTATTGTCTAAAGATTTACATATATCTCCTTCTCCCACCAATTGACCACCCTCCCCACACCCAGCCATTCCCACCCCAGGCCAGCTCCGACTGCCCCAGTGTCTGTGTCCATTGGTTATGCTAAAATGCATGCATACAAGTCCTTTAGTTAATCTTTAACAACCCCTCCCCCATCTTCCCTGCCATTTGTCTCTGGATCTATTTTTGTTCATCAAATTATGTTGATCATTATATCCCACATGAGAGAGATCATGTGATATTTATCTTTCTCTGACTGGCTTATTTCGCTTAGCATAATGCTCTCTAGTTCCATCCATGCTGTTGCAAATGGTAAAAGTTCCTTCTTTTTTATAGCGGCATAGTATCCCATTGTGGAAATGTACCCATTGAGTAGATGTACCACAGTTTTTCAACCCAATCATCTGCTGATGGGCACTTAGACTGTTTTCAAATCTTAGCTATGGTAAATTGTGCTGCTGTGAACATAGGGGTGGATATATTCTTTCTGATTGGTGTTTCTGATTTCTTGGGATATATTCCTAGTAGTGGGATTACTGGGTCAAATGGGAGTTCCATTTTTAGTTTTTTGGTTTTTTTTAAATATATTTTATTGATTTTTTTTTTTTTTACAGAGAGGAAGGGAGAGGGATAGAGAGTTAGAAACATCGATATGAGAGAGACATAAATCAGCTGCCTCTTACATGCCCCCTACTGGGGATGTGCCCGCAACCAAGGTACATGCCCTTGACCGGAATTGAACCTGGGACCTTTTAGTCTGCAGACCAATGCTCTATCCATTGAGCCAAACCAGTTTCTGCAGGTCTAGTAGTTTTTTGATGGAGTCTTCGGGGTTTTCTATGTACAGTATCATGTCATCTGCAAATAAGGACAGTTTTACTTCTTTTCCAATTTGGATGCCTTTTATTTCTTCTTCTTGTCTGATCGCTATGGCTAGCACTTCTAATACTATGTGGAACAGGAGTGGTGAGAGTGAGTGACCAATAATGATAGAAACTTTAAATCACAAATTTGTCATCATCAGCGTAATACTTAATATAGTTAAGAATTTTATCAAGGTGCTAAAGCTAGAGGGTGAAAGTATGGTGGAAATATCTGGATAGTCTCAAAGTATTCCCCATAAAATTCTATATTAATTATATGGAGAAAATAGCAATTGTACAGAAGATAAAACTGGCAGACATCACCTTAATGGAGGGATGAAAGTAAGCTTCACTAATAACAAATCAACATCAAGTGGTTCTTCTCCTCCTCCTCCTCCTCCTCCTCCTCCTCCTCCTCCTCCTCCACCTCCTCCTCATCCTTCTCCTCTTCTTCTTCTTCCTCTTCCTCTTCTTTTTTGCAACAGAAGTCTGCTTTTATTGATTGTGTTACAAAAGAGCCAGTTTAGCCAAGACTGATTTGGCTCAGAGGATAGAGCGTCAGCCTGCAGACTGAAGTGTCCCAGGTTCGATTCCCGTCAGTGGCATGTACCTAGATTGCGGGCACAACTCCAGTAGGGGGCGTGCAGGAGGTAGCTGATTGATATCTCTCTCTCTCATGGATGTTTCTGACTCTCTATCCCTCTCCCTTCCTCTCTGTAAAAAATCAATAAAATATATTTTTAAAAAAAGCCAGTTTAGTAAAAAAGACCAAAGCCCATGTCATCCTCAGGCTCCTGAGATTCTTCTTCCTTTGCTTCCACTTTCTTCTTCTCGGCAGGGGGTGGGAGGGGGCGGGGGGGGGCAGCATCGGTGGAGGGACAGGGCCTCCGGCTGGTGCAGCACTAGCTGCAGGGGCAGGTCCACCGGCCCCTCCGCTGCAGGTGAGACTCGCCGTGTTGACGTTGGCCAGAGCCTGCGCGAACAAGCCTGGCCAGCAAGGTTCAGCATTTACACCAGCTGCTTTAACGAGGGCATTGACCTTATCCTCCGTCACCGCCACGTCATCCCCGTGCAGGATGAGGGCCGAGGAGACGCAGGCGAGCTCCGAGACGGAGGCCGTGGGGAGGGTGAGTGCTGGGCCTCGCCCCAACGCGGCCCCAGCTTCCTCAGAAGAACCGAACACCTTACCGGCAGCTGGGAAAGGGTTCAAGTGGTTCCTTTTTATTTTTTAAAAATACATTTTATTGATTTTTTTACAGAGAGGAAGGGAGAGAGATAGAGAGCTAGAAAGAAACATCGATGAGAGAAAGTGCCCACAACCAAGGTACATGCCCTTGACCAGAATTGAACCTGGGACCTTTCAGTCCGCAGGCCGATGCTCTATCCACTGAGCCAAACCGGTTCCAGCTCAAGTGGGTCTTAACCTCATGTTAATGCCCTGAGAAGGACATAGTCTCATTTCTGCAGTATCCCTGCCCCAAGTGAATAGCCTGAATAAGGAAACATCTTTTGAAAATTGAAGAATATTTTACAAAATAAATGCCACATACGCTTAAAAAAATGGCACTGTCGCCTGGCTGGTGTAGCTCAGTGGTTGAGCGTTGACCTATGAATCAGGAAGTCATGGTTTGATTCCAGGTCAGGGCACATGCCAGGGTTGCTGGCTCCATCCCCAGTAGGGGGCGTGCAGGAGGCAGCCAGTCAGTGATTCTTTCCCATCATTGATGTTTCTATCTCTCCCTCCCTCTTCCTCCCTCTGAAATCAATAAAAACACATTAAAAAAAAATAGTACCGCCATGAAAAGCAAAGAAAGGCTGAGGAAGTGCTCGGGAGGTAAGGCAAACTAAAGAGACGTGACCATGAAATGTGAACTAGAAAGTGAGATAATGGACTTGGACTAGAAAAGAATTGCTCTAAAGGGCGTCATTGGGAAGGTTATCCAAATTTGAATAATTACTGTAAATTAGATGTAGTATCATGTCAGTGCTCAGTTTCCTGATTTTGCTAATTGTACCGTGGTTATGTGACTGTCCATTTTCTCAGGAAATATAGGGGGAAATGGGATATCTAACTGCAATTTCCCCTCAAATGGTTTGGAAAAAAAGTGCACAGAGAGAATGATAAAGCAAATGTCACAAAGTGTGAATAACCGGCGAATCTGTGGGAACCCTTTGTGCTATTCTTGTAACTTTTATATTACATCAATGGAAAAAGTGAAACAGCAGCAAGAAAGAAGAAAACCTGTTTGGATTCTTTTCTTTAAAGAAGCTATTTTCCCTCGAGGAACGAATTCGAACGGTTGTCTCCTTAGCAAGCCTAGACTCTTCCTCAGCGGTTTCAGGACAGATGCCGATCTTTCGGAACAGATGCAAATCTTCTGAGATGTGTTCGTAAGGTCCTCGCTCTCCAGCCATGCCTTGAGGACTGTACTTCTCGACCACCACCCTTCCTGTCAGGTTCATGGACAATACCCAGTGGACACGTGCACTGTGCCATCTCCGAATCTTCAAGGCTCATCCCCACGCCAGGCCCGAGCAGGAGATCAGGGCAGGAGTCTGTGAAGCTGAAAGATTGAAATATCCAGAGAATTGCTAAAACCGGTTTGGCTCAATGGATAGAGCGTCAGCCTGCAGACTGAAAGGTCCCAGGTTTGATTCCGGTCAAGGGCATGTACCTTGGTTGTGGGCACATCCCCAGTAGGGGGCGTGCAGGAGGCGGCTGATCGATGTCTCTCATTGATGTTTCTACCCTCTATCCCTCTCCCTTCCTCTCTGTAAAAAATCAATTAAAAAAAATATTTTTTTTTAAGAAATAGCCAGGGAATAGCCAGAGCTGGGACGGAGCGGGAATGTGGAGGAACCCCACTAGGTTCTGGAGGGCCAGGGACCCTTGCGCATGCCTGGATCCTGGACAAAAAAGCTGTGCACACAGCGGTGGTCTGGAGCCCCCACCCTGTGTCTTGCTGACGGAGGGGTCTGCCTTGGAATGGCAATCAGGAGAGAGGGGAGAAATTCCCCTCTGCAGGCGCAACTCGGGACTAATCCCATCAGCGTGGCTAGGGGTGATCCGGATGACAGCTTTGCTCAAGTGCCCTTCAGGGTTCAGTGGAAGTTCACCAGCTCCTCCGCTTGGTTCAGCTCACTCACCGAACTCGGTGAGGACTCGGGGCTTTTGATCTGATCTTGTGAGTCAGGGCACGTGGCTTTCGGTTTGACGTGCCCAGTTCCTCCAATTCTCATCTCAGTTCTTAAAGGTCCGCAGGTGATGGGGGGTGCGGTTGGGATGTTTGGAGGTGAATGGCTATGGGTGAGACCGGGGGTGCGTGGAGGCCTTGAATGCTACCCTGGGAGCACGGTTTGACCTCAGGGCAATGGGAGGCGCTGCGGGACAGGGAGGGGTAAAGGAGTGAAATGATCTGATGTTCATTTTCAAATTCATCCTAGCACAGCGGTTCTCAACCTGTGGGTGGAGACCCCTTTGGGGGTCGAACAACCCTTTCACAGGGGTCTCCTAAGACCATCGGAAAATGCAGATATTTACATCATGATGCATCACAGTAGCAAAATTTCATGGTTGGGGGTCACCACCCCATGAGGAACTGTATGCAAGGGCCGCCGCCTTAGGAAGGTTGAGAACCACTGTCCTAGCAGCTGACGCTGAGGCTCAGAGGGCGGAAAGAAGCAGAGAGATCAGGGTGGAGGCCATCACAGAAACCCAGGCAAAAACGAGAGTGAGAGTATTCTCTAGGCCTTGCCCGAGAATGGAGACGGTGACAGTTAGCATCCCACCACCGACTTCTTATTCAGGTGGCAGACATTGCTGAGTGCTCCGTGTCCTCCGGGGGCCTGGGGGCAGCTCCCAGTGACAGCCACCACCCGTGGATCGATCTGAGCAGCCACCCTCTAATGACTCTCTGGTGTAGAAGGCAAGGAAAGGCGTCCGTTGTGAGGATATGTGTGGGTTTGCTGACAACTCTGGGTCTGCCCAGCCCGGGGCCTGGGGACAGAATGAGGGTGATGCCTTACATTATAGTCCTTGAGGCCTGACCAGAGAGGCTCAGTGGTTGAGCGTTGACCTCTGAACCAGGAGGTCATGGTTTGATTCCCAGTGAGGGCACAGGCCTGGGTTGTGGACTCGATCCCCCATGTGGGGTGTGTAGAAGGCAGCTGATCAATGATTTTCTCTCTTCATTGATGTTTCTCTCTCTCCCTCTCCCTTCTCTGAAATCAATCAATAAATATATAAATTTTTTTTAAAAAAAGAAAGTCTTTACCAAAACCGGTTTGGCTCAGTGGATAGAGACGTCGGCCTGTGAACTGAAAGGTCCCAGGTTCGATTCTGGTCAAGAGCATGTACCTTGGTTGTGGGCACATCCCCAGTGTGGGGCGTGCAGGAGGCAGCTGATCGATGTCTCTCTTTCATCGATGTTTCTAGTTCTCTGTCCCTCTCCCTTCCTCTCTGTAAAAAATCAATAAAATATATATTAAGAAAGAAGGATAGAAAGAAAAAAAGAAAGAAAGTCTTTGAGGTCCCTTACAGTCATTGTGCCTCGCCCTGCTCTGTGCCCTCATGTCCCCACTTAGAGTTTTTCACGTCTATTATCTTATTTCAACCTCACAGCATTCCTGGAAGGTCAAGGTTGTCGTCCCCACTTTACAGATGAGGAAACTGAGGTAGAGACTTCCAGCAGAGTGCTGAGTACCCCTGGCATCAGGAGGTGAAACCGGGACCATCCTGGGAGCTGTCTGGCTCCAAAAGCGATGGCTCCTTCCCCGGGAAGCGCGTGCCCGCTCCCAGCTGTTGGCACTTGTCAGGGCCTCGCGCAGAAAAGCCAGAACAGGTTGGGGCTGACGTCTGGGTAACAATGACTCTCCCTGTCAGAGAAAATCCCCGGCTTACGAGGACCTGGGAAACTTGACTTCTGAGTCACCCTTACCTAATCCACTCCGTGCTGAGCCAGGGACAAGGGAGGCTCTGGCCCCAGGGTGGGGGTGGGGGTGGGGGCGCCCCGAGGGGCGGCCGCCCAGATGGCGAGGGGTGGAGGCCTCCAGCCGGGAGGAGAATGAAGTGTCTGTCCCTGCTCTGTTGGAATGAGCGCCCTAGAGCCAGGCAGCCAGGCCGGGGCGGGGCCAGCCAACCTCTGGCACGTGAAATGCCACCCCGGCTCCTGGCAGATAATTCTCCGTAATAATTCGTCCCCCGCAGGCGGGCACCCTGAAAGCCCTGTCTGTTCCTGCCTCGTGGGGTCCCTGGCGGAATGCGGGGGGTCGAGGTGCAGGCCCCAGCTGTGGGCAGAGTTCAGACGGGGCTGGGTGAGCAGGGCAGCGTCTGGGCACCGCCTGGGGTAGAGGAGCCTTTGTGCTCTGGGCCCCCGGTGTCCCACCCCCACCCCGAGTGGCTCCATTGAGGAGAAACAGCTGACACACGCCCTTGCTCTCTCCTTCTTCTGAGGCAGCCTGGGCAGAGAGTGCTGTCCTGGGTGCAGGCTGGCATCTGACCAATCTACCCTCGCCCCTCCTTCTCAGCTGCAGGAGGCCTCAGCCTTGGAGCATGGCACAATCTCCTGGGGAGCTTTTATTTATTTTTAATATATTTTATTGCTTTTTTATAGAGAGGAAAGGAGAGGGATAGAGAAAAACATCGATGAGAGAGAGACATCAATCTGCTGCCTCCTGCATGCCCCCCACTGGGAATGTGCCTACAACCAAGGTACATGCCCCCCGACCGGAATCGATCCGGGGACCCTTCAATCTGCAGGCCGATGCTCTATCCACTGAGCAAACCGGTTTCGGCCCTGGGGAGCTTTAAGTACACACCGACTCTCAGATTCTCGGAGAGGGCGTTACCTGTCACAAGGGCGGCAGTAGCTGCCACTTCCTGAATGCCCGCTGCGTGCTGGCCATCTCGCTCAGGGTTTACCCAGCCACCCAGCAGTTGCCATGGCTTTTCAGCTCTTAGCCAAGTGGTAAGGGGGAGGGATAGCGCCGAGTGGTCCCCAAACCCAATGAGCTTACAGCCTCTGACCTCTGTCACTTCTGAGTGGGGCACAGAGCTGTGTGCCCGTCGTGTCCAGCGTGGGAGAGTGTTGTTGCCACAACAACAGCGAGGCCCCGGTTCTCTGCCTAGCCAGGCCCTGCCTGCATACGAGGGCGGGATGTTTACTTGGGGATCTTCCCACGAAGATGGGTTTTCTCTCTCTCTCTCCCCGAGAACCGCAGGGTGGAGAAAGTCCCTGGGAATATCCCGTCTGCTCCCAACCTTGATGACCTGGGATGGCGTTCTAGAGTGTTCCGCGTGGAACCTGACTTAGGGATGACCGTCAGGAGTACATGATCGCAAAGGAACCTGTGAGCAAAGGCTCCAGTTTGGGAAAAGTCCCCTCCCCCAACGCCATGATGCTTTTTCCCAGGAAAGCATTTCTTTCTGCTTTTACTTCTCCCCCCAGCGATGGAGTGCAAATACCCCTCTCTCTGCCGCCCATGGGGGAAGGTGGGGTGCGGGGTGGGCTCTGAACACCTCTGGATGGCTCGCTTCTCCTCCGCACCCCGAGGGGTGGCTTCCAGGCGGCCTCGGATTCTCCTGCCCGCGTTCTTTATTCAGATCGGCAGGGTGACAAGGCCGAGTCTCATAACAAACTCAGCGTTTTTCAAAAGTTACTAAACGTCTGTGTCACGACAAGGATGTAGACCGTCGCATTTAGTCAAGACTGTCAAATCCAGCTTTTGGATCACGTGTTTATTTAGGTGCACGCCACTTTGTTGCAAACACGGGATTGTGGCAACTTACAAAAATAGATAACATACAATGGAATACAAATAAAGAGCTGAGGGTGACGGTAAAAGCGGGAAGGCTAGAAGGAAGCCAGAGTCCAGTGGGAGACGCAGTGTAATTAATTGTTAAAAATAATGACAAATTCGACTCGGAGCTTCCCAGTGGCCAAAGCAAAACAGAAACAGGAGACCGGTTACAAGATGCCTAACCACAGTTAGCTTGGGGCTTTGGTCTAAACCTAATTGCCTTAGAGTGTTCTTTTCTCTGTTCATTCATACTTGGCTTTGTTCTAAATGTGGTTGGCGTGGCATTCAAAGCTCTTTCCAAGCTGGCCCCCCCCTTCTTCCTGGGTCTCCCGTGTGGATGTGATCTGTGGCCTGGCCACACGGAATAGAAGCAACAGCCTCCATGTTTTTAGAGCTGCTGCGAGGGTGGCATACAGTTAGCACAGAGAATATACTGACCAGCCCGGAACCCCCGCTCTGCTACAGACTAAGCTGCTTAGGTAAGTCGTTTCGCCTCAGTTTCCTCATCTGAAAAATGGGCACATTCGGAGTGTATACCTTACATTGTTGTGGAGATGCGAGCATATGCACGGGGCACGCCTGGCACACAGTTGATGAGTCAATGAACATGGCTGATTACCCGATTTTAAAACCTAGCCCTCCACTTAACTGCCGACATAACTTCTCTAGGCTGCAGTCTGACTATCTGTAAAATGAGGAAAATAACGATTCCCCTACCACATAGCCCACGTACAAGGCCCGAAAACAGAAGAGGCCTAGGAAGTGTTTGCAGGTGGCAGCCAGCATCATCTCCCAGCCCGCCACGTCGCTTTCGGATGACCTTCAGGAATAAGTGATCACCAAGGAACCGGCCGTCTCGCTCCGCTCTCCCTCTCCCTCTCCCCAGATTAACGGAGAAAGAGTAGCCGGGGCGCTGCTCACATGCTTGGGCTGTGCCATCATGAGAGACACGGTCTTGTAAAACCCACGCCCAGGGTCAGGGGAAACGCGGCCCCTGAGGAGCCTGTGAGCGGAGCGCGCTGCTTGGGTGGAGGAGGCTGGATGCAGCCACTGCGATGAGTCAGGCCTTGCTCGGCCGGGCGTCACCGTCCCCCTTTATTTCAGGGGGGAGTTACAGCTGAAGCAAAACATCACCTGACGGTGCCCGACGATCCCAGATCACCTGCCGATCGGAGACATGGACTCGGCACTAAACGCCTTTCCCCGCAGCTAGACTGCCCCACGTGACAACAGGGTTCCAGATGCACAGACCGCCGGGAGCTGGCCAGCGGGGGGGCAGGGTCTGGGGGTGCAGGGATCAGCAGTAAATACCATTCAGGGAGGTGGGGATGGATTGGGCGCTGGGAGGGCTAGCGCCTGCCCAGCGAGAGCTGCCTCAGCCAGGAGAGTAAAGGGCGTAGACAGAGGCCTTCGGGGAGGAAATGGGCTGTATCCTGCTGCCAGTGTGGCCCGTGCCCTCTAGACCTTTCTGGGCCTGTTTCTCCTCTGAAACGGGGAGCGCGACTGGAGAACTTGCCGGCTCTGCAAAGCCTGTCCACAGCAGAGGAGGGGCAGGCAGGCTTCAAGGTCTTGCTGCCTGGATCTGGGGCTCAGGGAGCCCTCAGAGTTCCAGGTGGGCCTCAGCCCCAGGTCCTGGGCCCGGGGCGGCCCTGGTGCCAGCATCTCTGAAGCCGGGAACAGGGCTCCGGCTGTTCCCTGCAACCAGGGAGTCCGATGCCCCCCTGGACCCGACTGCTCCGACCTCCGCCTTCCCCAGGCCCCGGGCTGCTGGGCCAGCTCACCAAGTGACCGGGTCAGGACTGACCAAGACGAGGGAATCTGGCCAAAACCGGTTTGGCTCAGAATCTGGCCAAAACCGGTTTGGCTCAGTGGATAGAGCGTCGGCCTGTGGACTGAAGGGTCCCAGGTTTGATTCCGGTCAAGGACATGTACCTTGGTTGTGGGCACATTCCTGGTGGGGGGTGTGCAGGAGGCAGCTGATGGATGTTTCTCTCTCATCGATGTTTCTAGTTCTCTATCCCCTTCCTCTCTCTAAAAAATCAATAAAATATATTTTAAAAAAAGCAAAGAAGAGGGAATCTGTTTCGTACTGGCCCCACCTCGACCTCCGGCCCAGCGTCCGGCTCCTGGCCCACCTGGAGGTGTCCCTGAGTGCACGGAGGCTGTGGCCGGAAAGGCCCAGAGTGAAAGGGCAAGGTCAACCCCAGCCGCAGGCTCTGGAAGGGACCGGGGAGCGGCCCCAGGGCCTGGATCAGTCTTGCGGGCAGAGAGGGAGCCTGCGGCTGGCCGGCCCCCTGCCCCGGTGGGGTCGTGCTGGCAGGCAGCTGTCTGCAGCCCTCTCAGCTGTCGCCGCAGAAACAAATGCCGCTGAGGACCAAGAGAAAACAGACTTGAGTACAGAGGGAGGGGAACGGGGGGACTGATATTTTTCTTGGGGTGTGGTTTCTGCTCAGTGGCTGGGTGACCATGGAGGTTTGGAATGTGGTCGGACAGCGGGCGGGGTAGGGGAGGAGGGCTGGCCACAGCCAGGAGCGGGGACCGCAGCCAAAGGGCCCAAAGCCCGGGCCACCAACGCTCAGCCAGGGCACCGGGGGCGGCACAGAGCCTGGCCTCCGCCCAACACGAGGGCACTGGCTCCAGAGGTTTCCAGAAACCCTGGGGAGGGAGGCGGAGTTGTCAGAACCAGAGACACAGGAGAGAGGGGGACGGCACGGTCAAGTCTCATCTGTCAAAGAGGCTGCTGGGACACACGGCCTGCTGGGCCGAACTGGCTGCTTAGGCAGGGAATGGTGTCTCTCTGAGCCTCCGCGTCTTCGCCTGGTCAATGGGCTTACCTAGCTCTACCTCCAGGGGCGCTGCTGGGGGGGCGAGGTGGGTTAGTGCTCAGGGCGCTCTGGGCACGGCGCTCTGGAGTGGAAGCCCCGATTATTCCCACGGGAGCTTTCTGATGGTCTGCCCGAGGCCTAGCTCCTGCCCCCCCCCACCACCCCCACAGTCCCCAATAAATATTTGCCGATGGAGTTCCTCGCAGGCATTGCCAGGGGAGCCCCCTGCCCGTCGGGCGCAGGTGCCGCTCAGACCACGAAGTGGAGGGCGTAGGTGAGCTGGTGGCCGTTGTCCCAGGCGTACAGCACCCGCTCCCGGGGGTTGTAGTCGACCTGCGTGGTGTAGGCGTGCTCGTTGACGAAGGGCAGCTGCGGGCGGGCGTCGGTGCCCGTGTGCGTGTCGAAGGCGTAGGCCACCTGGCCCTCGCGCCGGCTGTAGGTGTCCACGGCGTACAGGATGCCGCACACCAGGAAGCAGTTGCCGTAGGAGCTGCGGCGCAGCCGCGTCTTCCACGTGGTCTCGCGGTGCACCGAGAGGTCCCCGGGGTCCAGGCGGCTCAGCACGATCACCTCGGGCGGCGCGCCGTCGCGGTCGTCCACGGCGGGGTAGATGACCCAGAGGCCGCTCTCGTCCACGGCGAAGTCGATGTCCGAGTGGCCGCGCCACTTCCAGGGCGTGGTGTCCTCGTACACGGCGTCGGGCAGCAGCGCCCAGGAGGCCACGAAGCGCTGGCGCAGGTCGTACTTGATGATGTTCTTGGTGAAGGCGCGGTTGTAGTAGAAGGCGCCCTGGTACACCACGTGGCCCGTGCCGATCCAGTTGTAGGGCAGCTTGTACATGTTGCTCCAGCGACCTGCGGGGGCAGGGCAGCGGGTCACACCAGCCTTCCGCCCACCCAGGGACCAGCGAGGCCACCCCGGGCTCTGGGGTGGCTCCCCAAGCCAGGGATACTGAGTGTGCCGTGGGCCTGTCATCCTCTCCCTGCAAACCCACTAAGGAAGGACGGGTATCCCGTCTGCCCAGGAGGAAACAGGCTGACGCCAGCCCCTGTGCTTTATTGGGACTTCTAGGCCCCATCCTATCTGCCTGGGAAGGCCTCCTTCTCTCTCAGAGCCCTGGGCCCGTGCTACCTCCTCCACGAAGCCCTCTCTGATTTCCCCCGCTTGAGCGAGGGCCTCTCCTCTGCCCTCCCGCACCTCTGTCTTTGCACCCTCCATTGGCTTTTGCGCCCCTCGAGACAGGGACCAGGCCAATTTGATCAGGCGGAGGAGTGACTTGGGTGGTTCCAGGTCGTACCCGGTGCCACCACAGCTCTCAGGGGAAGTCCAAACGCCTGCACGGGGTGCCCAGAGCCGGCCTCAGCCACTCTCAGCGTACGCCCTCCGCCTCCCTTCCGTGTCACGGTGCTTCTTCTCACTGGCGAGCCTTTGCTCCTTTCTCTCCCTCCCCTGGGGCTCAACTCGGCATCACCTCCTCTGGGAAGTCTTCCCTGATCTCCGGGCCGGGTTGCAGCTGGCCCCCGAGCTCTCCCTCTAACACTCTGTGCTCAAACGGTTTCTTGAAGGCTCTGCCTGCCACGTACGACTGCCGTTCTGGAGCGTGGGCCGTGTCTAAATGACCCCCTCCCCCACGGGGCCCCGGATCTGACAACCAACATTCTGTCCTCCCTGCCCAGACCTGCAGCTCCCCTGAGGCCTGGGGCCCTGCTCACCCGTAAAACAGGGTGGTGACCCCCACCTCCCGGATTATAAAGAGAACGTGGGCTGACTCACACAGGGGAGGAGCAGGTAATACGCACCCGTGGAAAAAAAAGTATCGCTTCCCTTGACAGTGAGTTACCCTCCTGAGATCAGGGCCTTGTCCATCTTCTTTGCTGAGGTTTCTAGCTCCTGGCACCAGTGCTAGTGCTTAGGGGGTACCCCGGACTCCCCTTCTTGGGGTGGCTGACCATCTGGAGCTAGGCCAGGCTGGGAAGCCGCAAGATAAGGAGGGCCAGCCCACCCTGGGGGACTCTCACAGGCCACCCCCACCCCCCGCCCCGCTCCCGTCTCAAGGCCCCGACCTTGCTTGAAGTTCTCCAGGTTGCGGAACTCCACCAGGCTGTTTCCATAGTAGTAGTTGGTGACGTAGATCCTGTCATCTTGGGCGGCCGGGTCCTTCATCCATGCTCCCTCGTGGCGCCCGTAGCTGTGGTGCCGCACAGGGGGGTCCACGGCGCGGAGGGTGCCCTCACAGCTGGCCTCCCTGCCTGTGGGGAGCGAGGGGAGCAGCATTTGGTACTCAGATCCCCGGCCCCCGAGTCCGAGCAACAGTCCTGGGAGCACTATCTGGTCTAACCTAAGTCCCTCCTGATGTCTGTTTGCAAACTCTTGTTTTTATTTCCTTCATGATCAGAGCAATGTCTGATCGTTGGGAAAAAGCACAGAACACTCAGCAAAGGAGAAATAAACATCATTCAGAATGCTGTCGTCCAAAGAAACTTTATAGCATGTAAAATTTCCTTTCTTTTCTTTACATGTACAGTGGTACCTTGAGATATGAGTTTAATTCGTTCCGTAACCTTGAGGCGTGGGAAACTATGAGACGCTCGAGTCGCGGCAAAGTGGTGGGTCCTGTGCAGCCGGTCGATCCTCGCGATTATTCCTATCTCAAATGTTGCTCGTATTTCAAAGCAAAAATTGCTCACTCGATGGCTCATATCTCAAAAATCTCATATGTTAGGGCACTCGTATCTCGAGGTACTATTGTACAGTCATCATGCAAATGTACTTCTGAAAACTATGGTTCTTCTGGATATATCCTGCCTTTCCCCCTCCACGTAGCAATTTCTCCCTTTTAATGATGTGACTTCTAGGTTCTAGGCCTAGAACTGTCACCCGACAGCTGTGCCCTCGGATTTATTAAACCAGACCCCTCAGCGTTAAGGCTGTAGATTATGTCCAGTTTTCTGACATGAGAAATAGGCTGCGAGGAAACCAGTATAAGCGGCAGCTGCTGTCCACATCGCTGATGGAGTCTTAGGAAAGATCCCTAAAAATGGCGTGTGCTCGGGCCCAGGACGGCTTGTGTCGCCGGCAGGCAAGACGAAGGATGGGCTCCATGACTGACGGAGAGGATTTCTCCCAAAGGCACTGGCCAAAACCCACCCATGTGCGCCTAAAAACAGCCCAGAGACTGGACGAGGAAATACAGAAGTGGAAATACTAGTTGTTAGATTTGATGATGGGATTCTAGGTCCGTGGTCGGCAAACTGCGGCTCGCAAGTCACATGTGGCTCTTTGGCCCCTTGAGTGTGGCTCTTGCACAAAATACCACGGCCTGGGTGAGTCTATTTTGAAGAAGTGGCGTTAGAAGAAGTTTAAGTTTAAAAAATGAGGCTCTCCAAAGAAATTGCAATTGTTGTTCTGTTGATATTTGGCTCTGCTGACTAATGAGTTTGCCGACCACTGTTCTAGGTGACTTTTTAAAAAGAACTTGCTGAGCCCTAGCCGGTTTGGCTCAGTGGATACAGCGTCAGCCTGCGGACTTTAAGGTCCCAGGTTCGATTCCAGTCAAGGCACATGCCTGGGTTGCGGGCTCAATCCCCAGTGGCGGGCACGCATGAGACAGCTAGCTGATCAATGATTCTCTATCACCATTGATGTTTCTCTCTCTCTCTCTCTTCCTCTCTGAAATCAATATCTATCTATCATCTATCTATCTAATATATATGTATATATATATATATATAATTTATGTATACGCACCAGTGGAAACTAAGTATTGCTTCCCTTGACAGTGAGTTACCCTCCTGAGATCAGGGCCTTGTCTATCTCCTTTGCTGAGGTTTCTAGCTCCTGGCACAGTGCTAGTGCTTAGGGAGTTTTATATATATATATAATTTTTAAAGAACTTGTTGAAAATACCTGTTTTGTTGTAAATGTTGTTGCAGCTCTTTCGGTAAAGGCTCAGATGGTGCATATTTCAGGTTTGCCAGACCACATACTTTTGCCCCATCTTCTTTTTTAACCAACCCCTTAACCATGTAGAAAGAGCCGGAGAAAAGCGGGCTGCGGTTGGGTCTGGCCCGAGGGTGGAGGTCGCTGACCCTGGGGACTTACTCACCTTGCCTGGGGGCTTCCGGGCGTGAAGGCGGCTCGGTGGGCAGGGGGCTGGTGGTGGGACTGGGGGTTGGGGTGATGGCTGGCTTCGAGGACGGGCTGCCAGGGGCCGAGTCTGCTCCCTCAGAAGCCAGGGGCTCAGCCTCCTCCTGTTCCGTGGAGTTGGGCTCGGGGGGCCGGCCTTCCTCCCGGGGCGACAGCTGTCCCCGCCAGGAAGTGCCCCTGAGGGTGTTGTCTGGGGAGAGAAGGGCCGAGCTCACGTCCTGGCAGCACCTGCTGCGCCCGCTCCTCCCCGGCAGCAGGCGCCAGCCCTGGGGCCACGCAGAGGACCGGGAGGCCTGGGGAGCCAAAGGCCTGGAAAGTGGGCCTGTGGGCAGCAGACTAGCTCCGAGGCCCCCAGCTCCCCTTTGAAGCGAAAGGCCCCCCGGGTTAGGCTGTGGTGCTGGTTATGGGAAAAGGTGTGCGTTTGCACAGATTCTGCCAAACACCAGACCGCGTTCCTCCCACGTGTCAAACACATTGTGCCAATTACAGCAGTACCTCGAGTACGAGTGCCCTAACATACGAGATTTTTGAGATACGAGCCGTCGAGCGAGCGATTTTTGCTTTGAAATACGAGCAACATTTGAGAAAGGAGTAATCGCTGCACACGACCCACCAGTTTACCAAGATTCGAGCGGCTCATAGTTTCCCACGCCTCAAGGTTACGGAACGAATTAAACTCGTATCTCGAGGTACCACTGTATTTCATTTTCTAGATTCTGTTCCAGGAGGCAGAAAGCCTTCTCCAGACATTCTCCTGCCTCCTGGAGCCCACCCTCTGGTTTCTCTTACCTGGTATATGACGCTTCCAGCCCGGGGTGGGGGTGGGGGTTGGGGGGAGGGATGGGTATAGCCAGCTTCCCACCACCTTCTGGACCCAGTCCCATCTTCCTCTGTCCCCTCACTCACTTCCTATTTCTCATCTCTCAGCTTTCTGGGCAACTCCTTCCCCCCGTTGCCCACCCCTGTTGGCATGGGCTTTGCTCCCAGGAGGCCTTTTTCAGCCTCTGGGGGCTGCACTGTGGTCACCCCCGACCCACACACACACTCTCCGGGCTGCATTGGATGGGGGCTGGAAAGCAGGCTCAGTGCCACACAGCGAAGGACAAAGCCCCTCAGCTCTGGGGACAGAGCTGCGAGGGGTCCCAGGCGGCTCTGCAGCCTACCGACCTGGGTCCCAGTCCCAGCCACTCCCTGGGAGACCCCGAGCCCATCACTTCGCCCTCTGAGCTTGGTGCACCTGGGTCAGGATGACAGCGGGTGAAAGGACAGAAAACCGGGGTGCCGGGACAGAGGGATGGTGGTGTTGCTGAGGTGGAGTGGGGGCCTCCCAGGACCTGACTTCTTCCTGTCCTGGGCTTCCCCTTTGCACAGGGGTGTCGCCACAACTCACTGCCGCCTCTCAGGAACGGGGGCACACCCTCTGGCTGGGGGGCCCGCCTGGGGCACTGGCTTGGGCAGCCTGCCAGGGCAGGGGCTTGTTCCCACGGGCCCCGCCGGCGGAGTCAGATGCCTGCAGCTGTTCTCGGCAGCGTCCCAGCCAGGGGTCAGAGGCTCCGTGCCGCCCAGGCTGAGCTGGCAGGACTCGGGGCCAGCAGCTGACACCGGGGGCTGGGAGGCCTCCCCCGAGCCCTGAGAATTGAGGGGGCTCTTGAAGGAGACTGGCTCCTCACAGTGCCACCTCCCAGCGCCCTTGGACATGGGCCTCACGGAGGAGGTGGTCAGCAGGACCCAGGAAAGGGAGCAGGCTTGGGACAGTCCCAGGGACCCCGGAGAAGAAAGAGCAGGCAGGCATCGCAGAGGGCCTGGGAGGGACAGTCAAGAGCCACATCAGGGGGGGTGACCAGAAATCTGACTCCTCTTAGAACTTTTGTCTCTAATTCATTGCTCTGTTGTCCTGCACTGTGATCCATCACGGGGCTGCAGGGGAAACTGAGGTGTCTGTGGGCTCTTCTTTAGGGAGATAAGAAGTGGGAGGCCATCCAGTCCGAGGCCAGCCTGGAAGCAGGAAGTGTCCCCCAGGGCCCACGTCACTTTCCAAACCCGGCCTGGCCGCAGCCCCTGCGTTCTCTCACCCCTGGCAGCTGCCTGCTCACGGGTCCGTTTTTTCCCATAGACCGTGAGCTCCATATTAGCCAGAACCTCTGGGCGGCACGGCAGGTCCACAGTGGACCTGCCGCAAATCTCCGAGTGAAGGAGGACAAGTCCGGGAAGGGAGGAGACGGCTGCGAACCTGGGAAGGAACTGAGTGGCCCGCTGTGTTGGTGCTATTCTTTCGTCCCCACCACCCCAGGAGGGCACATTATCCAGGGTGTGCCTGAGCAAAGCGCCAGCGGAGCTGAAGTCTGGGGCTGTAGAGAAGACCCCGGGTCCCTGTGGCCAGTCATCAGCAAGCGCCGCTCCCCAAAGTTTCAAACCCCCCACCCCCCAACTCACCAGCCTCGGTCGCCTCCCTGCTGCCCGCCTTGTAGTAGGTGATGCCTCGGATCACCGCCTGCTGCTGGGCCAGGGCCCGGGGCCTGGCGGTGGGCTGGGGGAATCGGGCCTGGCCACCGTCCTTCCTCAGCTTCTCCACCTTCAGCAGCTTCTCCTTCGGAGGTTTCGGGGGGGTCCTGTCTGCAAAGCTCTTCTGCGCGCCACCGTATTTGTTGCTGTCTTTGCCTTTCCCTCCAGCTGTGTCCTAGGAGAGCAGGGAACTCTCAGACTTAGGGCTGGTAGAAGGGATATTGTGGGGGTGTCATGGAGGCTCACCATGGGGGGGGTGGCTGGAAGTGGTCCCGTTGATCTAGGCCATACACCCCAGGAGCTCACAGCCACAACTTTCCTCCCACAGCGGCTGCATCCCCGACGGAGGCGTGCGTTTCCCCACGCAGCTCTCTAGCTCAGGCCAGCCTGGTGCGTCAGATTCTGGTCCCATTTCCTAACTCCTAGACCAGTGGTTCTCAACCTGTAGGTCGCGACCCCTTTGGGGGTTGAACGACCCTTTCACAGGGGTCGCCTAAGACTATTGGAAAACACCTATTTCCCATGGTCTTAGGAACCAACACACCACTCCTCGGTGTAGCAAAGTGTAGCCATGTAGTTTACTGTTGTCATATGAAGACTGTTGCCCATGCTACACCACGATTCAAGACAAAATTTCATTTACTTGTAATTAGAAATAAATATTTCACAATATATAATTACATATTGTTTTTGTGATTAATCCCTATGCTTTAATTATGTTCAATTTGTAACAATGAAAATACATCCTGCATATCAGATATTTACATTACAGTTCATAACAGTAGCAAAATTACAGTTATGAAGTAGGAACAGAAATAATTTTATGGTTGGGGGTCACCACCACATGAGGAGCTGTCTTAAAGGGTTGAGGCATTAGGAAGGTTGAGAACCACTGTCCTAGACACCCCCAAAGGGGCTGACTGCAAGAGTCAGCTCCTCTTCTCTGTCTCTCCCGCTCATGGGTCTCTTTTTATGGGCAGAGGAGAGGTTCTCAGGCCTCTAGGCAGGGTGACCAATTCCTCCCGGTGTGCCTGGAACGTTCCCAGTCCCAGCGCTGGAAGTCCCGCCTGCTGGGACCTCTTCAGTCCTGGGCAGCCTGGCACAAGCGAGGGTGGAGAGGGCTGATCACCCAGGCATTGCCCTGGGGGCATGCCATGTCTAATGTTCTGTAAGTTTCGTCCTTTCCCTTTCTTCAAATGCCCTTGGTGCTGGCTTGGCACAAGAACACGGGCCTGGGACGTCAGCCTCTGTGAGGCAGAGCGAGGACGGGAGCTGGGCCTCTGCCTGGCTCAGGCGCGCCGGTGGGACCGGCAGGAGAACAAGCAGAGAGCCAGCTCCGGGCCTAGGCGGTTCCGGTTCGGATGCCCATGGCCCCATCCTCACGGTGTCAGCGCAGGAGGCCGAGGGTGCGACGGGGAGCATGGGCTCGGCAGGCACGCGACCCGTTCTGGTCCCAGCGCAGACAGACCAAGGACAAGGCCGCTGTGCGTGGCGCGGGCTGCGGGCTGTGTGCCGCAGGCCGGTGACTGGCGAAGGGGCACGAACGGGACTGAGATCTGGTCTTCCTCCTTTAGCCAAGCCACGCACCCTGGCGTGTCCGTCAACGGAAGGAGCCTTTGCACAGTCTGTCCACTCACGGGGCCACTCTTTCTCGTTTACCTGCCAGAGGGACGCCCCTTTCCTCGGTGTGTTTGCCTGCGGGAAGGCCTTTGCCAGATTTGCACAGCGGTGTGTCCCGTATGTGTCAAAGGTGGCGGTGCCTGTGGCAAACCTGTGCTCCGAGTTTGAACACAGAATGTCTGGGGGTTTGCTGCAGGCGTCCTTCACCCCAGGTTGGGCTGGACGGCGTGGCGTTACTGTGCAGGGATGGGCCAAGCAGGCAGGGTCCCCCTCGTTTGGAAATGGGCGTGAGAATTCTGCCAAGTGCCCGGCTCAGGGAGCGGACCCCTCGGCTAGATCCTGGCGTCTGCTCCCAGCTTACCTGGCCGATTGTGCTCCCTGAATAGCAGGCACCCCTGCACCCCGCCCTGCCGAGGATGCTCCAGCCCTCAGCCCTGTCCTACAGCCCCGGACCACCCAGCTGCCCTCAGGGCCGAGGCCCTGGCACCCTGGGCTCCCAAGCCCCCCCATAATCAGAGCCCTGGTCTCACCTGTGCCTTGCTAGCAGGCCCGGGGACTGCGGCGGCGACGGGGGCGGCGGCAGGGGCTGTGGCCGCGTCCTTCTGCAGCAGCTGGTGGCCCAGGCTGGCGAGCTCCTTCTTGATGCTCAGCATGAGGGCCGACTGGTTCTCGTAGTGATGCAGCTGCTCGCCCAAGTGGCGCATGCTCTCCCGCATCGCGGCGCTCTCCTGGCTCAGGTTGGCCTTGATGTTCTGTGGGGGCGGACCGAGGTCGTTCCCTCTCCCCTGCTGGCCTCCCCACCCTCCTCCTGCGGGGGCACCCCGGCTCCTGTCATCAGGCTTTGCCGCCCAGTCTCATGGGCCGGGCAGCACCGGCCGGCAGGGCTGGAATAAAGCATGCCGCTGAAAGACTGTGTGGCTATTCTTTATTTAAAAAGTGAAAGCAGCCGAGACCGGTTTGGCTCAGTGGATAGAGCGTCGGCTTGAGGACTGAGAGGTCCCAGGTTCGATTCCTGTCGGAGGCATGTACCTTACTTGCGGGCACATCTCCAGTGTGGGGCATGCAGGAGGCGGCTGATCGATGTCTCTCTCTCATCGATGTTTCTGACTTTCTATCTCCCTTCCTCTCTGTAAAAAATCAATAAAATATATTTTAAAAAATAAATAAATAAATAAAAAGTGAAAGCATGGTCAAAACCATTGTGGCTCAGTGGATAGAGCATCGGCCTGCCCACTGAAAGGTCCCAGGTTCAATCCTGGTCAAGGGCATGTATCTTGGTTGCGCGTACATCCCCAGTAGAAGGTGTACAGGAGGCAGCTGATCGATGTTTCTCTCTCATCAATCTCTATCCCTCTCCCTTCCTCTCTGTAAAAAATTAATACAATTTATATTTTTAAAAAGTGAATGCACGACAAACTAGATGAAATATGTTCACAGCGCTAAATTAACAAGGTACAAATGGGTATAAAATGCGTTCTCCCACTTTAGTTTCTCAGCCCATTATGATGGATTTTCCTTTTTTCTTCCCTAACACTTTGCTTTTTCCCTGGAGCCGATCGTGAGAACTCGCCATGCCTGTGTATATAGTGCCGGCCATTCCTTTATTTGATGCGCAGTCTGCCACCGTGTGATTTTTGTCATTTAAGTTGCTACTTTAAAATTGCCTCTTAATTTCACAAGAGATACATAAATACCTTCTTTTCATAAAATGCTCAAATAATGGAACTCTTTGGGGTTTAGAGATGGGTGAGACTCTGATGCCCTCTGACCCCCTGGCTCCTCCCACTGCACGAGAGCCGCTTTTGCTCTCAGGTTTCTGCTCCTGCTCGCCTGTCCCCCACTTGCTGGGACCCCACCTGGTTTTAGCAGCCCCCACCCACCCCCTCATGGTCCTTGGTTCTGATTCCTGCTGGAAACAGCACTGCTCAGAACCCCTGCGCTCTCTCTGTGGATCCCCCGACCCAGGGACCCCCATCGCCAGGCTGTGGCCCAGGCTGACCTTGGCCGTTGGGCGGCCTAGGATCGGCCTCAGGTCCTTAACGCCCCAGCAGGTCTGGGTACGTATGGAATTCCTTTGTCAAGAACACTTCTCAGCTGAAGCAGGAGAAATGAGTCAGAGGCAGGAAGCACCCCTTTGCAGTGCAGCCTGGAGGTCAGAGTCTCACTGACAGAGGTTTTTACGGAGGAGAAGATAACCTGGGACCAAGAGGCAACAGGCAGGAGTCGGACAGAGCCGGGTTCAAATCCTAGCTCTCCCCTTCCTGGCTGAGTAGTAGCCTTAAGCTGGTGACTTTACCTCGCTGAGCCTCTGTGTCCTTGCCTGTTCAATGAGGATCTTTATCATAACAACTAAATATCGGGGTGACGCGCAGAGAGGCTAAGAACAAGAAAGTGAGTTCTGCAGAAAACCGGTTTGGCTCAGTGGATAAAGCGTCGGCCTGCAGACTGAAGGGTCCCAGGTTTGATTCCCGTCAAGGGCATGTACCTTGGTTGTGGACACATCTCCAATGGGGGGGGCGTGCGGGAGGCAGTGATCGATGTTTCTCTCTCATCGATGTTTCTAACTCCCTATCCCTCTCCCTTCCTCTCTGTAAAAAAAATCAATAAAATATATTTAAAAAAAGAAAGAAAGAGAGTTCTAAACCAGATCGCTTAGAAGGCGAGTTTCACTTGTCAGGCAGCTGTGATTTGGGTGTGGGGTGGCGGGTTCTATGCATTACTGTGCATTACCGGGTGCTTACCCGCACCCCTGGCACCTACCAAACCAGAAGCCAATAAATAGCATCCACCACCCTCTCCCCCAAACTGTGACAACCAAAAATGTCTCCAGCTATTGCAAAGGTCCCCTGGGGAGCAAAGGGCCCCCCTCATTGAGAACCTCTGTTGAAAGAGAAGAAGGACAGGGAGCCAGCCCCTCCGGGTGAGGCTGTGCCCCTCCCCGTCCGCCCAGGCTGGCAACAAACTTTCCCTCTCTCTGTGTGAACAGGAGCTCGGCACAGATCATGCCAGGCAGGACCGATTAAACATCGTTTCCCGGTGCCTGTGGAATCGTTTCTGATTCGTTCCAGGCTCAGCAGATTGTCTGGCTCGCAGTTCTGAGAAGTGAGTTAACGTTTCCTTAGATTACAAGCAGAAAATCAAAGGACAACTGTTGAGTCGACAAGAGGAGAGCCTGGCACGTACGAGGTGCGCAGGAAACATGGTGCCCAGTCGAAATCCGGTGGGGATGGCCTTTCTCCCCTGTTGGCATAGGCCTGGCATATGGTAGATCCTCACCAAACACTTGTTGAGTGATTAAAGCCTCTGTGACCCCAACTTTGGGGTGAGTAAGGGGTTAATCTCCGACCCTGGGCACAGGATGCCCGGGTGCCCCTGCCCTCTGGAAAGGAAGCCGGGAAAGGAAGCCCCTCCACCCGCTCCTGGCAGCCCGCAGAGGCCGGATGCAGGAAACAGGCGGGGCCAGGCCGTGCCAGCAGAGGCAAACCTCGAACCTGCGGCCTGCAGCGCCTGCTCGCCCAGCTCCGTCCCTGTCCTCGGGGGCGGTCCTAGCCGCCGGCCGGTCCTCCAGCCCAGCTGCTCTGACCAGGAGAAGAGACGCTGTCTCCGTGGAAGGTGCCTGGAGCCTGGCCCCCAGGGGTTCAGCCAGTCACGGGGCATCGCCAGGATGCACCACCTCAGGGGGGCACCACTCCGTGGTGTTTAGGAGAAGGGTGGGCCTGCAGTGTGCCCTGTGTGGGTCCTGGTCTCGGTGAGCTGAGGGCAAGTGCCAGTTCCCGCCTCTCCTCACCCCTTCATACAAGCGGCGGGTGCCTCAGTTTCTCCACCAGCCTTCCCGTTTCCGCAGGCCCTGGAGCCCGTCTGACCTCTTCCCCGCTGCCTGGACCCTGTGGCCTGCGTCTCCCGCTCCCGGCTCTGTGGGAATCCAGCTTTCAGCTGCCACCGGGGCCGAGACAGACACCACCCAGGCCCCCCAGCCCGTGCCAGCCCGGCCTCTGGCTCGAGCCCCGCTCTCACCTCCTCCAGCGTGTCCATCTGGGAGGCCACCTTGTGGACGTAGGCGTGCACTCTCATCAGGTCCATGCTGTACAGGGCGCCCTCCAGGAGGTCCACCATGGACTGCAGCTGCCGGGGAGGGAGGGCGGTTAGGGGTGCGAGGAGTCCACCTCGGCGCAGACCTCCAGGGTCTCAGAATGGCCATTTTGAGGGTGCGTGGCTCTCAGCACCCCCAGACCTCGCCTGCCAATCATCACGAGGGCAGCAGCAGATCCCAGCTGTTGAGCGCTTGCCCCTTCTCCTCCTGGGGTTCTGTGGTGCCTCCTGGGTACCCATCTGTTTCTAGGGTATTAATGAGGCAGAATATCTTCTCTTCTTCCTGTGACCCCACCTGCTGTCACCCTGCTCCAGTCCTTTAAGCTAAATGCTAAATGAACCCCCTCAATGGGCTCCTGTGAGCCAGGGACCCCTCCCATGGGCAAAGGGGTACGCAGAGAATTCCGGAGCTCAATCCTAGCGCTGGCCCTTTCTTGCTGTGTGATCGTAGGCAAGTCGCAGTCTCTCTCTGGGCCTCAGGTTACTCCACCAGTGAAGCTGGGGCCATACGTCCCCTCTCCAAGAGGTGTGGGAAGGACCGCGTCAGCCAGCGTTTATGGGAAGGTTGGAGTAGCCTCATGTCCAGTAGTTTGGAAGCTACTTAGTTACTGAGAAGTGGACTTGAGCAGAAGTTGCATTTGTCCTGGAGCTGAAGACTGGCCATGACTTCAGTGCCTGGAGTCTGCAGGCCCTCTCCTCCCCGCCTCCCCGCCCCCCCAATTCCTCCCCTTACCCCCCCTACACCCCGTGAGGCCCCAGGAGGCAGTGTGGTCCGGAACCGCCAAGTTCTCAGAGGCCACTTAGCTTCAAAGTCAACAATCCCCCACCCCCACCCCAAC
>JAAGEH010000124.1:8371497-8390969 GCA_011751065.1 Lasiurus cinereus | reverse complement strand
TTTGGTGTCCATTCGATTGTTACAATGACACAACTAACGTTAAATGTCAGGAAAACATCTCCAGCCCAACGTCTGGGGAGACAATTCTTCTGGGGTCTCTTGCTTCTCTGCGTGTTGCATGCGGAGACACTGGCCGTGCAGTGAACAGCCGGGGAACACAGGGACAGAGTTCCTTCTGGAGCCGGAAGGCATGCGCCTTGCCCATTAGGAAAGATGTGCGTTCTCCAAGCTGGGACACCTCTTTTGAAAAGCGCCCCACTCTGTGCAGGTGCATGGGGCCCTCACTCCATCACATCGCCCTGCGGGAACTGGAGTGGCAGAACCAGGGCTAGAAAATGTAGACCTGCCGAAACCGGTTTGGCTCAGTGTATAGAGCATCAGTCTGCGGATTGAAGGGTCCCAGGTTCAATTCCGGTCAAGGGCATGTACCTTGGTTGCGGGCACATCCCCAGTGGGGGGCGTGCAGGAGGCGGCTGATCGATGTCTCTCTCTCATCGATGTTTCTAACTCTCTATCCCTCTCCCTTCCTCTCTGTAAAAAATCAATAAGATATATTAAAAAAGAAAATACAGACACTCTGGCCGCTCTGAGTAAGAAAGTCCTTTGTTTCTGCCCCAGGACATTTGTGTCTGCTGCTACGGCAGGCTGACTTGTTAGCTGACACGGAGGATAGTAAGCAGCTCAGTCAACTTCGCAGTTCATGACACCCACATGTTTGAAAGAAATGATAAGATAAAGCCCTGACTGGTTTGGCTCAGTGGAGAGACCATCGGCCTGTGCACTGAAAGGTCCCAAGTTCGATTCCGGTGAAGGGCATGTACCTTGGTTGCAGGCACATCCCCAGGAGGGGGTGGGCAGGAGGCAGCTGATGGATGTTTCTCTCTCATCCATGTTTCCAACTCTCTATCCTTCTCCCTTCCTCTCTGTAAAAATATCAATAAAATAAAATAAAATAAATGATAAGATAAAAAGATATTCTCAAAAGTACCAAATTATCTGGTCCATTGCAAAAGACAGACAAGAGAGCACTGTGGTTCGGAACAGCTCTGGACTCAGCAGGGCCTGGGTTCAAATCCCCAGCCCACGGAGCACCGAGGTGAGCGGTAAATTGGCACAAAGGGGCTCTGGCTGGCCGGGGGGCTGATCTCGCCTGCACATGCCCACCCACGCCATGGCCCTGGTGGTCGCTGCTGGCACGGGCTGTGCTGTGCCTCTGAGAGCTGGTGCTTCTTTCTAATCTGCCTAAAGCGCAGGGCAGCGATGGTGTGAGCACAAAATTCACCTAACGGCTGCTGCAGACTTGAGGCTACGTGCCATGTGTGAGAGCTCGGGCCAGCGATCTGCCCTCTCCAAAGCTCAGCGTTCCTTTCTTGAGGGCAAAGACCCCGTATTTCATAGAACGGTTTGAACGTTTAGAGGAATAACCTGTAAAAAGAGCTTAGCACAACATCTGGCACGCAGGTGGTACTTGAATATGGGATATACTATTACTAATTTAAAACAATAAAATGCCAAAAAATTTAAAATGCCATGGAGAGGTGCCGACAGACGAACCCGTGTGGGTAAAACACAGAACATCGGACTAGAGCAGTGGTTCTCAACCTTCCTAATGCTGGGACCCTTTAATACAGTTTCTCATGTTGTGGTGACCACCAACCATAAAATTATTTTCTTTGCTATTTCCTAACAGTAATTTTGCTACTGTTGTGAATCGTAATGTAAATATCTGTGTTTTCTGATGGTCTTAGGCGACCCCTGTGATGGGGTCGATGGACCCACAGGTTGAGAACCGCTGGACTAGAGGGTCAGGGGCTATATGTTCAGGAAAACCAGCCAAAGAATGCTGCCTCCCTCACCTCCTGAGCCAATCAATGGTCGTGGTTAAGGGGCGGCTTCCCTGCAGGGAGCCTCTGTTTCCCCACCTGGGACATGGGATGGTAACAGCACCTGCCTGAGAGCATGGGGGCGTTTCCCTGGCAGTGCAGCCCGGCGCCAGCCCATGCCAGCCACTGCTCCAGGAGCCAGGGGTCCCAGATTGGGAGAGGGCTATCTGACTGCCGGCTTGGGCCTAAACGGACAGTCAGACATCCCCCCAAGGGACCCCAGATTGGAGAGCATGCAGAGGACCCGGGACTCCCGCCAGACCCCGAAAGTCTACCTTGAGGAGCTCGGGTGCCTGCTTCTTGAGTTTATCCATCTTCCACTCGTTCTCGCAGGGGTTGAGGGAGGAGGGCGGCGCCGTGCAGGAGCAGCGGCAGTCGGTCCCCGAGCTCACGGTCTCCACGGTGTAGAAGTCCTCCACGCGCGCCCGCCCGCTGCGCACCCGGCTGCACGCGTCCTTGCTCAGCGGCCGCATGATGCACTTGCAGCGGCAGTCGGAGCCCTCCGAGGTCATCCGCACCTGGTCCACGTCTCCGAACACCTGCGAAGAGGGGCTCGGTGAGCCAGAGGCCTGGGGGAGGAGGGGAAGAGGAGAGGAAGAGGGAGCAGAATCCAGCCCGACCTTTTTCAAGGCGGTTAGAGATAGATGGCTGAGAAGCTAGCATCCACTACAAAGAAATAGAGGGGTTATGATAACACTAATCCAGATACTAACAGCCGCTATGGAAAACAACCTGACTGTTCCTCAACACGTAAACTATAGAGCTACCATGTGACCCTATAATTCTACATCTAGGTATTACCGCCCCCTCCCCCCAAGAAATGAAGGCAGGTATTCCCAAGTCTTCTGCGGGCGAGTTCATAGCAGCGCGATTCAGCACAGCCACCAGGTGGAGACGATGCCAATGCCCACCCACGGGTGATGGATAAATAAAATGGGGACATCCACACGGTGGAATCCTACTTAGCCAGGAAAAGGATGAAGTAGCGGTACACGCGGAAACACGTATGCTAAATGAGAGCGGCCACACACAGAAGATGACGTGTGGTATGACTCCATTTATTAACATCCAGACTAGGCGAATCCAGAGGCAGAAAGCAGAGTGGTGGCTGCCAGGACTCAGCGGGAGGGGTGGGGTGGGGAGTGGCTACTCAGCGGGCCCATGGTTTCCTTTCAGAGAGGAGAAATGTTCTGGAACGAAGTCGTGGTGGTGGATGCACTGCACCGTGAACACACCAAATGCCACTGAACTGTACACTTTAACATGGTAAGTTCTGTGTTATGTGTGTTTTACCACAACACTGAAAGGAATGGAGACCTTTAATGGGGCACCTACCACTTCCCAGTTTTCACGTGCATCACACCCTTCAATGATGCCTGTGTATGGGCGGGCAGCGTTCTCTCCAAAGCCCTCACCCTGGCCTTCAAGTCCTATGGGAGCCAACACCCGGCCCTCAGCCCCTACCTTACCTTCACCCACTCCGGCCTCAGGACCTTTGCAGATGTGGGGCCCTCACCCTGAAACCCTCATCTCCCGGATATTTCCTTGGCTCCCTCCCTCAAATCACTTACATCTCACCTCCTCCAGGAAGCCTTCCCTGACCACCACCTCCCATTACTCCCTGTCCCTTTATCTCGTGTCTTTTCCTTATTGCACCGATTACCATCTGAAATAGTATATCTGTGTGCCTTTTTTTTTTTTTTTTGGTCTTCCCTGCTCTGCTGAAGGCAGCATCAGAGGCAGGGACTTTGTCTCATTCCCCTGTGTATTTTCCGAACAGTGCCCGCCTGGCCTGGCCTGGGGGAGGAGCTCTGTAAACATCTGCCAGACTAACAGGCCTGTGTTTCTCAGACACGTGCGGGCACAGGGCTAAGAGCTGGAGCTGATGGGCAACTCAACCTTCCCGCGCCTCCGTTTCCTCATTTGTGAAACGGGCTCCTGCCGTGTGGGGTTGTGGTGAAGATTCAACGAGTCAGTGTAAAGAACAGAGCCTCGCACATAGTGAGTGTGTGTATTCTTTTTTTAAATTTATTTTATTGATTTTTTACAGAGAGGAAGGGAGAGAGTTAGAAACATCAATGAGAGAGAAACATCCATCAGCTGCCTCCTGCACACCCCCTACTGGGGATGTACCCGCAACCAAGGTACATGCCCTTGACCAGAATTTAACCCAGAACCTTTGAGTCTGCAGGCCAACGCTCTATCCACTGAGCCACACGGATCAGGGCTAGTGAACGTGTCTTAGGTGTGAGTCGTTATTAATACAGCTAAAGAAACAGAGGCTCAGAAGGTGAAGTCACATGTCCAAGGTCACACCGCTTTGACTGGAAAGGTCTGGCGCAGACCTGACTCCGGATGGAAATCACTGGCTCTGCTGCTTCTGTAGGTCCGTTCCCCCACACCCTGTGTGACCTTGAACAGGTTACAGCACCTCTCTGAGCCCCGTTCCCTCAGTGGAGCCTCCTGGTAGTGAGGATCCAATGAAATAACGTGATTTCCATTTTGTGGTTTCCCTCGCCTCCTCCCTTCCCCTCAGTCCCCCCGGGATGCCACACAGGCGACTGTCTCGCTGTGATCACTGTCGCTGGGGCCAGCGGGGCTCTGTGGCTGTGGGTGTCCGTCCGCTCAGTGAGATCAGTGGCAGGTGCCACGCTCAGTCACCCTCTCCAGCCCACACCAGTTGGGGAGCCCCATCAGCCACCCCCTTGGCTGTCTCAGCCGCCCACTCTAAACGCTGGGCCCCTGGGACGCAGCTGTTCCTGGCTCCGTTAACCAACACCCCAAGCCTCGTGGCTACTCAGCTCTCCCCGAAGCCACCACGCCCAACGGAATTCCAGGCTTTCTGCCCCGCCCGGCACCCCGGAGTGTCTCTGAGCCTCAGACACCTGTTGGAGCCCCCGTCCTCTGCCAGGCCCTGGGGGACAGCTGGCGGTGCAGAAGAAACAGATGGAGGGAGAAGCCGGCGTAGTGAGCTCCGAGCGCGAAGATACCCAGGAGGACTGCTCGGAGGAGGGTACCCCTGGGGGACATCTTTGAGGAGGAGAAAGGCATTCCAAGCGAATCAAATCTGTAGAGATAAGCCTGGGGGTCTGGAGGAGGGTCACCGTGGCTGGTGCTTGCAGGGAGCCTGGGTGGCAAGAGGTAAGGGTTGGGGTGGCAGAGCCTGGTTCGTGGAGGGCCCCGAAACTTGGCCAGGGATCTTGCTTCTCCCTGAAAACATGGGAGCATCATGGGAGGGTTGTTGTGTGTTTTTAAAAAATATATTTTGCCAAAACCGGTTTGGCTCAGTGGATAGAGCGTCGGCCTGCGGACTGGAAGGTCCCGGGTTCGATTCCAGTCAAGGGCATGTGTCCTGGTTTCGGGCATGTCCCCAGTGGGGGGCGTGCAGGAGGCGGCTGATTGATGTCTCTCTCTCATCGATGTTTCCAACTCTCTGTTCCTCTCTCTTCCTCTCTGTAAGAAATCAATAAAATATATATATATATATATATATATTAATATATTTTATTGATTTTTTTCACAGAGAGGAAGGGAGAGAGAGAAAGTCAGAAACATCGATGAGAGAGAGAGACATCGATCACCCACCTCCTGCACACCCCACTGTGGAGACGTGCCCGCAAGCAAGGTACATGCCCTTGACCGGAATCGAACCCGGGACCTTTCAGTCCACAAGCCGACGCTCTATCCACTGAGCCAAACCGGTCTCAGCTCATGGGAGGGTTTTAATCAGGGGGAGTCAGGATCAAATCTGCATCCTGGGAAGCTCACTCAGCTGCCGCGTGGACAGACAGACAGACGGCAGATGGAGGCGGCACACGTGGGGCAGAGTCCCTGGGGGAGACATGGAGAGCACGCTGAGTGCGGGGAAGGTGGGGCAATGGTTAGAAGACGGCCCTGCGCCACCTACAGCTGAGGGCTCTTGGGTGACGTAACCTCTCCGTGCCTCAGTTTCCTCATCTGTAAGACGAGGCTCCTCCTAGTGCCCCCCCAGCCCGGGACTGAGACGCAGCAGCAGAACTGCGCCCAGTCCAGCGCCAGGAGCCACACAGTCGTCTGGATGGTGTGGCTATGACGATCCCAGGAATGGGGGGTGGTTAGCCGACGGATTCTCCAGTGGGTGCATTGGTAGATAGAGTGGTACCTCGAGATACGAGTTTAACCTTGAGGCGTGGGAAATGATGAGATGCTCGAGTCGCGGTAAACTGGTGGGTCGTGTGCAGCCGGCAGATCCACGCGATTACTCCTATCTCAAATGTCGCTCGTATTTCAAAGCAAAAATCGCTCACTCGACGGCTCGTATCTCAAAAATCTCGTATGTTAGGGCACTCGTATCTCGAGGTACCACTGTATTCTCAGCAGTGTCCTACAGGGGAGGACCCCAAACCCTACAGCCATCACGTGACTTGTTCAAAGGCATTAGACCCCAGAATGGGTGGACTTCCAGGCCCCTGGGGAGTGAGGACGGTGGGAAAGGGGGGCAGCGGAGGGTGGAAGCTTTGTCCGGGCCCCCAGTGGGCAAAGTGTCCAGTGGGCACCACGGGGCAACCCTTCCCTGCCCGTGACGCCACCAGCCAGGCCGGGGCCTGAACGTACGTTCCAGATCACCGCTCGCACCTTCTCTCCCCTGGGGCTCCTGGGCCCCTTCCCAGCTCGCCGCTTCCGGCCAAGCGCCCAGCGGGTGGGTGCGGGTGCGGCCTGCGCGGTCAGGCCAGAGAGGCCTCCTCCCTGGGAAGCAGCCATTATCCCAACGTCCCCCCCCCCACCCACCCGGCAGCAGCCTCCACATCAAACTGCAACATTCCTTCCCTCGAAGATGAGGTGCTATGTCCTGAGGGGGGCAGCCAAGGCCTTGAGCCCCTGCAGGAGTCGGAAGGGGGCCTCTGCTCCCAGCCGCAGCGGCCAGGAGCCCAGGGTGACCCCCGGGGATTGCTACGTCCTGTGGCCTCTGTTTGGACGAGGCAGAGCGCCATGAGGAGGCGCCAAGCCCGGACTCAAACCCCAGCTCCCACCTCTCCCCGCGGCAGGGCCCTGACCTTCTGAGACGCAGCTCTCTCCTCTGCTGCCGGGAGGCCACCGGCCTCTCCCCGGAAACTTGTCCGGAGGCTGAAATGAGTCAATGCCTGCAGAGCGCCTGGCACCAGGCCTGGCACAGCGTGACGGCTCCCTAGTGGCACTGGCTGTGAGAGCTGCTGCCAACGCCCTCCCTCACACTTTCTACCTCTCCTGGCTCCCCCACACCCCCTCTTCGAGAGGAGACAGCTGAGCATCAGAGAGGACCCGGGGCTGGCCAAGGTCACACAGCACAGCCCGACTCCAAGACCTGGTTTCCATGCTGTCCCTCCCCTGACCACCCGTCGTCGCCAGGAAAGGGCTTCTCTAGCTCCGGGGACAAAGAAAGGGGTTCTGGGGGAGCAGAGGACCCGGGGCTCCCGCCAGGCCTGACCCACTCTGCCCTCGGCCTGAGGCCAGGCGGTGCTGCCAAGCAGAAAAGCCCCTGCCTCAGCCCCCCATCTCTGCCTGCAGCCGGGCTCAGCACACACTGCCCAAGCCCCCAGAAGTGGGGGTGGACAGAGTTTTAAAAGGTCCCTAGGGCCCTAGCTGGGTTGGCTCAGTGGATAGAGCATTGGCCTATGGACTGAAGGTTCCCAGGTTCGATTCCCGTCAAGGGCACATGCCTGGGTTGTGGGCTTGATCCCCAATGTGGGGCGCGCAGGAGGCAGCCCATCAATGATTCTCTCTCATCATTGATGTTTCTATCTCTCTCTCCCTCTCCCTTCCACTCTGAAATCAATAAAAATATTTTTTAATTTAAAAAAAAAAGGTCCCTAGGTATTGGCAAGGAAATCCCACAATGAGATGGCGAGAAGGCGTACTTGAGGTTTTTCTTAAGAGAGATGGAGCAATCTGGCTGGAACTGGGAAGAGGGATTCAAGCTGTGAAATGTTCTAGAACTGGAACAGGCTCCAGTTGTGGCACCTTGAGGTTGGGTCTTCCCTCTTCGCTCGGCCAGCTCCCCTGGCCTCCTGCAGCTGAGACCTCCCTCCCGGGGAGCTCACTGCCAGCTGGACACCTGCCCCTGGACGCCCACAGGCAGCCCTCACTGAAGCCATCCAAAACTGGACCCAGCCAAAACCGGTTTGGCTCCGTGGATAGAGCATCGGCCTGCAGACTGAAAGGTCCCAGGTTCGATTCTGGTCAAGGGCATGTACCTTGGTTGCGGGCACATCCCCAGTAGGGGGTGTGCAGGAGGCAGCTGATCGATGTTTCTAACTCTCTCTCTCTCTCCCTCTCCCCTTTCCTCTCTGTCAAAAATCAATAAAATATATAAAAAAAAACAACAAAAAAAACAGGACCCTGCACATTCTCCCAAACTCATGTCTCACCCTCCTGCCCAACCCAGATCTCTGAGCCTCCTTTTTGTTGTTGTTGTTTAATCCTTACCTGAGGGTATTTTTTCCATTGAACTTTAGAGAGAGAAAGGGAGAGAGATCGAGGGGAGAGAGAGAAACATCAAAGTGAAAGAGACACATCAATTGTCTGCCTCCTGCACACACCCCAGCGGGGGCCGGGGATCGAACCTGCAACGACGGTACATGCCTTTGACTGGGAACTAAACCCATGACACGTCAGTGCTTGGCGCCAACTCTAACCACTGAGTCAAACCGGCCGGAGCGAAGCCCCTTCTTACTCTGGACCACCCACCCGCCACGTTCTTCTGATTCTCATCCGCCCTGTTTCCCATCTCGCTCCCTCGCTCTCCACGCCGTGGCAGCAGCTGCGTCCCGGCCGCATTAACTGCCTTCTGGGCCACACAGCAGCCTCCTCTGCTGGACTCATCCCAAGAGCTCCTCTTCGCTGGCCTGTCACTCCCTTCACCACCCTCCCGGCTCCCTGTCACCTCCACGAGTTCTCAGCCAGGGGATGTGCCTCAGAACCCCGGGGTGCACCTGAAAAATGCAGTTGCTCATTCCACAGCCCTTGACAGACTCTCAGCCCCCTCCCTGCGGCTGCCCCCTGGCATCTGGATGCCCACTAAAGGCCAAGAATCCTGGAACCCCAGCAGTCTCCAAACTCCTCAAGCTCCCCGTCCAGGGCATTTGGGCCCCGCAGTGTTCAAGTCTGTCCCCCAGGGAGGGACCCAGGAGGTTGTGTCAGATCCTGAATGTAAGTGCCAGGCCAGGGGGGGCTTTGTCCCCCAGCCCACAGGGGGGTGGGGAAACCCTTCCCTGCAGAGAGACTCCGTGGAGCTGGCCCCATACCCTCTGTGCGCAGGTCTCCATCCCTGCGCCCCCGGCCTGCTCCCGAGCCTGTTTCCAATTACACCCCCAGGCGGAAACTCCTGGAGCCGAGGCCCAGCAACACCTAAGCCCCGGGGAGCGGCCTGGCCAGGACACTGCCGCCTGCTGGCCCAGCCCCTCCTGTTCCCCTGGCTGGGTTCCCTCTGTGCTCCGACCTTGGCCGCGCTGGGGCTGACCAGAGACCCCCTTCCCGCACCTGAATGCCTGGAGCAGGTGAGGCGCCAGCAGCCCTTGCGCAGATGGAGGGGATGAGGAAGAAATGGGGAACTCGCCACCTCCCAAGGATGCACAGCAAAAAAAAGCACGTTCCCCGAGGTCTCCTGGGCATGGCTGGGTTTTAATGGGGTTACCGCTCTGTCCGTCCCAACCAACCGCCACGCCGGGCAGCCCCTGGGAAATGCCAGGGAAGCTGTGAGCTCCCTCTCCCGTTCCCACGCTGGACGAAGCGCTTCCTTACATGGAAACTTCCAGTCCCCTGTAGGAGAGACCGAGCTGTAAACACAGAATTCGCACACACGGAGCAGAGCTGGCCGAGACCACAGCGGTCTGTGGTGCGTTGGGATGAGGCTGCCCCTGGAGCCCAGAAAGTACTGGGCAGGAGAGGAGCTGGACCTCCTCGGCGCAGGAATCCAGCTTAACCCTTCCAGAGACTTCCAGTCCCGGGGCTCCCCCTCCCAAGGGCTCCCCCCCCCCACAACCGAGGAAAATAGGCCGGGCTCAGAGAGGAAGGAGGGTGATTATGTGGGAGGGAGAGGGTGATAATGAAAACAACCCTCTCCGCTGGGCCAGCAGGAGTCCGCTGTGCTGAGGAATGTGGAGTGAATTCACCCATCTTTATTTCTTTATTTCTCCCAGCTGGCCCAGGCGCTGTGGGGTGGGGGGTATCGGGGGGAGAGCTACCCTGAGCCCCCCATCTGCTTCATCCTCCCAACTCTAGAATGCACCTCCCCACCCCACCAGCCTCAGCTTGCCCTGGGACAACTAAACACACACACACACACACACACACACACACACAACCTAGCAAGTGTTTGGCTGACTCACTATGCAAACAGGGTGTTGGGTGTTCTTTGTCTTTGCTTTGTTGTGAATTCGAGCCCTCCCCCACAAACTCTACAGCCCTCAGAGGATGCCCAAGACCCAACATTTCTCCCAGCCGGCGACAGGAGCCGGGCAAAGGGCTGATCAGCTTCTCCGGGAGGTGGAGGGGGAAGGTGGTTTGCTCACTTGTTCCTGTGCCTGAGCCAGGTCAGGGAAAACCCTAGAAGGCCCTGTAGGGAAGGGAAGCGGGGAGACAGCGTTTTTCAGACGGGGAAGCTGAAGCCCAGAGACAGGCAGGGACTTGCCCAAGGTCACACAGCCAAAGCGCCAGGAACCAGAGCCTAGGTGTTTTTTATTCACAGGCCAGCGGCCTCTCTGCACGCCCTGGTCTGCCCATCCATGAAAGGGGAACCATACTCATTCCCTTCTGGTCCCTGGAGCGCAGGGTTGGGAAAGCAGCCCCCCTGTTCTCATATCCTGAGCCGAGTCTTCCGGTCGAGGGTCCACCAATGCCCCTGCTCTGACACTTACTGTGTGGCCAGTGGCTCCTGACTGTTACCTGCCTGTGGACGGGACAGCCGCCCCTTCTCCACAGGAAGGAGGCTGAGAGACATCCCTCCTCCTCTCTCCTGCCCCAGGAGCAGGGCCTGCCTCCCTCTTGCCCTTCACTAACTCCAGTCCTGTCCCCCTCACTGGGTCATTTCCAGAACACTCTCAAGGGGGCCCCGCTCTGACACTAGGGTGCTCTCTCTGCATTCTGGATCTCACCCCCTTTTAGAGCCCATGTGGTGAGAGATTTCATAGTCACCGTGTCATGTATTGGTTACCTACCCAGCGCCGGGTGAGATGCTAACCATCGTACGGGCATGAACCCGCTACCTTAGAGATGTGATGGGTGCGGATGCAGGGGGCGGGAAATGTCAGAGTTCCCTTACGTACAAGGGGCTGGAGGCTCAGAGAGCTGAAGACCCTAGGGTACCCAGCTAGGATTTGAACCCAGTTCTGCAGGACCCCAGGGCAGAGCCTGGCAGCTAACGGCTCAGGCCAGTCTGGGGGCTCGTGTCCTCTAGAGGGTGCCTGAGGTCCCCGGCAGGGCAGGCCGTGGCCAGAGCAGACGGGTTCACCGGGGAGGCCTCTGGGTGCCCGGAAGCCGTGGCCCAGGGGCTGCTACCAACCTGGGAGTCGCTGGGTGGCAGCTCCCCAGGGTCTGCGCCCACGAGCCAACCTTCCATGGAAACTTTGCGTCTGATCTCTCCACTGCGCCGCGCTCCAGGCAATCCCTTCCCTCGGCTGGAGCCCCTTCCCCTCGCCCTCGCCCCGGGGGTCTCGGTGCTGAGCTCCATCCTGCACCGGCCCGGCTCCCGGCGCCCCTTCCTCAGTCCGCTCCCCAGCGCCACGGCCGCCCCCAGCGCTTCTCCCCCCACGCGCTCCTCCCCGGGGACCCGGCTCCCGGCGGCTTCCAGGCTAAGCCCCAGCGAGGTTCGGTCCCCCTTCCTGGCCCCGCACAGCGCCCCCTCGCGCCGCTTGCCCGCGGAGCGGCGCCCGGTCGGCGGGCCGCGCGTACCTGGCTCTGGGCGCGCAGCAGCAGCGGCAGCGGCAGCAGCAGCAGCAGCAGCGGCCGCGGCGGGCAGGCGTCCCCGGCCATGGCGCGCGGCGCCGCGGGCACCGACAGCCGCGCGGGCGCGGACGCTGGGAGCGCGGGCGGCTCTGCGGGCTCCGGGCGCCTGCAGCCCCGTCCGCCGGCGCGCCCCCCGCCCCCGCCCCCCGCTCCCCGCCCCGCGCCCCCTCCCGTGCCGGGGGGCGGGGCGAGGCTGGAGGTGGGCGCCCCGCCCCGCCCGGCTCTCGCCTCTCCGCTCCCGGCCGATCTCCGAGGGCATCCCGGTGGGGACCCCAAAGAGGGGCTTGTTCAGAGGCTGCCGGGGCGGGGGGAGGGGGCTCCCCCACTTACCGAGACTCCCCGCACTTTCCGGGAGAATGTGGCCCCGTGGGCGTGTCTCTCCACTTTTTTTTTTTTAAAGGTAGGGCCAGTTAGGAGTATATTTTATTTTATTTTATTATTTTATTAATTATTATTTTTAAATATATTTTTACAGAGAGGAAGGGAGAGGGAAAGAGAGTTAGAAACATCCATCAGCCGCCTCCTGCACGCCCCCCACTGGGGATGTGCCCGCCACCCAGGTCCAGGCCCTTGACCGGAATCGAACCCGGGCCCCCTGAGTCCGCAGGCCAGTCGCTCTATCCGCTGAGCCACGCCGGTTTCGGCTCTTGGCTTTTCTGAGTCTGTTTCTTCGTCCGTAAATTGGGAAAAGGAGTGCTTTCCGCTCGGAAAGGGGTGACGTTAAGAGGAGTGAGGTTTCCAGGGCAGCGGGCCTGTGAGCTCTCCGAACCCCCCACCCGCCCGCCCCGTTACCCTTCCCATGGCTCAGACCCCTCTCCCCCGCGGGCTCCACGTCTTCCTTCCTCTCGGTCACGGGTCGGCAAACTGCGGCTCGCGAGCCACATGTGGCTCTTTGGCCCCTTGAGTGTGGCTCTTCCACCAAATACCCTGGCCCGGGGGAGTCTGTTTTGAAGAAGTGGCGTTAGAAGAAGTTTAAGTTTAAAAAATGTGGCTCTCCAAAGAAATGTCAATCGTTGTGCTGTTGATCTCTGGCTCTGGGGACTCAGGAGTTTGCCCACCACTGGTCTAGGTTCCCTCTCCAAACCCCAGTAGCTCCCACCTTTTAAACACCCTCCCTGGTCCCCACCGCAGCACCGGCGCCTCCGCTCTCTGACTCCTGGAAAGCAGACTTTCCCCAGGACCCGCCCTAGTCGCCCCTCCTCAGGTTCCTGCCCATCCCCTCTCCAGGGCTTTTCGGGGCTCACGGAGGAGATGCTTTGTTGAGATCCCTGGGACCCTCTGAAACCCCCAGGGCACCTGTCTGCCATCCCAGGATAAACACCTCTATCACCCCTCCTTCTCAAACCCTCTCCTCTCCCCTCGGCCTCTTTCGGATTCCCACTCATATCTCACCCGGGCCCCTTCCCACTTACTTTTGCAAGTCCTGCCTCTGTGCACCCCGCGTTGGGGGTGGGGCTGGCTCCTTTCTCTTCCCTCTCTACACCGTCTCTGTAGGTGACCCCCACTCTGAGCCCCAGACACCTACCTGTGTGTCTGTTTCCCGGGCCTTGTACACGTCAGCTGCTCAGAAAGGAACCCTTGTTGGTGCCACAGATGTTGCCCCCTCCACTCCTACCCCATCTCCACTCCCAAGCGTGCCCCTTCGCGCACACCCTCCCCTCTCCATTTTCTTCATGGGAGGTACCACTGCAGGAGACTCTCTACTCGCTACGTGTTGCTTCGCGTAGCTGCTGCCGTCCCTTGTGGGAGAGAAAGTCACAGCGCACATGCTTTGTTCAGAGCAGCGAGCCCGTGGTCGCAAAGCTGGGAATCCGTTAGAAATGCAAATTCTCAGGCCCCACCCGCCCTGACCCGAGGAAACAGAAACTCTAGGGGTAGGGCCTGTGTGTTAACGAGCCCTCCAGCGGATTTAAGGTTTGTGACCACCAGCTGAGTACAAGCCGTCGGATGCTCCATAACTCTGAGCGGAATGAAAGAGTCGTGTGCAGTAGGTGTTCAGTGCAAATCAGCTTCCTTCACAACTAGAGGTCCCTTAGGGCAGTGATTCTCAACCTGTGGGTCGCGACCCCTTTGGGGGTCAAACGACACTTTCACAGGGGTTGCCTAAGACCATCGGAAAACAGGTATTTACATGATAATTCATAACAATAGCAAAATTACAGTTATGAAGTATGGTTGGGGGTCACCACAACATGAGGAACTGTATTAAAGGGTTGAGGCATTAGAAAGGTTGAGAACCACTGCCTTAGGGAGCCGTTAAAACCAGAGCTAGGCCCTAACCGGTTTGGCTCAGTGGATAGAGCCTCGGCCTGTGGACTTAAGGGTCCCAGGTTCGATTCCGGTCAAGGGCATGTACTTTGGTTGTGGGCACAAAGGTCTTTTAAGACCAAGAAGTGGGTGTGCAGGAGGCAGCTGATCAATGTTTCTCTCTCATTGATGTTTCTAACTCACTATCCCTCTCCCTTCCTCTCTGTAAAAAATCAATAAAATATATTAAAAAACAAAACCAGAGCTGGTGTAAAAAATAAATATAGCGTGTGTTTTTAGGCACATAGGCCACCAATTTTCAACTGATGTGCCGCAAGAATTTAAAAATGCATACCTGACTATTTAATCACCTCTTTTCCCTTTGACTTTCAAATTAAAAAAAAAAGGTACAGCCTACACAATAGTAGCTGTCCAGTAGAAATTAATCAAAATTATACCTATTTTTTTGTCAGATCGGTAAAAAAATATATATTTTGGTGTGCTGCAGAATTTTAGTGATTAGTTTATGTGTGCCACGAGATAAAAAAGGTTGGCATAGACTATATGGGAATGGACGCAATATATCGGTATGGTAGTTATCACTAAGGGAGGGGGGGAACCAGCTGTTGGGAATCAGAGTCAGGAGAAAGGCTGACTTTAAACTCATGAGAGAGAGAGAGAGAGAGAGGGGGGGGGGGGAAGAGATTCATTGGTTGAGTCTTGTATGTGCCTTGACCTGGGATTAAACCAGCAACTTTGGCATATCAGGATGATGCTCTATCTAACCACCTGAAAGGCTTTTCACTGAATACTTTTTACATCCTGGGATGTTGTATTGTGCGGCCTATTTATTCAAATAATAGACGAAATGAAACCTGGCGGCGGTGTCCTTTTCCCAGCCCCTCTCCCCTGCAGCCTGGCCGGTCGCTCTGGCTGAGCCCTGGAAGAGCAAGGCTGCTGTCACCAGTGAACTCTGCCCCCTGCTGGCTGTTTTCCCGCATGGCCCCACCGTTTCTGCTTTCCTCCTTTCCTCCCTTCTCTCCTTTATGGGCTCTATCATAACGGATTCTCTCACTTCCAACCTGGCCTTAGGACCTTTGCTCACTCTGTTCGTTCCTCCAGAAACTCGCTCCGCTTAGTCTGACCCACATTTACTCACCCTCGCCGTCTCATTTCAATGCTCCTATCCCCACATGCCTCGCCTGGCCCCAAATGAGCCCCGTCACACACTCCCATAGCACCAGGGACTTGCAAGTGTGTTCTGTTGTAGCAAATAGGTGCCGTTGTGGGCTGAGTGTTTGGCTAATTCTGTGTGATTATTTGATTTAATTTAGTGTCTGTCTCTCCATGATGGGGCTCATACCTGCCTTGTTCTTAGCTATCTCCCTGTCTCCTTATTCTGTTAGTCTGCTTACCTTTGACTCAGGGCCGCTCCCTTGCAGATGTGTCCTTATTCTTAAGACACTTTTCTTTCCAGCTCTTCTGTCATGAGTCCTGCTGGTGGTGAGAGTATTTTTCATGTTTTCCTGAACCTATTTCCTCTTGGTAAACTTGGGAAAAAGTATTGGCTTCTCTGGATTGTTGGGGGACACTGATGGGCTAAGGCTCCATAGTAGGAGATGGGCAGCAAGCTAACCTACCAGTCGGAGCATCTGCCCCCTGGTGGTCAGTGCACGTCATAGCAAGTAGTTGAGCAGCCTTAGCATATCATTAGCGTATTATGCTTTGATCGGTTGTTTTGCCATTCGGTCTATTTGCATATTAACATTTTATGATATAGGATCCTAGAGGCCCGGTGCACGAATTCGTGCACTAGTGCGATCCCTCAGCCTGGCCTGTGCCCTCTCACAACCTGGGACCCCTCGGAGGATGTTGGACTGCTGGTTTTTGGCCCAAAGCAGCAGGCTGAGCTGCATTCCTGCTGTGGGAGCGCACCGACCACCAGGGGCAGCTCCTGAGTTGAGCGTCTGCTCCCTGGTGGTCAGTGCGTATCATAGCGACTGGTTGACCAGTCGTTTGGTCACTTAGGCTTTTATAATATATAGAAGTGCAGTTGTGGGGTTATGTGATTACATCCTGGAGACTGTGTAATGGGTGACCTATCCATTCAAATAAGAGACAAAAGGTATTTAAACAGAATGTACTTAAACAGAACAGGTTGACGAGCCAACTGAGCCACACCAGCCAGGACAGGATTCCTTTCTATTAGTAACAGGTCCCATTTATGAGGTCAGACCTTCTATGAATTGCTGTGCATGCATCATCTTATTTACTTCTTGTAATAATCCTGGGAGGTAGCAACTGCTATTATTTATTCCTCATCCCTTAGAACCAGACTTTGAGGCTCAGAGGTAAAATGCCCAAGCTCAGTTATTACTTAGAAAAGCCAGATATGTTTCATTCATTCTTTCACCCACTCAATTATTTATTTATTTATTTTAAAATATATTTTATTTTTTACAGAGAGGAAAGGAGAGAGATAGAAAGTCAGAAACATCGATGAGAGAGAGACATTGATCAGCCGCCTCCTGCATGCCCCACAGTGGAGATGTGCCCACAAGCAAGGTACATGCCCCCGATCGGAATCGAACCTGGGACCTTTCAGTCCGCAAGCCGACACTCTATCCACTGAGCCAAACCAGTCTTGGGTCAATTATTTTTTGAGTGTCTATAATGACCATTTTATTATATGCTCAGCAATTGGAGTTTAAATGATAAGCTTGAGAATAAAGTGGTTTGATTTGTCAGGGAGACCTGGGAAAGCTTTGGGAGGATGAGGCCACAGGGCAGGTCTGAAGGATGAGGAGTTGTTAACATGGGCTGAGTGTTTAGCCGAATTCTGTGCGCCCACCTTTGAGCTGAGAATCAACTTAGAATCTCTGTCCACCGTGGACACCCCAGGGCTGCAGAAGGCTTCTGCACTGCCATTTAGCCCGGTGAGAGATCTCTTAGGAAGGGCACTCGCCATCCGCAGAGGCTTGCGACAGAAAGTTCTGGCCCTGATACATTCTAGAATCCGGAGTGGAGGGGATGGCTCAGAGGACCCTTCTCCTGTCCCACCTCACCACCGCCACCCCCAACACACACACACTGAGGGCTTTCCTCTCCCTCTTGGGCTGGGGAGTGGTAGTGGGGAGACCCTTTCTCATAGTCCACAGAGAACTCCACAGAGCCCCAAGGGAACAGAGGGGACCCAGATGTCCCCCAGGAGCTATTTGAACAGGATTTTGACAGATGAATAAGGGTTTGGAGGGGGGGGGGGCGAAACCAGCAGCATTCCAGCCACGGGTTCAGGTTCCTGTGTCTGGAATCCTCATCTCTGCCAGGTGACTTCATCAGTGCAGGACAGGGATAACACTGGAGCTGCCTTATAAAAAGAGGGTTTGAGCCAAGACCGGTTTGTCTCAGTGGGTAGAGCGTCGGCTTGCGGACTGAAGGGTCCCAGGTTCCGATTCCGGTCGTGGGCATGTACCTTGCTTGCGGGCACATCTCCACTGTGGGGCGTGCAGGAGGCGGCTGATCGATGTCTCTCTCTCATCGATGTTTCTGACTTTCTCTCTCTCTCCTTTCCTCTCTGTAAAAAATTAATAAAATATTAAAAAAAATTATATATATAAAAAAAAGAGGGTTTGAGGTTCAGGCAACATGGGGTTAAAATCTCTCAACACGGTGGCAGGCACAGATGAAGGCACAATGCAGGTGAACTGATGTTGGTAAGGAACCGGCCAGGGCAGGATGGTGTTGCAAAACCTCCTGCAGAGCAGGTGAGGGAAGGGGCGCGGTGAGAAATATGGGCAGACGTCAGGCCGGACAGGGACGCAAATGCCAGGCTAGGAATGTTTTAAAAAGCAAGGAATGACATAGACGAGCTAAAGGACCGGTGGAGCAGGGTGGGGAGGGGCGGGAAATGGGCAGCTCGCCAGGAAGCCGGGGGCAGGAGCCAGCAGCACAGAGGAGGGCGAAGCATCAGTATTTCGTGTCTTTGTTTTCCCGCGGCCAGGTGAGGGCTCAGACCAGCGGTTCTCAACCTGTGGGTCGCGACCCCCCCCAACGACCCTTTCACAGGGGTCGCCTAAGACCATGGGAAAATGCAGATATTTACATCACGATGCATCACAGTAGCAACATTTCATGGTCGGGGGTCACCACCCCGTGAGGAACGGTATGCAAGGGTGGCGGCCTCAGGAAGGTTGAGAAGCACTGGCTCAGACCCTGGGCGGCAGCAGCGATGAGTCCTTCCGCGAGAGGGTGTCCCTAGGCGGACGCTAGTCCAGAAGGTCCCAGAGGCGGGGTGATGGCCGCGCGCCGCCTGGTGGCCAGAGGAGGTGGGCGCAGCCGGGAACAGCAACGACGGCGAAATCCGGGAAACTGAGGCTGGGAGCGGCGTGTGGGTTCTCCCCCAGCTGGACCCCGTCCCCATTCCAACGCCGCTTGAAGACGGGGAAACTGGGAAGGGAAGGGGAGCAAGGGTGGGTACGGGGCCCCGCAAACCGGGAGCCTCAAGACACCAGGGGTTTTTATGGAGTCTCTTTAATGGCACCCACGGCCTGGGAGCCTCGTTTGCCATTCTGCTCAGCGGGCAGGTGGAAAACGAAAAGAGGGAGGAAGCGAAACTTTTGTCTTTCCCGCCCACCCGGAGGCTTAAAAAGCCTTTAAAGAACACCCCCCCCTCCCCGGAAAGCAGGGTTTTATAGATTCTATTTGCATACGAACGCAGTCACCTCGAGTTAAACTCCGACCCTTTAATCTTGGGTCCAATTTGTCCCGAAGCCGCGGAGGAGGGTCCCTGTGAATGCCCCCCAAACTCCACCCTCCCCACCCCGCCCCGGAGGCTGGGCTTCGCTGCACGTGCTCAGCGGTTCCTCGGCGACCCGCCTCCTAGGAAAGGCTCATTGTCAGGGCGGGGGGGACGCTAGGAGCCCTAGGAAAAGTTGACTGTGGATAAACCACAACAAAGAAAAGGCCCTGAGGTGACATAGACTCTTTTATATCAGGAGTTTTTAGTAGAGTTTCGCGCGATTGAAACAGGCCCTGGCTTTCCGTTCCTCAAAGCTGCTGATGGTTCTCGCCACCCCTTCAGTTGCTGGAGTCCCGCGTGGCCGGCCTCGCCGGGCAGACTCCAACTCCCAGCGTGCCCCGCGGGCCCGTGCGTGGCCGCGGCGCGTGACGTCGGGGGAGGGAGCTGGCCAGTGCTGAGGGGGCGCGGCGCGCAGGGGCGCGGAGCCGGGCGGCTAGGGGCCCAGAGAGCGCGGCGGCCGGGAGCCCGCCGGGGCCCTGACAGCCCCCTCCCCCTGGCGGACAACGACAACGACGACGAGGGCCGCTGGTCATGGCGGAGCGGCGAGCCGAGCGCGGGCCCTGAGCACCACCGCATGGAGCGGGACG
>JAAGEH010000124.1:8354862-8371097 GCA_011751065.1 Lasiurus cinereus | reverse complement strand
CCCCCCGGGCCGCGGCGAGCCCCCCGCCTCGGCGCTGAGCCTCCCCTCCCACCCGGAGCCCCTCGCCCCGCGTCCGCTTCTCTCTCCCGCGCGGGCGCCGGCTCCGCACCCCCCGCTCCCTGCGCCCTTCCCTTCCCCGCGAGGCGACAGCTCTCCGTGGGCTCAGGTCCCCGTCCCGATCCGATGGTGGGGGGGCACCTGACGGACTCCCCCCCCCCCCCCTGGGGGGGGGGCCGGGCGGTGCCGCGACCCGGGACCCTGAGCCCCCAGAATGAGCCCCTCACCTGGCCCGGCCCCTCCCTCCTGCCCGCGCACGCCCCCTGCCCCCGCGCCCCGGCCCGGCCGAGCCCCCGGGTCCCTCCTCGCCGCCTGCGTCTCCGGGGGCGACGCGCCCGCCGCGCCCCGGCCCCCTCCTCCTCCTCCTCGTTCTCCTCCTCCTCCTCCTGCGGGGGGTGTTTTATTTGTATCTGTTTGATATACACCCCCCCGCCCCCCCAAACCTCAGTGCTTGCCGCGGGATGTTTTTATTGGTAACGTGTAAGGCGCTTTTGTGAGGTCGTAAAAGGTGAACTTTTGAACTTGGAGAGCGCCCCGGAGCAATTAGCGCAGGCGAGAGCCCCGGGAGGCCCGCCTTACAAAGGGGGCCCGGCCCGGCCCGGCCCGGCCCGCGCTCGGGCGGCAAACCCGGCGTATTTATTTATCTGCCCGGCGCCCGCCTTTCTCCCGGCCCCTTCCCGAGGGCAGGGCAGGCCCGCCGGGGACCCCGCCTCCCCCCTCTCCCCGCCGCGCCGCAGACCCGCGGTTCCCCGAGAGATCGGGGGCCCGACAGTGCCCGTCTAACCAGGAACAGGTTTCAAACCGAGTGCAAACACCCGGGACAGTGAGGAGGCCCCCAGAATCAATGGCCTCCCCGAGAAGTTTCTCCGGACAGGGACCTGGCAGGTGGGAGCAGAGTGGCCCGCATGCAGGTCCCTTGAGGTGCTCGATGGGGGGATGAATGAGGAGGGAACCACAGCGGGAACCTTCGGGGGGATCGGAACCTTCTTCGTGTGTATGTCCGTCCTGTCAGTTCAGGGGGACGGGCTGTTTTTTTTTACCAGTTAGGGGAAAAGTGTTTGGGGGAGAGCCTGGTTAACGTCACTTGATGTGGCTGATCAAACAGCGATGCGTTTTCAAAGCTCTTGTCCTTTTTTTAAAAAAAAGAGGTCGGTGATGTGTGGTCTATAGGTGGCCGGCAGTCTCCCGGGATGTCTTCGGAGACTAATTTCTGAATGTGAACATGTTTGAGATCAATAAAATCCCGTGTCACAAAGGAGGCTGGGATCTAGTGAGGGTAGGAGGACAGTATGCTGGAACAAAGGATTTCTTTAACGCTTTTAACTTTGCAAGCTTTGAAAGTGGAGATTTGGTTTGGGATTCAAGTGTGAGTGTTATAAATCTGATCTGAATTTTACCATGCTGATTTTTTTTTTTTTACACTCAAGCCCAGATCTTATAGCCCACATTAGTGTCTCTCTCATAATGCTTTTCTCTGTGTGTGTGTGTGTATCTCCCGAACCCACCTTTGCATAACACATAGGTGGGTTTTGCTGCGGACTTAAAATCCATTTGAGAAGATTGTTGTAAGGGAAGCCTAGGAAATAACTGCATTTGCTATTAATTATTCATTAAAACATTTTTAAAGAACCCAGTGGTAATGTTAACTCTTAATCAAATTTCCTATTCATAGTCTCATTTCCTCAATTGCTCAGAACCATTCAAAAAACTGTTATGGAGCAATCCACTTAGGCCAAGGTGGCTTTAATATTTTACATCAGTCCTATTTAGTGCTGTAAATATTTCCTTTTTGTCAAAAACACAATGGGTCTTTTGGCTTAAAAAAAATACATGAAACAGACTGTTGTAGGATGCTTTATTTTTCAGTGTAAAAATGAGCATTGTGTTCTGATTTACAATTTATGTTCATTATCTCCATAACATGCTCACACACACAAAAATACAAACAAAAGGAAAGGAAAGTTTATCTCTGGAATGGTGGGAATATTTTTCTCTCTTTTGTTTTCTTAATTTTATTTTTTCTCTAAAAGTAAAGGAAACTGCTTAAGTTCTAAGCAGAGACATGAAATTCTCTCACTTTTTACCCTACCGATTGATTTTCATTTTGTGTGAAATATTTGCAATAGGTCTTTTGGTTTCTGTCATGAAGAAATAAACGGGAGTTGGAATTTTAGAAATGTTTTCCTGCCGGAAACGCCATTGATGTTGAATTTACAGTCCTTTAAGTGGTTTTTATTATTCTATCAGAACAGAGTTGCTAGTCTTTTGATGCACCATCACCCTTCCAGGAATTCCCTGTGCTAACTGCCCTAGCTATTTACAGTTGTTGCTTGTAGGTTTTCATAACCAAAATGAACTAATTTAGAGGACTGCTCCCTTTGGAGGTTGCAAAGGAAAATGAATTATTTGAGAAAGTATATGCTAAATATTGCATTTGTTTTATTTTAAGAGAATGAGGAAGTAAACTTAAATATTTCAAGACAAGAAAGGTTATAAGCCACTATCAGTAATTAAAAGCATGCTTTATATAATTACTCTTTAGGAGAAATGCAAAAAGTTCACTAAATAATCGGATGCCCTTTTCCTGCTATGACCCTGCCATCCAAATGTTATTTCTGAAAATAAATTAGCAAGTGTTTTCCATAACAATTTAATTTCACTCTGTAACTTTGAAAATTCTGAATCGCCTCAAAAATTTCTACTTCCATTTAAAAACTGTGTGCTCTAGTAATGTTTTTCTTTAGAACAAGCAGCACACAGGTTATTGTTGTTGTTTCTTTTTTTTTTTTTTTGGTAGGTCTTCTGACCTCCAAAGAACATTGAAAAGCAACAGTGAGCAGATTCACTTTTGATTTTTGAATAGCAGTAATGTGAGAGGACCACATTTCCAAACTTAGATTTACTACCATCCACCAGATTCTTTTTGAGTATTTCTGTTCCATGTAATCAAAATATGTTCATGACATGCTGTCTAATCTGTAAGTCCTTCTGAATTTTATAGCAGAAGGTTGTGTGTGTGTGTTCATGCACTAGCACATGAACAGGAGTTAGATGAGGACTGAGATGGCAGCTAATGAAAAAAGAACACGTACATTTCCTAAAATATGCCCAACTCAGGCATCCCCATATGTTAATGATAATTTCTTGTTCCTCTTTCCTTTTACCGGGGTTGTGGAGAAAAGGCAGAAAATAAAATACCTCATTTTGGTTAGTCGGGGGATGGAGGGTAGAAATGCCAGCTATGATACTACTAAGGGAAGTTTCTTACACCACTTACAGTGCTTGTTATGCAAGTCGGGTTTAAATCGCTAACGAGACTTGCATGTTTTGGGGCTTGGGACTGTGTAAGTAAGTGAATTTCATCCTATATTATAACTAGGTTAGATATTTATTAGTTTGTATTGAATAAATTGGTACATTAATGAATTGTGGTCAGATGGCAACTTCTGGCTTTAGAATGAAAGCCCACCCCCAGCTTCTTTGACATAGGCGACTTACTTTTCAGCATGCTCATCTAGATCTTAAGGGCCTTATTACTATTTTTTTTTTGTTCTTATGTTTATTTTTGTGTTGTAGCCAAGTTAAATGACATTTCAGTTTAAGTATTTTTTCCATGTTGAAAGTTAAATTTGGGAAGATACCTTTTCAGAATACATTTACATTTTTGGTCTAATCTTTTAAAGTAGAACAATAAAAATGGTTGTTGTTTTTTTGTGTGTATGTGAACCAGTCATTTTTTTTTTATGTGTAAAGGGTCATAATCAGAAAAAATCAGAATTCTGACCCAACAGATAAAAACAAAGCTTTCATTTCAGCAAAGAATAAGAGTGCCCTTGGAACAATTTTAAACAGAAGGTAACTACTGAATATATCCACCCAAGTAGTGATATCATACACCCATCTCTCTGTTATACTTTGAAAGTATTTATAAAACCAACACATTGTGAAAGAAAATACATTCTTTTAAACTTTCATATTCTTAATATCAGCTTTTCAGGTAATTTCTTCTGGGTTTATAGGATAACTAGGATTTAGAAATACCAGAATTATTAAAAGTCGACAAGAAGTACTGAGCTTGTAATTCTTTATCTTGTGTTGAGCTGATGTTTCAGGTTCATCTGAGCTTGATCTTACATTTAAAAAAAAAAGAGTTCTTAATGTAACTTTGATCTACAGTGCTCATAGAATCAGTCTGCTGTTTATTGCTTGTTTTCCAACATGGCTTGTCTTTATGAAAAAGATAAGCCCGTTAGACATTAGTTTCCTTAATAATGTAAAGTTAGAAAAAACAGTTGTCTACCTTTTCAGTATGGTTTAGAAATAACTGTAGAATAGAGAACTTTATTTTAAAGAATTTCGTACTTTATTTATTTCCTTATTACCTGCTGTTAAACAGTAGTAGCCTGCGTGGAATAGTTTCTCAAGAAAACAGACTCCCCCATCCCCATTACGATTATTTAAATAAGACTTTACTATGTAACCCAGCAATTCTAATTAACAGTGATTTAGTTGGGGAGAGAACCAGGATTTCCTCAGCTGGCTGTTGGGAAGCTGAATTGCCTTTTACCCCACCCCCAGCTGCACCAAATCTTTTGATCCCTAAGCTACAGTGGTTGTCATTTGAGAAAGCAAACTGCGAGAAAATAAGTTGTGAAAATAATCTACTTTAGGCTTTATTTGCATTTTGGGATTTTTGTACTAAAAAAAATTATAGGAATAATTGAATCTTTAAAATGAAGGAAGCAAACTGACCAAACTCTCATGTGTAAATAGAAAATCCCTGGATTTCTTTAAAAATTCCGGGATTTCTTAAAAAATTGTGGAAATGTTTTAATATTGACAACCACTATTTTAAGAGAAGTTACCCTAATTATAAATTCACAGGAAGCATCAAGTCTTTGAATTTCCTTAGGCGTGTGGAAATTTGGGTAAAACAAAAGTTAGCCCTTAGGCACTATAACCATTTTCATTCAGGGTTTTTTTGTGGTTTCCCCTCTTACTCATCATATAAGTTCAAAGAGAACTGCAAATTCTCTCATATACTAAATGCTACAATTTGTTATATTGAGTTAACTTTAAGAAGTATCTTCAAATAATGAGTCTTTGGATCCTAATTGTGAATTGTATACCCTTAAGTTTGTTTACACCAGAGAAGCTATTCAAGCATAAACCGCAGATGGCGGTAGTAGCATCTTTTTATATTTTCTGGAAGGATTCTTGCCTTTAAGTTGGTGTCAATTGTGTGGGCACTGTTGATAAGTCAGCTGGTGAGTGTAATGTTTCCAAAACCAATTCCCTGGACAGCAACATGTAATGTATTCTGGAAACAAATCCGGCGGTTTGATTAGAAGATATACTCTGTGGGTGGTTTGAACCAGAATAGTGACTTTGCTGTCATTGCCAAAGTGATAAGAGGGATAGAGGGAATTGCAGAATAACATTTAGCGTATCAGAACTCTAGTGATGATATTAGCGGAAGGTGTATTAAACATAGATACTTGCTCGAACAACTATTTACATTGGAAATGATTCGTAATTCATTTAAAAATATACTCAAGAATTGCGTTTTAGAGAAATGCACAACTAAATTCCTCACATGGAACAAGAGGTAGATAGCTTTCTCAGCTGTTTATTTCAATTCCTTATGTTTCATAGAATTTTAGATCTCTCTACAGAAGCATTTCGTAGGTCTACTAGTGGGTTTTGCTTGCTCTTTCAATCCATCATTGTAGTGTCAAAATTTGTGTTCTTTATGTTTTCCTCTAACACTATTGATTGAAAACGGACATGATTGATTTAACCGATGTTTAAACTTCCTATGATATTTCCTTTGAGCCTTAGTTTAAGACTCAGGAAACATTTCAGTGACAAATCTGTGCCAAAATGAAGGACAGACTGATTTCAGTGAAGGAACTACTTAACCTGTATTGAGTTTTCATTAAAAAATTAAATTTTCAGTGTTACCCCAATAAATTCAATTAAAAAAGGAAAACATTAAAAATAATATTATTTGTTCATATACTTCAATCCTGAAGCTGTATCATCTTGGAATTATTAAAAATTCAGACTTGATCATTTTGTTAATTCCTGATGCTATACAGGATCAGATGCAGTGTTCTTTTCTTATCACAATCAAGGCACTGAACTGTAGTAGAAGTCATTGTATTCTTCACCTTCATACATTTGTATTGAAAAAAAAAAACAAAACCCTAAATGAACTCCAATTTATGCAATTTAGTTTTTCTCTCACAAGAGAAAAAAAAACAACAGGACAATTCTCTGAAGCCTCACATACCTTTTATCCTGTTTCCTCATTCTTGCCTTTTAAACTTATAAATGATTAATGAAATAGTACTCAGTTGGATTGTATTATTTTCTACCATTTATCATTTGTTGATCATTACTGGATTGTTTCAGACTTAATCTCTTTCCACTTATTGAGTCATTAAATTTGTTATTTACTGTATTATTGAAACCAGTAGCTTTCAAATTGTAGTCCAGGGACCTCTAGGGGTGTCCCTGAGACCCTTTCAAGGAAGCTCTTGAGCTCAAAACAATTTTTATAATACTGACATTTTTTTGTCTTTACCATGTTGACATTTGCACTGATGTTGCAAAAACAGTAGAGCGTCAAAACTGTTGACGCCTTAGCAGAAATCAAGAAAACAAATTGTAGTAGTTGTATTCTTCACCTCCATATACTTGTATTTTAAAAAAAGAAGCCATTTTTACTTAAGAATGTGATAATAGGGATGAAGCAATAAAAGTGATTAATTTTATTAAATCTCAACCCTTGAATATACTTGTTTTTGATATCCTATGTCAAGTACGCGCAAAGCATTTCTGCTGCATGCCAAAATAGAAAAGTTGTGTGCAGTTCATTATGTTTTGAGCTGAACTAGCTGCTTTTTTTCTTTTTTTAATGGAACACCATTTTTACTTGAAAGAACAATTAACAAACTATGTTTCATTCAGATTTGGGTATTTGGCAGATCGTTTTTAAGAAAATAAACAGCGAGCCTGTTATCCAAAAAAATTGACATTTGTTGCTGGTGAATAAAAGTTGAGCTTTCAAGCAACAATAGCATGGTGGAAATCTTGTCCCTGTCACTCTGAGCTTGACAGCTTCCCAATACTTATCTTTTTTGATGAGACTGATGATGATATTAACAAGTAGGATTTTTTAATATTGTATAAGGAAATGATAACATTTTGAAGATCACCTTATTTCATTAAAGGAGTATTTTTCAAATCTCTGGGTATATGATATAATAATCCTGCATGGGTAAATATTTGTTCAAAATGTTATATAGACTAATGGATTTTTAAAAAAATATATCTTATTGATTTTTTACAGAGAGGAAGGGAGAGGGATAGAGAGTTAAAAACATCGATCAGCTGCCTCCTGCACACTCCTTACTGGGGATGTGCCTGCAACCAAGGTACATGCCCTTAACTGGAATCGAACCTGCGACCTCCTTTAGTCCGAAGGCGGACACTCTATCCACTGAGCCAAAGCAGTCAGGGCTAGACTAATGGATTTTAATGTAACAGAGTATACAAAGTTCATTGATATGGTTTTAGATTTCACATTGAACTAACCTTTAAGAAACCAGCACTTACTAAGTTTTGGTGTATTATTAAAGAAAAATATCTGTAATTATTTTAATAAGCAAGTACTCTCAAATCAGTGGTCTGCCTTCATATCTCAACCAAAACAATATATATCACAACATACTGATTGCAGATAGGAGAATCTAGCTGACAGAATTAAGACTGATATTAAGAGATTAGCAAAACTATATAAACAGTGCTGCTCTTTTCACTATTTCTTATGTGAAAATATAGTTATTTTTAATAAAAATTTTAATTTATATTAATTCATAATAGGTTAAGTCCACTCAGACCAAAATATGTAAAAAAGCCTCTGTTCTAAATTAATCAACTGAATATGTAAGAAAATGATGACTTCACCAGATATTATTAGTACTCATTTACTTTTTTTTTTTCGTTTCCTCCCCCTCCCCCCCATAAAGGGGCTACGGAGGAAAAATAAAATTGAAAATGTGTTCAGACCATTTAAGTTTTATCTTTGCTTGAGACTAAATGAAATGTGTTATAGTTTACCCTCACTGAATTCTCTGAGAAGATTTTGTTACCTGCTAATATGAAACCTGTTCACTATCTTGTGGCAGAAATTTTCCAATACAACCGATGTCCTCACAAAGGATAGATGTGTAACTATGGAAATAATCCAACAACACAAAAATACTTTTACTATTAAGGGTCATTGCTATAAAAATAACCATTTATAAGAGTTAAAAATTCTACCTTGCTTTTTAAAACTTCCATCAAAAAATAGCATGCTTGTTTATTTGTTTTCAGTAGACATGTTTGGTTTTCATTGAGTCTTCTAAAGTTGTTATTTTGGCATTGTCATTTTGTAGATTGGCTTGACTTTTAACCTGGTTTTCACCGAGGGAGGTGGTAATAAAGTCTGTATAGAAGAAGCATCTCCTCTCCTGGCTTAAGAATAATACCCTTTCCTAGTGTGAGTAACATTTTAGTGTAAGTCAATTACTGAGTTGTTAAACAGTTAGGGATTTAGTCCTTAGGATAGTTGCTAGGTAGAACTCATTCTGTAGTGAGAGTGCTGGCAGAAGAAATGTCACCTAACAATTTGAATAACAAAAAGGAGTTACTGGGCCAGAATTCCAGATGAAGCTTGATGGGTGATGAAAGATCAGTGAGAGATTTGGGCTTCCTTCCTGAGAGCTCTGTAATTATCTTGATGTTCTTGGAGTGTCACATAATGTACCTCTTCAAGCATTTTTGTGTTCTGTAGGGGTTGCAATTCAGTCATAAGAAGAAACGATCCTTTCCTTTTTCGTTTTAATACTTGGATTTTATGTTAGATTTCAGATGAGATCTTTCAATGCATCCCTCATCAGTTGAAGTGAATCGCTTTAATTGCTGAACTTAATAATTGAGGCAGATACTTTTTCTTCCATGTTCTTGCTGTACTGTAGAAATCGAACCTGTCAGGAGACTTCCTTTCAAAGCCTTACAACCCTGCTTCTCAAATGCCTTTTTAGTAGGATAATAAACCACCTGGGGGAAGCCCCCCACTGATATCTATTTAGAGGGCTTTGTTTTTTGGAAGTGGCTGTAGTAGGCTCAGCCAGGGAGGAAGGATTTTTGTATGATGGTGTGAGAGGGAAAGAGCAGAGAGACTCCGGAGTGTGGCAGAACAAAGATCACAGCTATGTGACTTTGTCACTTGACTTCTCTGAACTTTAGTGTTCTCATTTAATAATAGCAGCTAAAATTCACCAGGATACAGTGCTTATTATATAATATTCTAAGCACCTTCCATGTGTTAACTCACATTACCCTCATAACCCTCTGAGGTAGGTATTTTATTATCATCTCCAATTTATAGATGTGAAATCAAGTCCACAGAAGTTAAGTCCCCGACTTCACAAGCAACAGCATTAATAATTTCTTTCCTAGATTTAACAACTCCCTCCCCCTACTGTAACATTTCTGAAACTGACTTTAGGGTTCCTAGGATTAGTGACAAAGACTGTAAAGTGCCAAGCAAAGTATCTGCCCCAAAGGAAGCACTCCTGAATCCAGGGCATTTATAGCTGTTGAGGAGGCATAGAAACCAACTCCCTGTAGATTAAGAGAGTGACAGAGATCCACTCTTAAAAGTTGCAAGTGACTTTCTTTTTTCACATCGGCTTTAATAAGCCGACCAGAAAACAGTTTTTGCAGAATCAGGAACAATCCTGGGTAAATCTAAGAGGGGTGCTAAGGAAGAAAGGGGCTTTGAGCTACTCAAGGCAGGGGTATCATATCTTGAATCTGTTTCCTCCGCACCAAGCACAAAGACTTGCTGTTGCAGGAAGGTTGAATGAATGAAATAAAGGAATGGTCTGGTTAGGAATCTGAATCCTTTGCAGGTAGCCAGAGGAAGTCTCCAAAATATAAGGGGAAGAAATGTATATTTTAGTCACTAAGGCATTTGGGGTCAGTATGTAAGTCAAAAGTGTGTTGAAGCTAAATCCAAGGTTTTATGAGCCCTCCTGGAACCAGATTGTAGTTTCTGTTTGGATATGTGGCCCTTCTTGTAACTAAAATAACTAGGCACATCAACTACATACAAATATGCTTGACTGCATTGGGGAATGCAGTTCCGGAAAAGATGGCCTTTGTCTTTTGTACCTTTAAAAAAATTCTGCCACACAAAAGCTGGATCTATGAAAGAGAGGAGAACCAATCCAAGAAAGTTGATGTGACCCTTTGAAAATGGAAATAGAAGAGCCCAGTTGTCCAAAGCTTGTGAAATATACAAAATGACTTCCTAGCAAAGAGAGAGCGAGAAAGATGGGACAGTGTGGGTTACTAGATCGTGATGGCAGTGCAGTTCAAGTAGGAAAGGATTTGAGAGAGGCCCAGAAAATAGTTCATGGGCCTGGGTTTTGCCTGGGTTCTAACTCTAGCTGTTTGAAAGGCGCATCTCTATGGGCCCACCTATAAAATGAAGGCGCTAAATCAGATAATCCCGGAAGGGATTTTTCAGTTTGGTGATGGAATGAATTGGGCAAAACAGGAAATTGCAATTTAGGAAAGCCCTGCCCAAAGCATGCAACTATGGTGCTAACAGCCAGTTTCTCAGGGTGGTTTTCATTTCAGATGCTGTTCAGTCTTCCCTCAAAGAACATTTACCCTGTTACCCTGTCCCGATTTTAGAATACCTGGCTGCCTTAAAGTTTGTGGGATCACATAATTTACATGTAAATTCCATTTTCCAGGTTCATGTTATAGAAATGTTTGCAACTAGTTCCAATGTTTTGATCATTGATAGTGTAAACTTGAAATTTGATATAGTTGTCATTTTTTTAAAACATGATCACTTTCCATTTATACCCCTTTTGTAAGTATAATTTCATTCACTGACTCAAACTCATAGTTAATTTCAGAGGTTTCCTTCATTCTTTGTAAAGGGATTTTTTATTTGCAAAACTCATTCAGCATTGAGAAGACTAAATGCCCTACGTTTGAGAATCTGGATTCATTAAGGAAAAGTGCAAAACCTCCTTAAATGCTGTTGGTCTGTAAAAAGGGAACCCAGCAGGAAAGGAGCGGCAACGCATGGGGGAGGGGTGCAGTGGGTGGGGGGCAGCAAGGGAGCTGCAGTTGAAATATTCATCAATCATTTTACTGGCACCAGGAAACCAATCAGCCTTTTAGAGGAGAAAACTTAATCAATCACCTAATGTGGGAAATTACAATTGCTTTCCCACAAAAATATATTTCCTTACTTGCTGACAGATAAATCTGAGAGATAATTGGGCTGGCTGGAATTTAGAGCTAAATGATGGCAAGTGGTTACTGAAAATGCTATGTGATGAAGAAAGGCATTTAACTTTTGAAGATAAAATTTTCTATCTGCTGTGAACTTTTTCAAAATATTTTAAAGTAAGCTTGATTTTCATATAGTGTGCCTATTAATTAAAAAAATAAGCCCAATTACCGAGCATTCATGGATAACATGTGAAATACTGTAATTTTATTTATTCTCCAAAGCTAGTTTTCAGGAGCATATATGAGACTAGTGAGTGGAGAATATTCCGTGCTCCCAATGCCTTGTTTGTAAAGCAACTCCAGAGCATTGCCTAAGGCAGTGTCGGCAAACCGAGGCTCTCGAGCCACCCGGGGCTCTTTGGCCTCTTGAGTGTGGCTCTTCCACAAAATACCACGGCCTGGGCGGGTCTGTTTTGAAGAATTGGCTTTAGAAGAAGTTTAAGTTTAAAAGATTTGGCTCTCCAAAGAAATTTCAATCGTACTGCTGATACTATCTGGCTCTGTTGACGAGTTTGCCGACCACTGGCCTAAGGGACATAGCCAGGGGAACCCAGTTGGAAGTGCTTGCATATAAATAAAAGCAGGAGGGATTTAGCTCTGTCTTGCATTTAAATTTTAAATAGTGTGATCTCTTAACTCGGTGCTTGAATTGCCTGTAGCCCTTAGGTCTCTAGGTGTGAACTGTTTAGGTAATCTAATGTTTAATAATTAGAAATGATTGGTCACTGTAGAAAACACAGAAAATTAAGGAGAAATTACCTATAGTCTTGCCTCCAAGCAACTTTCATTAAATTTTTAAAATATTTTCTTCTAGATTTCAAATTCTTGGTTTTTGCTTTTTGTGATTATATATACCAGTGGTCGGCAAACTCATTATCAACAGAGCCAAATATCAGCAGTACAGCAATTGAAATTTCTTTTGAGAGCCAAATCTTTTAAACTTCTAACGCCACTTCTTCCAAATAGACTCGCCCAGGCCGTGGTATTTTGTGGAAGAGCCACACTCCAGGGGCCAAAGAGCCGCATGTGGCTCCGGAGCCACGGTTTGCCAAACACTGATAATATACTATTAAGTTTTATGTTTTTTGTTTTCAATCCTTACGTTATGAACTTTATTCATTCGACATGAAATTACTTAAAAATTTTAATAGCTATATCACAGCCTATTGCTTTTGATGGTTGGGCATTGAGATCGTTTTTAGTTTCTGATGTAACAGTTCTGCCCAGGACATCTTGTGTTTTCTTTTATTTTGGGGAAATAGATTTTTAGAAATATTTATGTACCTTTGCCAACAGCCAGTTCACTAAGATACCTTGTCTACTAAAATCTAGGGTTGCCAGCAGTACTTATTTTTTAAATAAATGCCCAGTACTTGAGACAGAATTGAGTCACGGTGGTAGGTTATTTGGTCTGTTCTCCCCCGCTCCCCCCCGGTGTGTGTGTGTGTGTGTGTGTGTGTGTGTGTGAAGAGGTATAATTGTTCTCAATGCCTTTTGTCCTCTGAATCTTTCAGATTTCTGGTACCAGGCCTCATGCATGTTGCCTTCCAAATCCACCCCCAAACCCAGTATCTCTAGCTTGGTCAGATCAGTGCTTTGGCTTTCTTCTGTGGCTGCTTTCTCTCTGTTATAGCTAGAGGCCCAGTGCATGAATTCGTGCACAGGTGGGGTTCTTTGGGGTGGTCTGCGGAGATCAGGTCTCAGCTCGGACCCCCAGCCTCGCAGCCCCACTTGCACTTGCCTTGGCCTGGCGCTGACTACTCACCTGCTCCACCAGCCCACTGCGGTCCCGCTGTCATCGAGGCCCATGGGGGTTGGCAGTGCCTCTACTGCTGCCTGCTGCCAGTGCCACGTCACTGACACTTGCCATGTTCTGTGCTTCCCCCTGGTGGTCAGCACACGTGATAGTGAGCAGTTGAACTCCTGGTCTCCTGGTTGAACAACAGCCCCAGCGGACAATTTGCATATTAGGCTTTTATTATATAGGATTATGGGGGGAGGGGTGGTGGCAAAGATACTTAAGCCTTTTCTGGTTGCCTCTAAAAATCTTGGGAGGATGGTGTGTGTGTGTGTGTGTGTGTGTGTGTGTGTCTGCTGATTGTGTCACACATCTATCATCTTCATCAAAGTCTTAAATAAATCCTGAAACTTACAATTGAATTTGATGAATATGATTAGAAATTAAGTGTATGGAGAGTGAAGTTAAACTTACTCCTTTAGAAATCTGATACTGATCCTGCACGGGGTTATAGTGAAGAGACCTAAATGAATCTTACACTAATTTGAAAGGCATTCACAGTTTGTAACAAGGCTGGTTTAAGAACGGAATCTGGTTATCTACAAATTATGAGTTAAAGCATAAATCACATTTATTAAAAATTAAAGAGTCTTCTAGTAATTTTTAAAGTTTATATTGCGTTAAGAGTAAACACTAATGTTTGAAGATCATTACTCTGTTCTTTGTGCTTACCACCGGTGGTCCAGCGAAGTTGCAATTTGCCAAGACACACTTTTTTAAATGCTCTTTAATAACAAAGTGAATAAGCCAGCTGCTGTTTCCCTCAGCGATACCAATTGCATACCTCCTCAAATCCTGGTTAGTAATTAAAAGCCTTGAGAAGACCTTGAATCTAACTGACCTACAAAAGCTGTCTTGAGTTAATTTATAGCTTTTGTTGATTTCAAAAGAGGTTAGGTAGAATTGCATTCTATTTGATAAAACAGGAGTAGCCTTGGATGTACAGTGAAGATCAGAAATAATTAAAGAGGCATTATTAAGTGCAAAAGAGACATCTGAAATAGATTTAAAAATTAAATTTATCAACTCTTCATTTTTCAGTGTGCAATGTTCAGATTTGCTGAAAAGATCTCTTTCCCCATCATGACATCAAAGCGTTTTTTGAATCCAATGAGGAATCACAACCTATGTTTAATGCTTTTTATAAATACCAGTTTAATTGGTTATTAAAATATTTTACAGCAATTGTAACTGTGCTAGTAAGAACAGGCAGTGTGAAAGTGAAAATGTTAATATATATATTTTTATTTTTTTAAATATATTTTATTGATTTTTTACAGAGAGGAAGGGAGAGAGATAGAGTCAGAAACATCAATGAGAGAGAAACATCGACCAGCCACCTCCTGCACACCCCCTACTGGGGATGTGCCCGAAACCAAGGTACATGCCCTTGACCAGAATCGAACCTGGGACCCTTCGGTCTGCAGGCCAATGCTCTATCCACTGAGCCAAACCGGTTTCCACAATATATATATATATATATATTTAAATATTTTATTGATTTTTTACAGAGAGGAAGAGAAGGAAGAGAGAGAGACAGAGAGAGAGGGAGAGAGAGAAATATTGATGAGAGAGAAACATCAATCAGCTGCCTCCTGCACACCCCCTTCTGGGGATGTGCTCACAACCAACGTACATGCCCTTGACTGGAATCAAACCTGGGAACCTTGAATCCGCTGGCCGGTGATGCTCTATCCACTTAGCCAAAGTGGTTAGGGCAAAATATTAATATTTTTAAAATACTTTATATGTGGATTTTATCATACGACCTATGAATAGATAGTTTTTCTGCTTCCCATAAAGGGCAGATTGTATTTTCGGTTGTTTAGAGAGCTTGGGCTCTACTATCTGATTGGCAGAATGAAACATAATTGTTGCTGTAAGAAAACTCAGGTTTTATGTGTCATGGGTGAGCTATGACGCCTCTAGCATTATCTCCTAGCATCATCATAAATGTGATGAATCCCTGAAGAGAGTCCAGTTGTAAGGCACATAGTTTGAGCAAGCTACTAAGGTTTTATATAGTTGTACATTTCAGACTTATTTTGGTTTTCACATTTATTTAATGAGACTAGCCTAGACTTTTTGAATTGCCAGTTTGAGTCTGTAAAAATGATAATCGGGATTCTCAGGAACCTTAGTTTTGCAAAATTGATCTGAAATCATATGTATGAGTAAGGTTTTTCCAGGCTAAATGAAATTATCCCAGTTTAGGCTGGCAATAGTGCTACACAACTTTTGAATAGCAATATTCGACTCCAGTGTAAGTGATATTGTATTACGGTAGACAAAACTTCGTTGGTGGAGGTGGTAATTAAAAATGATCTCGGGGCGCTCTGGCCCTTGTGGCTTAGTCGGTTGGAGCATTTGTCCCTTGCACCCAAAGCTTGTCAGAAGATTCCCAGTCAGGGCACTAAGTTGTGGAATTGATCCCTGGTGGGGTACTTAAGTGAGGCAACCTATGGATGTGTGTCTCACAGATGTTTCCCCTCCCCCCTTCTTCTCCTTCCTTCTCTTCCCGCTCTCTAAAATCAGTAAAACATATCCTCCAGTGAGGATTAAAAAAATAAAATTATTTAGGCAAGACGCTGGCTGGGTAGTTTAATTGGCTGTACCATTAAGGCCCATGAAATTGTTTGGTCTGGCCCTGCCAAAGCATTAGGTGTGAATTAGTTAAATGTTTGATCAAATATAACAGGCTAATTTTTAAGTTGATAAATTTGTATGGCTTGCAGTTGATGTTATAAATATACAAATGGCCCTTGGCAGAAAAAAGGTTCCCCACCCCTGGCTTAGAGTTTCCTCTACCCATCCCCCTAACCGCCCTGCTTGCCCCCCCCGCCCCCCCCAAACCAAGATTTTGGTTTCAATTCTCAGTCAGAATCAACCAGTGAATGCATAAATAAGTGGAATAACAAATGGATGCCCTCCCTCCCTCCCTCCCTCCTTCTCTCCTTCCCTCCCTCCCTCCAAGCAGAGATTACGAAGCAGAGATTACTGGAGAATG
>JAAGEH010000124.1:8323878-8354762 GCA_011751065.1 Lasiurus cinereus | reverse complement strand
TAACATTCTTGAAAATATTGCTATCCTGTCAGTTTTAATTTGGCAGAAATATTTAAAAGCTAATTAAACTGCCTCATCAATCCAAATTATTATAAGTAGTTAAAACAAAATTTTGGTCAATCGAGAGAATTGGCTATTTGGAGATTTGAATACCTAGTGAGTTGACTTGGAACTGCTTCACAGTTATGTTTGGAGAAAGTAGGCAATCTCTGTAAAACCAAGTGCCTATTACTATACAATGGTTGGATTTACGCAAGTTCTTTTTTTCTAAGTACTCCTACTCAGGGAACTTGAGAACTTCTATCCCCTCCCCCACCAGAATTTTCTCACCGGTGGGCTCTAGCTGGACAATAGCAAAAGGTGAAGTGATCAAGGATGGTTTATGGGCCACCTAGTGACTTCCCTCCCCTTGTCCAATTTGCCCAAATGGAACACCTTCTTTTAGCTTGGACCTCTGTGATAAAGCGGCCTGCCTTTCTTGTTACCCATGGGATCTGACTTCTCTGTGCTTTAAGATGCGTTCCACTTTCCCGAAGTACTTTATTCCCAGTTACTTGTAGCTAGAATTATGAGCCTCAGGAGAGGAAACGGTAGCTTTATCAGGGTAAAAAGCAAGGCCAGATCCCTAGAGATTCTTGTTGGGAAGTATCACAACTAGAACAAATGCTCCTGTCTCTAATACACAGGAGCCGGCTTCCCCACCTTTACCTCTTTGGAGGTCTCTAACAGGCCTTTCTAGTTATATCCTTAAAAAGGGAAGTAAGCAAAAGGCTGTTTGTTGAGTGCTCAGTGTGTGCCAGGCACTGTACTAAACCAATGTAATCCTTTCCACAACTTTTCTGTGCTACGTGGTAAAATTCCCATATTAGAGAGGAGTTAACTGTGGCTTAGAGTTGAAAATAACTTACAACTATTCCACCAAACCGGTGTTTTTCTTTTTAATTTTTTAAACGTTTTATTGATTTTTAGAGAAAGAGGAAGGGGAAGGGAGAGGGAGAGGGGGGAGAGTATGTGAAAGAAACCTGATGTGAAAGAGAAACATTGATTAGCTGCCTCCCAGACTCACCCCTACGGGACCAGGAATTGAACCCGAACCCTGGGTATGTGCCCTGACCTGGAATCAGACTGGGGACCTTTTGGTGCATGGGACAACGCCCAACCAACTGAACCACACTGGCCAGGGCCAAGCCAGTGTTTTTCAGACTTCAGTCTGTCCTGTATCATCATCATGATTTTTTGTCATTTCCTAATATATTGTTCACTTAGTATTTTAAATATTGAATAGTTAGTTATTTGCTACCCAAAATTTATTTTAAAAGGAAATTTTGTGATTATACTAAACGAAAAAGTATTTGCCATAAATAGAAGACAACAGTAAAAATAAATTTCAAAAAACAATATTATATTAAATCCTAGCTAAGATGTCTCTCTGATAAGGCCTTTTTTTTTTCTTTTAAAGGAAGGGTGATTAACAATCATTAGAGAGGTAATGGACAAACTAGCACCAAATTGAGATTTTTCTTCTGATGTAATTAGGATTATAAGAGAACTGAAAAGATAATGACTTTGGAATGTTTTAAAATGCTTTTCTCTGTGTACTACTTAAAATCTTCTCATGGTCTTTTGCTTTAGGAAACTCTGACAGAGGTAATGGTGTGTCCACATGAATAAACTGAGGGGAGGAAATTTGTTTGAAGTTGAATCACTAGTTTCAAAGACCATACTGTTTAGGTTCCCCTTCTCCTCCTCCCTTTTTCTTCTCTATTCCTATTCTTCCTTTTTATCATTCTTTTTGCTTCCCTCTCTTCCCACCTTCCCTCTCTTCTCCCTTATCCTCTAGAACAGTGGTTCTCAACCTGTGGGTCTCGACCCCTTTGGGGGTCAAAGGACCCTTTCACAGGGATCGAGTAAGACCATTGGAAAACACATTTTCCCCATGGTCTTAGGAACCAACAGACCGCTCCTCGGTGTAGCAAAGTGTAGCAATGTAGTTTACTCTTGGTCATATGAAGACTCTTACCTATGCTACACCATGATTCAAGACTAAATTTCATTTATTTAATTAATCAGAAATAAATATTTCACAATATATAATTACATATTGTTTTTGTGATTAATCACTATGCTTTAATTATGTTCAATTTGTAACAATGAAAATACATCCTGCATATCAGATATTTATATTACAGTTCATAACAGTAGCAAAATTTCAGTTATGAAGTAGCAACGAAAATAATTTTATGGTTGGGGGTCACCACAACGTGAGCAACTGTATTAAAGGGTCGTGGCATTAGAAAAGTTGAGAACCACTGCTCTAGAAGAATTCAGCTGACTTTAAGGTGGTATAGAAAAGGAGATTTTTAAATGTATTTTCTGATGTCTTTTTTTCCATTTAACTATAGTGGCATAAGATTTTATCCTAAAGAACTCAGGACTTTCTCCAAACATGACAGTTCTTGAATTGGGTATGAAACATACAGTAATTTTGTAGGTATTTGTTTGCCTACATCAAGTACTTATTGAAATACCTTTAAAGACATTATAAACCTTTCTTTGATTTCTAATTAATGTTGGAAAAGCAAGTTTGAAAAAAAGGATATTGCCAGCAGCTTTTGAAACAGATGTTATCTCCAGTGCAATAAAAGGCAATTCCTTTGATTTTATTGTCTTTTGCAACTTACATTTATATGTATAAAAGGCTAATATGCAAGTGACCCTCTAACCTTCTGACCAGTTGCTATGATGCACACTGACCACCAGGGGTATACGCTCAATGCTGGAGCTGCCATGACGTGACTGGCCATTTACAAAGAAACAGCACCACGGACCTGATGCTGACAAAGCAACATCTAGCTTCCCCCAAGTAGGACACAGATCCTGCCACCACACTGGAGTGACAGCCCACCAAATCGCAGCCAACGCTGCTGAGACCCCATGGCGCAAAATGTGGCCCACAGCCCAGCTCAGTCCTGAAATGGTCGCTGTGGGCGCCAGGTAATGACATCGTGTAGCAATACCCAGCTTCTTCTCCCTAGGGACTAGCCTCCTTAGAGTTTCTTCAGCCCAGGAACACGACTTGCTGTATAGCCAGGTGCAAACATTTTACACTCTAATCAAATGTCTGTGAAGCATTTTCCTGGTTTGATCCTCACCGAAGTCCTGGAGTAGGTAGATAGGAGACTTGGTGGAATCCAATTTTCTTTTCATTAGCCGGAAAACCGAGATTTAGACAGTTTAGAAACTTGACCTAATTGAAAAGAAGTAAGAAATGGTGGACCTTGAAAATAACTTCAGGTTTTCCTCACTGTGCAGAATATAGTCAAACACTGCTGCAGTTAAATATTTTACCCTTTGTTCTCCCTGCGTGCTCTATCTGCTTTGTGTTGATACTTACTGCTGTATTGCTGACAATTACCTGAAAGAGAAGTTGCTTTATTGGGCTGGAAAAAGTTTAGCTACATCAAGAAGCAGGTCTAATTAAGCAAGTGCATTCTGTATATATAGTACAGCGATACCTCATAGATACGAGTGCTCTAACATACGAGATTTTTGAGATACGAGCCGTCGAGCGAGCGATTTTTGCTTTGAAATACGAGCAACATTTGAGATAGGAGTAATCGCGCGCATCGGTCGGCTGCACATGACCCACCAGTTTACTGCGACTCGAGTGTCTCATAGTTTCCCACGCCTCAAGGTTACGGAACGAATTAAACTCGTATCTCGAGGTACCACTGTACTAGTAAAAGGCTAAGTTGATTTTTGCAACTGCGATACATAAAAAGCTCTCACTGGAGCTAATCAACATCTGTGTTTCAATTGGTTGGCACTTCTATTATAGATAGAGTAAGAGCGAATAGTGATAATAAAATATTTCTTCTAATTAATTTCCTTTCAATGTGCATGAATGGCCTCTAGTTTATAAGTTATACATTTAATTAACATTTTTTGTATTATGTTTCAGTGGATATAATAGCAGTCTAGATTATAGTTTGAATTTTTAAAATCCTATTTACAAAGATTATATTTTAATTTGAATTAAAAAAATGTTTTATTGATTTTTTTTTACAGAGAGGAAGGGAAAGGGGGAGAGAGTTAGAAACATCGACGAGAGGGAAACATCGATAAGCCGCCTCCTGCACACCCCCAGGACCCTTCAGTTCACACGCTGATGCTCTATCCACTGAGCCAAAGCTTAATTTGATTTTTAATCTTTAAAGCTTTCTGAATAAGAAAAAACAATTTCAACTGTCATTTTTTCTTATTTAATTTTGTATTGTGAGTTGTTTCTTTTTTTTTAAAATCTTTATTGTTCAGATTATTACAATTGTTCCTCTTACCTACCCCCACCCACCCAATAGCTCCTCTCCACCTGGCTCCCATCCCTCCTTCTGCCCTTACTTCCCCGCATTGTCCTCATTCATAGGTGTATGATTTTTGTCCAGTCTCTCCCTGCACCCCCTTCACCCCTTTCCCACTGAGAATTGTTAGTCCACTCCATTTCTATGCCCCTGATTCTATTATATTCACCAGTTTATTCTGTTCATCAGATTTTTTATTCACTTGATTTTTAGATTCACTTGTTGATAGATAAGTATTTGTTGTTCATAATTTTTTTCTTTTACCTTTTTTCTTCCTCTTCTTAAAGAGAGTACCGTTCAGCATTTCATATAATACTGGTTTGGCGTGTCGCTGTACCTCAGCTTTTTGCAGCTCTTCTGAGTCTCTGTGAGCCCCTCTCTTTCCCTCTAGTTGTAGAATTTCCACTCAGCCAGCTCTCCTGTGGTTCTGGATGATGTCCGTTCTGTCTTTTAGCTGTAGTTTTGAAATTGTTGTGCAAGGCAGCAGTTTAGGTGTTCACCTATGCTGCCATCTTGTTTTCTCCTGACAGTTGTTTCTTAAAAATACACAGAAATTTTGTAGTTCTATTGTTTAATAGGTTTGTTCTACTAGTTATTACACAAGAAAAAGAATACATTCTGAATTATTTTAAATGGCATCTATACAATTCTCTATAGAAACATTTTGCACTTGGAAAGAAATTATGAGGGATTTTCTTAGAAATCAGTTATGATAATATGCAGGTGTAAAGATGAATGAGTTCTTATTCTGGATTTTCTTTGTGAATTGATTATTGTATTTTGTATACTAGGTATATCTTTGAATATTTACTGTGGGTTCTTCCTTTTTTTTTTTTTTTAAAGTATTGATTGTAGAGAGGAAGGGAGAATGGAGAAACATTGATTTGTTGTACCACTTACTTATGCACTTATTGGTTGATTCTTGTATGTGCCCTGACTGGAGATCGAACCTGCAACCTTGGCATATGGGGACAAACCTCTAACCAACTGAGCTTACTGTAGATTCTTGATAAATCATGTTATGAAATTTATTCCTGACCGGTTTCTAATACCAGGGGCCAGGCTGGTGTGTGTGACATGCCAATGGGTTAATTGATATTTTAATAAAATTTTTCTAATACTTGGCATAAAACAAAATATATAATTCACTGTTTTGAATTATGACACTTTGAACCTCAGATTTCAACCCAGAGCTTAGCCAAAGGTAAGCTTTATCAACATGCCTTGGTTTGAAGTAAGAAACTTCAGACCCTGGGTTTTAAATTTTATTACCAATTCATATTACCTAGACTTTTACTACTTACATTTTAAAGCACAAACAAAAACTTAATTTCTTTCTTGCTTAGAGCATACCTTTGTGTTCTTTCTGTTGAAAAGTTTTTGATTCTGACTGATTTCTCAGCTGGAATTGTGATTTAGCAACTATTCGTATGCAAAATTAGGCTAATACTTTGTGACCTTTGTCTTCCTCTGAAATATTTGTAGTTAAGGATTTGCCTTTCCTTTTTCTTAAAGTGAAATTTATTGTGTACTGACTGTGTGCTATTATATGCAGCAGTCTTATAAGGAGAGTTACATTATTACTGTCACTTTGCAGATGAGTGATTTGGCTCAGTAAATGGGAGACATGGTATTCAAATCCAGTTCTGTCTAGATTCCAAGAGTGTGAGTCTTAGAATCCAAGGGCTCACACTCTTGGAATCTTAGCACAAGTTTCTGGTAGAGGAGAATCCTAAGTTCATTTGTACTTTGTTTTATTTATTTATTTTTTTAAAAATATATTTTATTGATTTTTCACAGAGAGGAAGTGAGAGGGATAGGAAGTCAGAAACATCAATGAGAGAGAGACATCGATCAGACACCCCCTGCACACCCCACACTGGAGATGCGCCTGCAAGCAAGGCACATGCCCCCGACCGGAATTGAACCCGGGACCCTGCAGTCCGCAGGCCGACGCTCCATCCACTGAGCCAAACCGGTCTCGGCTCATTTGTACTTTAAAGAGTCTAGTATTTAGAAGACATTGCTTTACTGGCAGATACAAAAATTAAAACCAAACTTCAGAATAATGTCTTCTTCATTTTTATTTTATTTTTATTTTTTAAAAATATATTTTATTGGTTTTTCACAGAGAGGAAGGGAGAGGGATAGAGAGTTAGAAACATTGATGAGAGAGAGACATTGATCAGCCGCCTCCTGCACGCCCCCTACTGGGGATGTGCCCGCAACCAATGTACATGTCCTTGACCGGAATCGAACCTGGGACCTTTCAGTCTGCAGGCCGACGCTCTGAGCCAAACCGGTTTCAGCGTCTTCTTCATTTTTAGGCATGGGGACAGGTGTGCTCTTTGAAAATTGCTTGTAACATTTTTTTTCTTAACTGGTCATGATTTTTTTTTTAAAGATACTTTATGGCCCATCCGGTATGGCCTAGTGGTTGAGCTTTGACCTATGAACCAGGGGTTACGGTTCGATTCCTGGTCAGGGCACATGTCTGGGTTGCAGGCTTGATGCCAGTGTGGGAGTGCAGGAGGCAGCCTACTCCTTCATCATTGATGTTTCTATCTTTCTCTTCCTCTCCCTTCCTCTCTGGGAAAAAAAAAGAAAGAAATTAAAAAGATACTTTATGTGTTTTTTAAGGGAAAGAACAAAGCCCAAAAGCCAGTTTGTGCTCTTGGAGCCGATGCTTTGGGGTTTAGGACAGAACCTTACCAATCAGGGGGCAGTGTTGGCTCTGGGCATGTGACACAAAAGCTGATTCTTTTTTGTGGAATGGGAAGAAATTTTAATAGTTAGTGCCTTTTAGGAAGTAAAGCAAAATACACTGGGCTACTTAAATATTATTTGGAACAAAATTAAAAGTGAATAACTTTAACTAAAAACATGAAAAGCATAATATGGCAGAGACTGTAAGTAATCAATTTCCAGGTCAGCTTGTATTTAATCAGCCTTGTTTACCTTACAAGTGTGCTCTTCTCATTTAGCATTGATAACTAATATTTGCTTCTGAAAATTATGGTCTCTCTGACTTATTCAGGAATGTGAAGTGTATTCAGACAGAATTGCTACAGTCAGATCAGAACAGCTGTCAGCCAAATAATGGTTTCTTACTTTGGAAGACTGATTACTCTCTGTATTTCACTTAGTTGTGAGATGTAGGGAAGTAAGAATGCTACTCTATTATTAATTTTTGTGCTAATGTTAGTCTAAGAACTTCTACTTTGATAGGATTTATAATAGGTATTAAAAACTATAAAGAAGCATTTATTATACAAATAGATTATAAATTTTAGTGGGGCGGGCTAACCTAGTATCTGTAGCTATTAAATATGCCTCAATCATTTATTTTATTGGTCCAGTGATCTGAGATATGAATAGTTGACTCAGAGGTCAATTTTCACATGAATGCTGTAGCTTCATCAAGAAGCCAACTCTGAATAATAGCACTGAGTGATGACTTAATAAAAGGTCCTGTGCCCTGTGCTTGTGCAGAGTGGAATAGCTTCTCTAGAGTGGCTACAAAGTGGTCCTCATTTTTAATCAAGAATTCTGTTTCCTAAGTAAACTTATATTTGTGATTTGGAAGGTGAAGATCAGAATGACTTCACCAACTCTGATGATAATAATGGCTGACCCTTATAGAACATTTACTGTATGCCAGGTACTCTCTTGAGTGCTTTAAATTTTTAAAATTTCATTTAATCCTCTCAACAGTCCTGTGATGTATATGTACGATTCGTTATTCCCATTTTTAGATTAGAAAAATGCCAAAGTCTTTAGGACCATGATTAGTATTTAGGGCACAGAGAGATGCTGAAGATGTTCCCTTTACACAATTTCTCCCTTCTGTAAAATGAGCGTTGGGGTGGAATGGAAAGAGATTAGGGGTGCTCTAAAATGTTTCTTCTAGTTTTAAAAACATCTAAGAATCTTAAGAGTTCCTCAAGTATTAATATTATGATTTGTACCCGTAGGACACACAATTGTCAACTTTTGATAAACTCATAGACTTTTGAGCAGAAAAGAATTAAAAAAAAAAAAAAAAGGCCAGACTTTCTCCTTTTACTGAAGAGAAAATGGAGCACAGTAGATCATACAGCATTGCACAAATGGCTTATTAGTGTAGTGGTCCCTTAATGTCCACAGGGGATTGGTTCCAGGATTCCCTTTGGATACCAAAATCTGTGGCTGTTCAAGTTCCTTGTATGAAATGGCATACTATTTGCACTTGCCGAATTAGAGATTTGACTGTAGTAGAGCAAAGCTATGTTTGGCCACTTGCCACCCTAGTATATTAATTTATTGATGTCTCAATATTAGGAAATGGCTTTAGCATCAAAGTTGTCATAGACATTTTTATCTCTGTATAATGAGGTAAAATTTGGAAATAGGATTCTATGTCTTATTCTTTTCAAGTTTCAGGAGATGTCAGGGAAATAAAGATTGCAAAAAGTAGCTTTTCAAATACTGAATTTGTTTACTCCTGTAATTAAGGCCATGCATGTCATGCTAACATATTGAAGATGAGCTAACAGGAGGAGGTTTGTAAATGGACTCTGAGGCCCTGTTGTAGGGAGAGGGTCAGGGTTAACTTCAAATTCTCATCTCTCTGGCTGTTGAAAAGCATGTGTTGTGCGAAGGTGGGAGTTCATTAGCCAAACTGCTCTAAATAGAAGTTACATATCTTGTTTTGAGTTTTGTGTTGTTGTTTTTTCTTTTCTGTGTAATAGAATACGATACCATATATAATGGTAGCTACTTTCAGTAAGATTTATGTAAAATGTCAAAACAATGCCTGGCACATAGTAAAGATTTTATAAATGGCAGCTGATAGATTATTTTAAACATTTTCTTGTATGTGTGCATTTTGAAATTTCTTTAACCTCCAGGCTGAATGAAGAATTATAAACAACCCCTTTTGTTACTCCAAAGAACCAGAAATTGTAAATGAAAAGTGTCAGAGACATCAGTACATGCAGTTTTCTGAGAAATGCCTCTACTCTATTTCCATAGAAACACTAATGACCTCTGACTCATCAAACCAAATTGCCTTCCTAAACAGTTTTCACCTTTTGATTCTGTAGCCACAGCCTTGAAGCTATTACTGTTTTTGTTTTTTAAAAATGTCTTAAAATTGAAATATCATAATGTTGGGCTGGCTTTTCTGCCTTCAGTCTGTTTTCAAGGCTGTAATTACAAAGCTAGTAGACTGAAAACTATGAAAGGTGATGTAGATTGATCAGATTGAAGTTATTAATGTTTCCATAGAAATGTAGACACTTCTTGTAAGTGGCATTTAAGCTAAGCAAATATGTGGGCACAATAGGTTATATAATTGAGCATCCCTGCCTTCCCCTCCCTTCACTCCTTTTATTTGCCTCTAAGATTTTATGTCAAGAAAATAACATTAGGAAAAGGGCATTGTTTTTGTTGTACTTTTAAAAAATGTGACCTTAACATTTGTAGGTGGGGAAAGGGAAATAAGACTTGAAGCTCTGCCAGCCAGCTTTTGCTGTATGGACTTGTGGTTCTATCTCCCTGCATCGAAAAGCATTTTCTGTTATTCCCGAGCTATGGTTTGTCCTGTTGCCTGTGAGAAGCAAAAGCTAATGGCCCAATTGGCACCCCATTCATTGGATAGAAAGGAAAGAGGTAGATGTGAATTTAATGCTCAGCCAATGGAAGAAAAAGTGTTTCTGTGTCTGCTTGGGTCTAGGGCAGTGGTCGGCAAACTCATTAGTCAACAGAGCCAAATACCAACAGTACAACAATTGACATTTCTTTTGAGAGCCGAAAACTGACTTCTGCGCATGGGCCACGAAGTTTCAATCGCACTGTACGTGGTATTTTGTGGAAGAGCCACACTCAAGGGGCCAAAGAGCCTTATGTGGCTCGTGAGCCTCAGTTTGCTGACCACTGGTCTAGGACAACTTGTAGGTTGTAAACCTGGCTGTAAGGCAGGCCCTGGTCTGGCTAGTTAATGTTTGTTACTCAAAAAAGAAAACAAAAGCAAAAGAACAAAACCCACAACAAAAACAACTCCGTCTCCCCCATTCCTTCTCAGCCTCTATCCCAGCCATCCATTGTACCAAAAGGTGCCTGGACGATGGTGTTGGAGGAGGGCCTTGGAATGGGAAGAGTTCCTAGAATTTAAGGAGCTGTGGATGGTTTGTCATATGTATGTTGGCTACCCCCACAAATTCTTTTTTGTCTCTCTCTCTTTTAGCTCCTTGTGCTTTTAGTTTACTGGTTGAAATTTTGGAGTCTCTGTATTGAAGTAGTCAGACTTGGACTGGTATTGACAAACTTCCTAGGTGTTTCTTTTCTTTCCTCAGTGACTGTTGCCTATAAAAAAAAAGCCCCAAATTTCCCCGAATGGCAGTTAAAACCCTTTATGATGTCCTCATTAGGGTTCCAGTGAAATCATATTGCCAGATGACATTCTACTTCCTCTCTGTATTTATGCCTTTTACATGTGGCTTTCTCACATAGGCCTGTTGGTCTGGTGAATGCTTATTCCTCCCACATGCCGCTGACCCCATGGTTGCTGCTTCTGCTCGCTCACTGATCGTGATTCACTGACCTAATTGTATCATCTCACTGAATTCTCACAACAATCTGTAGGTGAGGAAATGGCTCAGAGAGGTGAAGACACGTCCTAAGCTAACACACATATAGTGACTGATGGTGCCAGGACTCAAACCTATTCTCATATCAAAATTTATGCTCTTACTACCCTGCATTGCATCCCAGCTGCATCTTGTCCATCTGTCTCAATCTATCTGTCCATCATTCACTCTCTACAGTTAATTTTTTTTATTATTATTATTTAAGACCTTTATTAACAGGTGCTTGCAGTTTGTTGACTTTTTTGAAAAAATCAAGCTGTAAACTTTTATTACAAATTAAAAATGAGGTTCTTAAAAATCTCAACTTGACCAGATATGAAACAATTTAAAAACCTTTAAAGGTGTATTGAGAAAAACCAGGCTTTTTTTTTTTTTCTTAAAAAACACGTTTGTCATTACCAAAAAGAGACGTCTTTAGATAAAAATAATAAAAACCCCATGCTGCATAGATAATGCAGATAGTTCTAGTTATCTGGTCAACGGGCAAAAAGCAAGCACTTAAGGTCTTCAGCTCCAATCTTTTGTTCATTTCTTATTGCTGGAATTTCATATTTCTTCTTGTTGGATGACTAAACCGGATGATGGTAAAGATGGTAAGCCGGCATTTTTTACTCAGCCCCGCCCTGCTCAGCCTCGGGAGCGGACGAATTCTCAGCTGGTGGATCGGCTGCTTTTGTCTCTTTGCCATCTTGTGGTTTAGGGTTTTCTGGGCGTCTGCGTCGGTAATTGAAGTTGCGGCGGTACCGACGTTGAGGTGGCTGCTGACCTTGGGTCTCATCTCCTTGATTTTCCTTCTTCATTGCCGTCCTCTCTAGGCTGTCTTTGGCGAGGAGAGCCCCTGCGGAATCGTGGTCTATAGCCCTGATACATATTCTGTCTCACTGGTCTGCCTTGTTCTCCTGCACCCTGGTTGTCAGCACCCTCCATCACTTCTCCTTGTACAGGAGGGTTGGAATACTGTGGTCGACGCCCATAGGGTCTCCGCATATAGTAAGGTGGGAACCCCTGCGATAGGGCCGGCGTTGTTGGCCCTGGCCTTGGGGAGCACTCTCTGATCCCTCATTCTTTTCCCCACTCTCACTATTCTGGTAATTCTGCTGGTAATTGCGTGGAGGACCCCTGCGACGTGGATAGCGTCTATAACGGTTACGGTCTGCTGCATATTTACTGCCTGGTACTGGAACTCCACCAGGGACTGTAACATTTGCTGCCTCCGCACCCTTTTCTCCTTCAACAACATCAAATTCCACAGTCTCTCCATCTCCTACACTGCGAAGGTACTTCCTGGGGTTATTCTTCTTTATGGCAGTCTGGTGTACAAATACATCTTCCTTGGTGTCATTCCTGTTGATGAAACCATATCCGTTCCTTACATTGAACCATTTTACTGTTCCCAAAACCTTCGTTGCGATGACCTTCTTGTCCCTGCTGGCAGGCGCCGCCGATGTGAGGCCGCCCGGGCCTCCACTCCCTGCGCCGCTGCCCGTGGTGCCGGGCTTGGTGGTCGGCAGCGCTGAGGTGGGGGGCGGCGGGGGGGGGGCGGCGGGCGGCTGCTGGGTTTCGGCCTCGCTGCTCATGGTTGCGGTGATGGTGACTGGGGCCGGCTGTGGCAGCTGCGGCTCCTCCCGGGGTGTGATGGTAACTAGGCCGGCGGCGGCGGTGGGGCTGCTCAGGGCTCTCTGGGGTCCGCTCTCCGCTCCCGCTACCGATCGAACTCTCTACAGTTAATTTTTTAAGGCTATTATTTATTTCAATATATTTAATTAGGCTTTCACTTGTTTTAATTTTTATAATATATGTAACATAAATTTTACTTTTTAAATCATTTTAAGTGTATAGTTCAGTGGCATTAAGTATATTCATATTGTACTCTATAGTTAATTTTTGTCTGTTCATTCTCTGATAGTAGGGTCAGTCTTGTATCTTCTATGTTTAAGGTCTGCTACAGTGTGGGCAGGTACTTAACATTTGAAGAAATAAGTGATTGTATTTGCAAGCTGATGGAAATATTTTTCTGATTACAACTGATACACTTATAAATTGGATAATATATAACACTAGCATATGCATTTCCATAGGTCATTTTCTTAAAAATTACAACAGAGTCCAAAAGGTGGCATAACAAATTTAGCAGAATGGAAGACTTTCTAGTTTTACCTTGTCCTTCGTAATAGCCCCTGGTCTTATGTGGCTACCTTAATTAATTAAAATTAAATAAAGTTAAAAATTCAGCGTCTCGCCTTTGCCAGTGTGGCTCAGTTGGTTATGCATCCTTCTGTGTACTGAAAATTTGCAAGTTGGATTCTTGCCCGTGTTTTGGGCTCAATCTCCCCCATAGGGGGCGTGCACGAGGCAGCTGTTTGATGTTTTGCTCTCATATCGATGTTTCTATCTCTCTCCCTCTTCCATCCTCTCGCCAAAAATCAGTAAAAATACTTTTTACAAAATTCAATTCCTCAGTCACAGTATGCACATTCCAAGTGCTCAGTATCCACATGTGGCTAGAAGCTACCATATTGGACAAAGAACATTTCCATTATAGAAATTTCTATTGGATATCACTCTTTCTAGATTTTAAAGGCAGAGAGAATAGTGAACTGTTATTTTCTCTTAGAACTTGATATATTTGCAAGAAATTCATAGTCGTGTAGTACTATTGCTTTCTGGAGAAAGACATAGTTTCTCAACATTTACTGAGCAATTTTTCCTGGGATCCTGGGACAGGTTTCAGCCCTGGGACTGTAGATACAGAGAAGGCTGAGATCAGCTGACTGAAAGAAGAATACGGAATTTCATTGGGGACCTATCACAATTAGGGGATACAAAGCAAATGGGAAACTGATAGAAATGACCAGAGCTGGTTGGTCAAGAAAGGACCAGCAAATGACTGTCATATATCAGTACAAGTCCTGCGTAAAGATTTTTAGCTTTGTGTTGGGGATTATGGAAACAACTTTCTCTAGAACCTTTCACGACTAGTGGCCCTGATCATGATGTGTTATGGGAAGCACAGGGAACTGTGGGAGATTGTGTATGGATAATTAATTAACCAGAGCAGTTTCAAAATTCTTTTAGACCCTTGACTTCCTTCTGGAACCTCTGCTTCATTTCATATCTCACATTTAAAATTACAGTACAGCCGAAACTGGTTTGGCTCAGTGGATAAGAGCGTCGGCCTGTGGACTGAAAGGTCCCAGATTCTATTCCGGTCAAGGGCATGTACCTTGGTTTCGGGCACATCCCCAGTCGGGGGTGTGCAGGAGGCAGCTGATCGATATTCCTCTTTCATCGATGTTTCTAACTCTCAATCCCTGTCCCCTCTTCTCTGTACAAAATCAATAAAATATATTAAAAAATAAAATTACAGTACATAAACAAATTATAGTTGACTGAGTGAAATAATATTATACCTCATATTTAACTAAAACATTTTAATTTCACATTTGGAAGTCTGTTTTATTTTTCTTGGATTTTAAAACCAGATTTTTCTCTCCTCTTTTTCAAAGGTTCCTGAAAGCCAGTAGCTTCAGTTACTGTATCTGTAGTGCCTAACGTGGACTTGTGTGTGGGGGGGAGAGGGAGGGGGAAAGTTAGAGACTTGACCTGAGCCCTTACATCAGAATGGTGAATGAGAGTTGGCTCAGGTGGAGAAAATAGTATGTGCAAATGAATGGAGGCTAAAGAATGTGTTGAATTCAGGGAGCTCATTGTACAGGCATATCTTACTGGAAATATTACTGGTTTGGTTCCAGAGCACCACAATAAAGCGAGTATCACAATAAAACGAGTCATAATCTTTTTGCTGGTGTATGTGTGGTGTTTTGCTTTCAGTTTCTAAAAAAGGCAACCTATCTGAAGCTCAATAAAGCAAAGGGTAATAAAACAGCATATGCCTATGGTTCTGAATGGATGGAGTATACACTGTAGTGTTGGGTAAGATGAGAAGTAAGAGATAAAGTTGAAGTGGCAGATCATGAAGGATATTTGTGTGTATAATTTCTGTTTTGGCGGAAATAAACGATTTTTTCTTACAGTTGTAGAATTTTACCTTTTAAGGGCCTCACCTTAATTTTGGCAAAAAGAAAAAGATCAGTGGCTCCTCAATCTGTGAATGGCTACAATGACAGGTTAAAAGTTACTTATCTGTGGGCTGCTGAAGCTTCAAAATAGACTGGGTGGCTGTCCAACCCTGAACAGGATCCAGGTCTTTATTAAACCAGGCTGCCTTCCTTCGGTCAAATTAAATTAAAACATTCCTAGGGTAACATTTAACTATTTTTGTAAAAGACACATTATAGATTACAATTAGCTTGTGTATCAGGCTTGAATTTGTTTACTGGCATTACCCATAAAATTTGTTAACATTTGTAAAAAAAAAAGGGGGGGCACTTAAAATTTAAAAGTTTTTTATGTAAATACATACTTTTATAGTCAAAATAGTAAATAAAGAAAAATATAAGTAACTTTTTAACCTGTCATGGTAGCCATTCACAGATTGAGGAGCTACTGATCTTTTTCTTCTTGCCAAATGCCTATTGGAGAAAAGCTTGTCAACTGGATCTGTCTTTAAGTTAAAGAAATTTCCTAGACTTATCGATCACTTTCCACAAAGTAGGTAATTTATGTATATTCTCCAGATGTATATTGAACAAGATGGTTATTTTTGCCCCATTTCAGGAACTAGGCATAAGGTAGTTAATTAAACAAAGATAGTGGCAAATCTGGGATTTGAATCCAATTCTTAACTCAGACCAATGTCCTTTCCACCAGGCATCTGTCTTCAAAGTTAAAATGTGGTAAGTGAATATAAACTTTGCACTAGATTTTAGATGATTTATGAGCATGCTGACGTGGTGATGTATCTATTTCTTTTCTATCCCATTTTAAAGTAATTTAAGTCACCAGGCAAAGACCCTGGATTTTTCAGAACGTTTCCTAATCTGTTTAATGTGTTATATCTGTAAGGCAGATGGTTTTGTGAGTATGTTTGTGTATCTGTATGGCTTAGGAGTCTGCTTTTTATTGAACGACTCTGATAGCCTTTGCCTTTGTGTTGAAATGAATTGAACACACACTGGTTACTTCTAGCAGTGATTTACATTCTTCTAGTTAGGAATCATTTTGCTAGCTAGATCTGTTTCCTGAGAATCTGGGTGAGATCCTGAGAATAGTTACCAGATCTATCCATTCCATGTTATCAGGAGGGAGGCTTAGCATTGTTCTCCATATCTTCTCAGGCCTCCTGTTCTAGTGGTGATCTGAAAAACCAGACAACATTATTAGCCAGTGGTCTCAGGGCTGGTGGGTCAATTTTAGACATGCTTATTGAATTCTGTACTCGGTGCTCTTTGTGACTATGAAAGGAATTTGTTTTAAGGCGGATATAAAGAGTCCTCCTTTCCTGAGGAGGTAGCATCAAGTAATTTACAGTCTCAACATATAAAAAGGACTCAAGAATCGCAGCATGGCATAGCTGGGTAGTACAGCTGGTTAGAGATATGTCCAGATTGCATTTTTCATCCCTGGTCAGGGCACATAAAAGAAGCAGCCAATGAATGCTTCTTAAGTTAGTGGAACAACAAATTAAAGTCCCTTCCTTTCCCCCCTCCCCCCCCAATAAATAAGTTAAAAAATTATAGTATATACTAAAGTGACATTGATGATGTTTCATCTCAGGTCTTTGAGGATGACATGAATAGGTCAATAGTTACCCTCCTATAATATGTTCTTTGCTACCACAGACATAGCACTGGAATGGATTATTCCCAGGGATTAGTAATAGCTCACATATGTTGAGCTCTGACTTTGTTAAATACTGTGCAAAGCTGTACATTCACTATCTCATTTAACAGACCTGTAAGGTAGATGCTGTTGTTAATCCCTATTTATTTATTAAATATATTTTATTGATTTTTTTACAGAGCGGAAGGAAGAGGGATAGAGAGTTAGAAACATCAATCAGCTGCCTCCTGCACACTCCCCACTGGGTATGTGCCTGCAACCAAGGTACATGCCCTTGACCGGAATTGAAATTGGGACCCTTGAGTCTGCAGGCCGATGCGCTATCCACTGAGCCAAACCGGTTAGGGCTTAATCCCTATTTATTAAGGTTAGGGTCCATCCTTCTTAGGTCGGATGGACTGAAAGTGTTAAAGAGATAAGTCTCCAAAGAAAAATCAGGATGCCATTAACAGAAGTGGGGGATGGTTGCTAAAAGCAATAGATGGCCAGCCAGTTTAACTATTTTTAGGATTTTCTTCGTTTTTTAGTCACCCTTTCTTTGTATTTTATCTAGTTATTCTGAGTTCAGAATATTTGTTTAAAAAAAAAATGCATTGGGCCCAGCCGATGTTGCTCAGTGGTTGGGCATCGACCTGTGAACCAGGAGATCACAATTCGATTCCTGGTCAGGAATCATGCCCAGGTTGTGGGCTCCATTCCCAGTGTGGGGGGGTGGGGGGCAAGGAGGATGCAGGAGGCAGTCGGTTAATGATTCTCTCTCATCATTGATGTTTATATCTCTTCCTTTCCCTTCATCTCTGAAATAAATGAAAAAATATTTTTAAAAATGTACTGGGCTTTGTTCTTCCTTGACACTCTAGTAGAATCCTTTCATTTAATGTCCAGAATCTGAGGTCCAGAATAGGGCATGACTTGCTTGAAGTTATATAACTAAGCTAAAAATGATTTGGACTAGAATTAGGAGAGGTCTAAATTTATCATTATATTACTCTGCCTTCCTGTCCTATATTTGAGTCAGTTTATATTAAATCAATGTTTATTCTCAATTTCACTTCTGGCAGGATGTTTAATATTGAACCTATTTGGAATGATGAGTTATTTCCTCATTATCTGGCAGCTCTCCACAGCTTTCTTGATTCCCAGTGTCTTTATGTAGGAAGGCTTTAAAGTTGCTCTGAAGGTGAGCCTTTTCAGCATCTCAGCCTCTTTTAACAGCTTCTAAATTCTGGCGTATCAGATCAGATTTATATCTCATTTATATCTTCCACATACTTTTAGGGCTAGACTTTCTGATTCTCTGCCTGTCTTCCCCCAGTCTGTGATCTAGAGGCAGGCTTGTGTTTTCTGTTTAGTTCATTCTGCATTTGAGCATCTTCCGTAATGTATCGGCAACTGTCCTAGGCATAGAAGAAGCTTCGCAGGTGGACATGGCGTGGTCCCTCCCCTTTAAGAGCTCATTTTCTAAGAAATATGTGAACTGATGATGAGTAGAAAGCAAACTGGAGAAAGTAGGCAGTCAGTATAGGAGAAAAAAAAATTATCAACTATCTATAGAACACTTACTATGTGTTTGCCATTAGCTGTGTTGGATTTTTTTTTTTTTTTAGTGTGATAGTTACACACAGTTCAGACATGTAGCTCAGGCTTTTTGGATCTGAAATACGCTTTGAGAGGTCTTTCTTCCAACCTGAATACCACACTTATTAATAAAAAACTGCTTTCATTTATGTGTTGCGGGTAAAATTCTACAGCTTTTGTAAACATTTTAAGTAAAATTATCTTGTTTGATATTTGTTGTAAGTTCATATTTTATATATTTTGCTTTCTTTTGGATAATAATTGATAATGCTAAGTAGAACATGACAGATATTAAAGGAATTGTAATTTTCCCATGAATTTTTATTCCAACTAACATTCTTACTCATAATCATTAGTCCTATTGTTTATTGAGCTCCTACTGTGTGCCAAGGACTGTGCTAAATAAGCACTTTATATCAGTACTAGAGGCCTGGTGCATGAATTTGTGCATGGGTGGGGTCCTGCTGGCCTACCCCGATGGGGGCCCATTGGGTGAGGCTGTGGGGGTGAGGGGCCTCGGGTGGTTGGCTGGCTGATTGGGGTGTTGGGGGCTGATCGGGGGCTGGACTGGTCAGCGGGAAGGTCTGATCGAGGCCCAGATCAGACTAGTTGGCTGCCTCAGTATTGGTCATTCTGGTCATTCTGCCTTTCTGGTCACTGGGCTTTTATATATGTAGATTTCACTTAATCCTCATTCTGGTAAGTGCTGTTACTATCCATTTTTTAATATAAAGGTAATGAAATGAAAGTTCATAGAGCAATATATATAGTAGCTAAAGTTAAAGAACTAGGATTTATTTATTTTTATTTTTTAAAAATAATCTTTTTTTGTTCAGACTATTACAGTTGTTCCTCTTTCCACCCCCCCATAGCTCCCCTCCACCCACCACACCCCATCCCATGCCCTTATCCCCACACCCCACTGTCCTCATCCATAGGTATATGATTTTTGTCCAGTCTCTCCCTACACCCCTTTCCCCCTGAGAATTGTCAGTCCACTCCCTTTCTATGCTCCTGATTCTATTATATTCACCAGTTTATTCTGTTCATCAGATTTTTTATTCACTTGATTTTTAGATTCACTTGTTCATAGATATGTATTTGTTGTTCCTAATTTTTATCTTTTTGCTTTTTCGTTTGGATGTTTTTTGCTTCTTTGTATTTCAAATCTTTGACTTGATTCTTGCGGTCCTCTAGTCTGCTATTGGATCTCTGTATATTATTTTTTATTTCAGTCAGTGTATACTTAATTTCTAGTTGGTTCTTTTTCATATCCTTGAGGGTCTCACTAAACTTATCGATGGTTTCTAGAAAATTCTTGAAAAACCTTATAACTGTGATTTTGAATTCTATATTCTCTATTTCTTTCACTTGTAAGCTGTTTCTTTGTCTCCACATTTTGGCTGCTTCCCTGAGCTGATAGAGTGGCTTTGTGTGCTAGGTGTCCTATAGGGGCCAGTGGCTCAGCCTCCCCAATTACCTGAGGTGGACACTTTTGGTGCACCCCTTTATGTGCACAGTCTTGTTGTAGTTAAGCCTTGATTGTTGTTGGTATCACTGGGAGGAATTGACCTGCAGCCAATGGGCTGTGAGGATCAGCTGTATCTATGATGGGAAAACTTCTGTGCTGGAGACACCTTATGAGGCAAGACTTGCTTCAGTGGAGCTTTGGTGCTCACTGAGTGTGTCCCTTAGGGATCTGAGGAGTTGTAATCTGGATGGTCCCACTCTGACCACTGGGTACACTGGCTCTTGGATCTCCAAGGAGGTGCTAATTTAGTCTCTGCCTGAGGCCACTCAGCAGGAGTTACAGAGAGATCTGCAGATTCCTCTTCTTTGTTTGGGTTTTGGAGGTGTGCCCAGCTGTGAAGCAGTGCAAGCTGCTGTGAAGCCTTGGGCCTTCTTTTGGATGTTCTGGGTCTCTCTGACTCAGCTGCAGTTTGATAGGTAAGTTTAGATTTCAAAGGGACCAGGCCATTCATATGCAAAAGCCTCTGTGCACAGCTTGGGTGGGGCGGGGTCTCAGGGCGGAGCAAATAGCAATGGCTTCCTTTCAGCCCTGCCCTAAAAGGCGCCCCAGGTCTCAGTGTCCTTTAGTAATTTCTTCGAGGACCTCTGAGAGAAAACCGCCCTCAAGTTCCCCCCAATGCCAGACAGTCCAGTTTCTCCACTTATGAGTCTGATTCCTCAGAGTCTCACCGGGAACTGGAGTTCAGAGCAGTCGGGAGCTTGTGTCTCCCTCTGGATTGAAAAAGCCAGCTGTGTACTCATTGCCAGCCCTTTTCGCATATGCCTCCATACTTCTGCAGCTTCTCTGAATATCAGTGTGCTTTTCTCTTTCCTTCTAGTTGTAGAATTTCCACTCAGCCAGCCTTCCTGTGCTTCTGGATGATGTCCGTTTTGTCTTTTAGTTGTAGTTTTGAAGTGGTTTTGCGAGGCAGCAAGTTCAGGTGTTTACCTATGCCGCCATCTTGGTTTTTCCACTAGAACTAGGACTTAAATCCAAATTTGACTTCTGAGTCTGGATTTTAAAAAATACTATATAATACTTGCATTTTTATATTTGATGTCACTTTAGAGTAATTCATAAATCATAATCCTTTTTTCCTGTTGTTTTCTCTTTAGGTTTTTGTCAGGATGATTTGGCAGAGCTCGACCCAGGCACTAGTAAGTTCTGAATGTTCCCCAGTGTTTGTGACTAAAAAAGGATGTGTATGTGTACTTTTAAATGTATAACTTCAGATGTCATAAACAGGCCTTTATTGACTCAGATTTTGTTTTCACTTTAATTTATAATTATGGGGAGGGCATTGTATCTTTCCTAATTATGCTTTCTTTTTCTTTTCCTGATCATATTCAGTGGGCAGGATTGAACCCATTCATAGAACATTGATTTGCTTAAAATTTCTATTTAATTTTAATCTCCTTTTTCTGTCCATCCATCTTCCCATGAAACCAGTAACAATAATAATTGTACTTTCATTTATGTACACATAACAACCATATACCCACAACCACTTTTCTAAAGTATTGATTAGTTTTGACATAATTTCTTTCAAAAAAGGATTATGCTTGGTTTAGATATTTAAAATTGATAACTTTTATACCAGAGTTTAATTTCTGAAGCACCTTCATCTAAATTCTTAAAAGGATGATATGAGAGTAATTATTTAAAGGTCTAATTAAATGATTCTATGTAAGTCTTTTTTAAAAAGAAATAGTTTATTAATTATTAGAAAAAGAGGAAGGGAGAAGGAGAAAGAGAGAGAGATAGAGAGAGAGAGAGATTGAAACATGGACGTGAGAACACAACATAGATTAGCTGCCTGCTACATGTCCCCTATCAGGAATCTAGCCCAAAACCCGGGCATGTGCCCTTGACCAGTAATTGAACCAAGCAACCTCTTGGTGCATGGGATGATGCTCAACCAATTGAGCCACACTGGCCAGGGCAGGACTCTGTAAGTTTTGGTCATAGATAATCACTTGGGTTTCCAGTGCTCTCAAAATGTGGCATTTGCCCAGCCGCGTGGCTCAGTGGTTGAGCATCAACGTATGAATTAGGAGGTCATGGTTCGATTCCTGGTCAGAGCACATTCCTGGGTTGCGGGCTCAATTCCCAGTATGCGGCACGCAGGAGGCAGCTGATCAATGATTCTCTCTCATCATTGACTTTCTCTCTCTCTTTCTCTCTGAAATTAATAAAAAAGTATTTTTTAAAATGTGGCATTCATCATTCTCAGATACTATTATAACTATTAGAAAAAGGATATGGGAATATGCAGTATATATAGACCTTATTTTGCTGTAAGTTCAAAAGTCTGATGATAATTTAGATTGAGAATCCATGAAATGATCTGGAGTTATTTTTCTAGTTCTGTTACATTTTAGGGACATGTCACCAATCTGCTGTTGGGGTAAGTGGTAAAGTTCGCCTTCTCACCATCCTGGCTAACTCATGTCATTTCTCTGATGCTGTGGACCTTCTCACATACCATTCCCACCCTCCCCACACACCTTAATAGTATAAACATTTATGTTTGTTCAACTAATACTTATTAATGTCAAGACAAAATAAACCCCACAAAGCTTATTAAACACAACAGAAATGGATTTGTTTTTCTAGAATCAGTTTTGAAGGTAGTATAGGCTCAGTTTACACTGCTCTGCCACCTGAAATTCCAGTACTGTCAGTGAACATGCCAATTTCTCTTTGCCCTCTTATAGATAGCCTTCATTTAGGAGAAGGAAAAGGTAAATTCTTGAGCTATGCTTCTTTCTTAAAATCATTTTTGAACACTAGAAAGGATATTAAGATGCCCTGTAATATTTCAGGCAGAACCATACATATGTATAAAATATGCCAGATAAGTGAGGACTCAGATATTGAGTGTTTTCCCTGCTCCAGTCCCATTTCTGTGCTCCAGGGATACACAAGTCTAGGTCCTGCCTTCATGTATTAACTGTGTATTGGAAAATGTTTTCTTACCTGGAATTATTGGGGAAAAAAAAAACATTTTTAAACCTCTAATTTAGCACATAGTACCTAAACTTATTCTCCTTTTCTGCACTTAGTAGCAATTGAAAAGAAATCATGCCCATCTTCTAGGAAAGGCTCTTGTTAAGATTTTCATAAGATTATTACTGGATGATTCTTTCTGGGCCAACTAATTCTAACTCATTTAACATTTCTGCATAGACTTTCTAGCTAGATACATAACTTATAGACCTCTCCATTCCATGAGAATAAACAAATATTTAATCATCTTCTGTAATAATAAAAGCATAATATGCTAATTAGACCGGACAACCTAATGACCTTCTAGACAACTGAATGACCTTCTGGACAACCTTCTGGACGAAGCCGGGGCTGCGAGGGCCGAGCCCCTTGCATGAATTTTGTGCGTCGGGCTTCTACTTTTATATATCAGGACACAATGGAAGTTGCCTAAAAAGATCACTTTTCTTTTAAAAGTTGTGCTTAGTTTTATGTGTTTATTAGTAATGTTTTCAATATGTTCATAATATTTTTTGTTATGTTTGAAGTTAGTATTTTGTTCTTTCTCTTGGAAGAAATACATGCAAGTCTGATATTATAATAATAAATGGACAGAAATAAAATTTGATTATTTTGATTTGAATCAGTCTTGGGGTTCAAATGAGCATGGTCAGCCCATTGAGCTATGGGGAATTTCAAGACTAAGATGGTCTGTGTGTGTTTTGTTAAATTGATTGTTGTTGATATTGCAAATTCCTTGGCTTCTGACTGGGAAGAATGACATATCCTATGTTAATACTTAATGACTTTCGCACCTAAGATTGACAACAATAGGGATTTCTTCTTGATGCATCTTGGCCATTTAGAGGTCCCAATGGCTTTCCTAACCTCCCCAACTCCCAATAGGGAAAACCTGCTCATACTTGCTTATTCTGGATGAGAAAATACTATTGTTGCTGATTTCCCATTGTGCCTGGCAGCGGTGGTAGACAGTAACTTTTTGGGACAACGGGTGGGATGTGTTGGAACTAGATGAGGAAGGACTTATTTTGTCCAATTCAAACGGCCTCTTTTAAAACACCTCTTCTTAAAATAGAATAGATAGGTAGCCATGTTTAGAATATGGGTAGCTGTTTATACTCTGACTGTCTTCCTATGATTCCTGGGCTTCCTGGAGTCCAATGTTAGGGCACAGGTTCAGGCTAAGTTCATTTCTACAAGAAGCATCTCTGTACCCTGCCTTATTAGCATAAGCTAGGGACAAGGGCAGTCAAAGGTCAAGAGAAGTTCAAAACAGCATAACCTTTCTGTGCTTCTGTTTCCAAATAACCCCCGTTTGCCCTGCTCCCCGAGTTTTTTCCCTCGGCCATCGTGTTTACTGTGTAGTTGTAAAACCCAAGAGAACAAGGACTGACTTGATACAAGGGAAGTTAGAGAATAGAAGTCATTGTTGCTTAAAACAGGAGAAATAATTGATTTATGTTTGGGGGCCAATTAGGTTATAAAACAGGAACAGTAAAGGGATCTGTGACTTAAGGACCGCTACTTACTCTGATTTCTGTCCTACAGACAAGGGGCTCCCCAATAAAGGCTGTTAGCTTTCTAGGCTAAATTATTAATTCCTTTCATGCCTCTCAGGGATTGTAAACAGCACATAATAGGAAAACAATTGATACTGTTCAGTCATTGGCCAGAGAAAGGGTCAAAGGGTAAATAGTTGGATTTGCAACAGCTGTTCTTCCTCCAAAGTCAAACTTTTATCCCTTATTATCTATTTCGGCAAAGTCATTTCTGAGTTTTTGGCCTGTAAATAGTTAAATCCATTTCTCTACTTATAAAATAATTCTATAAGCAATTAGAGAGTAAACATTGACCAAAATTGAAAATACTCATTTTAACTCATTTTTCAAAGTTGAAGATGGGCATTCTTTTTGGTATGTGCTGACTATATTGTTTGGTGTTCAAAGGGTATTATTCCAAGGAAAGGAACTACTTAAAGTTAGAGTAGGTGCTTTGTAGCTGTTTTTTTACCAACTGCTTAAAGATCTTGATTTGGTTCAGTGGATAGAGTGTCAGCCTGCAGACTGAAGGGTCCCAAGTGCGATTCTGGTCAAGGGCACATGCCCAGGTTGCTGGTTCGGTCCTCAGTAGGGGGCGTGCAGGAGGCAGCCAATCAATGATTCTGTGTCATCAGTCATGTTTCTGTTTCTCCCTCTTCCTTCCTCTCTGAAATCAATAAAAATATATTAAAAAAAAGAGATCTTGGTAATAGCTTGATGAAAAGAAAATATTGACTTTGTTAGGACAATGCATCTTCATTGTGGAAAACACTATATATATATATATATATACATATACGTGTGTGTGTGTGTGTGTGTGTGTGTGTGTCTCACCACCAAACAATAGCCATTGTTTCTTTTTGAGAATATGTCCTTCCATTTGTATCTGAGCTTATTTCTTTGACAAATATATTTCTTTAAAATTTTTGTTTATTGATTTTAGGGAGAGAGAGAAATATCAATTTGTTATTGCACTTATTTACACATTCATTGGCTGATTTTTGTTTGTGCTTTGACTTGCAACCTTGGAGTATTGGGACGGTTTTCTAACCAAATGGTCATGGCATTGTATATTTTTAAAGCGTTTTATTTCTTGAAAAAAAATTTTTTTTTGAGAGTGTAACAGAGAAATAGAAACATTGATTTGTTGTTCACTTATTTATGCAATCAGTGGTTGATTCTTGAGTGTGCCCTGACTGGGGATTGAACCTGCAACCTTTGGCATATTAGGGCGATGCGCCAACCAAGTGAGCTAGCTACTTGGCCTGGGCTGAGCTTATTTTTTGCATAAATAAGTAGCAGTTGTAATATATATACAGTTTTGTATCCTGTCTCCTCCCCCACCCCTCACTCAGCATTAGATTGGGAATATTACTCCAAGTCATGAAGCATTTTTCATAAATATTTTTAATGGTAGGATAATATTTCATTATAATAACTTTACCATGATTTATCTGTTCTTCTATTGTTGGACATTTAGATTGCTTCCAGCTTTTTGCACATCTCTCTCTATAAAAGGCAAAGTGACTGACCATCCGCCTGACCAACCGGCTGGTATATATGACATGCACTGGCAACCCACAAATAAACATATAATGCTCTCACTGGCACCAATCACACACGTGTTTTAATTTTATGACTAGAGGCCCAGTGCACGAAATTCATACATGTGTGTGGGGGTGTCCCTCAGCCCAACTTGCACCCTCTCCAATGTGGGACCCCACTGGGATTGGGCCTAAATGGGCAGTTGGACATCCCTCTCACAATCCAGGACTGCTGGCTCCCAACTGCTCGTCTGCCTCCTTGTCTGATTGCCCCTAACCACTTCTTCCTGCCAGCCTGATCACCCCCTAACCACTTGCCTGCCAGCCTGATTGACGCCTAACTGCTCCCCTATTAGCCTGATTACCCCTAAGTGCCCTCTCCTGCCAGGCTGGTCACCCCAAACCGCCCTCCCCTGCTCCCTGGTAACCCCTAACTGCCCTCCCTTGCTAGCCTGATCACCCCAGACTGCCTTCCCCTGCAGGTCTAGTCGCTGCTAACTGTCTTCCCCTGCAGGCCTGATCACTCACAATTGTCCTCTCCTGTAGGCCTTGTCCTCTACAGCTGCCATCCCCTGCAGGCCTGGGTCCCCCTCAACTGCCCTCCCCTTCTGGCCATCTTGTGTCCACATGGGGCAACCATCTTTGACCACATGGGGGTGGCCATCTTGTGTTGAAGTGACAGTCAATTTGCATATTACCTTTTTAGAAAGGATACTATATTATATATACTATTTTGACATATAGTTTTTTGCAGTAATATAATCACCACACAAATCTTTCTTCTAATTAATTTCCTTTCAATGTGTACGAATCTGTGCACCAGGCCACTGATTATAAATAATACCATACTTAACATATTTTTGTATAAATTCTTTGTCTGCATTTCAGTTGAATCCTCTAGCTCAAAACTTTTTAAAATTAAGAGCATGGGCTATGGCTCAAGATTGCTTGGCTTCAATATTTACTAGCTCTGTAATCTTGGCTAAGTTTATTTAATCTCTCTGTGCCTCCGTGTTTCCATCTGTACAATGGGGGCAATAAAAAGCTATTCCTACTTTATAGGGCTATTGTGAAGTAATATATGTATTTAGAATAATGCTTGGCAAATGGTAAATACTATGAAGTTTGCGGTTTTAGGTTGTACAAGGTAAAGTTGAAATTCTCAGTCTCTGCACTCATGGGCTGTTGTAACTGCACTTTATTCAATTAGACTAGCCTGTGTTCCTTAATGACACAAAGGTAAGTCATTCCAGATGTTAGCAGGTGTAAGTTACTGCTTTGTAAGTAGTTTCCTCAGAGGAGCAGAGCTCACGCACTGCTGACCACTTTGGCTAAGACTGTTCTTTACCATCTGGTTGATTGTTAGAATATTTTGGGCCTCTTTCCCCAACCAGCAGCAGGTAACCTCCCAAACCATCTGCCAACACATTTATTTAACCTCTTAGAAAACTAAAGAGTTAATCCTCTGCCTATTAAAACAAATACTCAGACTGTGCACTTTCTCTTTGGGAAGTAGCAAAGCTTTATAGAGAGCATGCTGAAAGGAAAAAATTGTGCAATTAAATATTTGACTATTCACCATTTTTAAAACACTGCATAATACAGATTCTTGCTAACCTAGACTTGATATATATATATAGTCTTCTACTGATCAAGGATGTAGGTAAATGAGCGTTTTAAAGGAAACTTGAAAGTTAAATTTAATCTTTGCCCTCTCTTGCCATACTAATAGCCAACAAACAGAGAGCCATGGGTAATGGTAGGATGAACAGGCAAGAGATTTTTTCTGTGGCTCAGGTTAAGGATTTACCCATTTATCAGATACATTCTTTCCTGAAAAAAAAAAGAAGATAAATTCAGAAATCCTCCTTGTTTTCCTCCATAACATTCTGTTAGTGATTTAGGTATTTTCACTACCCAAGAGCCTGCTTTTTCAGCTGAATCTGCTAGATCACTGCTAAATCATGCCTCCTGAATGTGACCTTTTTGTTGGGAAGATCTAACATTGGGTCTGGATTTCTGATAAGGATTCTTTTGAACAGGGCGGGAGTGGCGTGAGATCCAGAGCTTAGGCTGAGTTCTCATCCCCTTGACCTCTGCCCCTGTTTCAGAGTTTATACTGACTTGGTAGGGACTCCCTATGGAGCCAAGAGTTTAGGGCTTGTTTACAATTGATGAAAAGATAGTTGCATTCAAAAGCTGTTGTTGGGACCTTGGATAGTCAAGGATCTCTGTCATTATCTCTGGTGGCTGCAGGGAATGAACATCTGGGCCTGGAGATGGATGACTAAGAAGGAATGAGAAGAAACTCTGACAAGGAGAGGTTGCTGAAATTGTTCTTCCTAACGGAGCAGTACTGCAGCAACATTTTTGAGATCAGAGAAAGATTTATATAAACATCTGTTTTATTTCATTTAAAAGAGTTTAAATTCAATATGATAACAAAGGGAGATGTGAGGAAATTCTTCTCTTCCTTTTTTGATGTCTCACCAAAGAGAAAATTTGCTGTTAGATAAATGTATCAAGTGGAGGGCGCCCTAGATCATGACAGCCACCCTTTTTTAAGTTATGCATAGTTTTACAAATTAGCATTTTTTCTAAAAAAAAAAAATCTTATGGGGTGCTGTATGTATGCTGAGGAGAGTAAGGCAACAACTCAGTCCTAAATGAGACCTCTTATGCTTTTTCTGAGCACACTTTGGTCACTTAACACAACACTTTAGCTTCTGTTACATAATTGTGTGTGTGTGTGTGTGTGTGTGTGTGTGTGTGTGTCCAGTGTTTGTAGATATGAATCTGGAAAAAAATAATAAGCATCTTTTTTTCTGAAAGGCTTTAGTAGTCAATGTGAACCAAAAGTAAACAAATACATCTTCTGTTGATAAGCATAAGAAGAGATAAGTATCTATAATTTTTAAAAAAGCATAATATGCTAATTAGACCAGACGTCCTTCTGGATGAAGCCGGGGCTGCGAGAGAAGCCCAGGTCTCGAATGCCAGAGGGAAGCCAGTGCCGGCAGTTGGGGGAAGGAAGGCCTACATGTGCATGAATTTTGTGCATTAGGGCTCTAGTCATGAACATAGTAAGATTCAAAATGAAAATGTGTTGCATCCTTTTTACCTTAGAACATAATTCCATGTGCTAAATGTAGTCTGGCTTATCGGCGTATTTTGTTGGCTTAAAAACATATTTGTTGCCAACATTGAAAATCTGCAAAAGTTTCATAAAAATTTGGGCTCTTGGCCTTCTTGAAATTGGAAGATCTAATATGGGGCCTGGATTCTACATGGCGCCTTTTGGCTGGAACAGAACAGGCTGCCCTAGTTAACATGCATTCTCAGGTGAGCATAACTTCCATATAGCCTTCTTCATCCATTTATGTTTCCTGTCAGTCTTCTGTAGGCATTTGAGTTTGCAGCTCCTATATTAAAGAATGGTAATTGTCAGTGTAGTTGATGTGGGAAAATGGGAACTCTTAGGAGTGCAATATAATAACTGCAAAACTGAAAATGTACAGGTTTATTTTTGCAGGTTTAGCAGTTTAAAATTTAAAAATTTTAAATTGCAGATTTAGCAGTTAATAAATATTCATGGATATTTATAAGTATTCATAGGTATTTATTCATTAGCTCATTCTAAGAAATGACAGGTATGTAAAATGTATATTCACAAGTATTCCTGTCAGCATTTAATAGCAAAAAGATTAGAAACAGCTCATAAGTTTAATAGGTGAGTAATTAAATGGATTGTGGTTATTTGTGCAATGGAATACTATGGAATCATTAAAAAGAAGGCAGATTGTAGCCTGGAAGAAGATACACTAAATCCTTTATTAGTAGTATCTTTGGATGAATGGGATTGTAGGGTAATTTTTATTATTCCTACATTTTATTTTTCAACAAGGCTCTTGTATTAAATAAAGGTAAGTATGTTCAAAATAAAAAAAATCTCTGGTTCTCATTTCAGCTACCAAGCTTCCAAGGCGGTTCTGCCAACTTGAACCACCCGGGCTCCAACTTCCCACTTAGATCAAGATTTTACATTCAGAATTCTCGTTCCTTGAAATTGCTCAAAGGAAGGGGAATCAGTGTCTTCAAGTAGCAGGAACCATCTTGAACCCCAAGAAGCAGGGGGAAAGCCTAGCGTAGCATTTTCAGGCATTTCCTTGCAGCTCTGCCCTCATTCACTAATCAGGTCATCAGAATGGGTCTCCTTTATTGTCAGGCTTTGCACTGCGGTGCTGTTGAGAATGAGGGCAGCCTTAGTAGCTTCTCATAGGAATTGTGCTCTCCTAGCAGTTGCAGGGTCATGTTGGTAAAAGTGACCCTAATGGGAAGGTAGAACGGTAGAGTGGAAAAATGAGTGAGAGTTTGCCATTTCCTTGCTGGTCAGAATGTATTATCATTTTAAAAATGGAGCCAGCCTGGCAATCCTGGGGTAAGCTTCATATAGTCAAGATGTATTATAATTTGTATATATTGCAAATTAAACTTGGTAATTTTTTGTATGGATTTTTGTGATTATGTTCATAAGAGTCAAGGCATATTTTTTTTTTTTAAGAAATGTTTTATTAGCAAGGGTCAAAGTGCTGGATTCTTTTTATTTTATTTTAATTTTATTTTATTGATTTTTTACAGAGAGGAAGGGAGAGGGATAGAAAGTCAGAAACATCGATGAGAGAGAGACATCCATCAGCCGCCTCCTGCACGCCCCATAGTGGAGATGTGCCCTCAAGCCAGGTACATGCCCCTAACCGGAATCGAATCTGGGACCTTTCAGTCCTCAAGCCGATGCTCTATCCACTGAGCCAAACCGGTCTCGGCAAGGCATATTTTCTTAACCTATGTGCCATACTGCCTCCAAAAGATTTTAATTTTTATTTAACTCAGTATTTTGGACACATTTCTTTTTATTTGATTTGTGTGAACGTGTGTGTGTGTGTGTGTGTGTGTGTGTGTGTGTGTGTGTGTGTGTG
>JAAGEH010000124.1:8196026-8316146 GCA_011751065.1 Lasiurus cinereus | reverse complement strand
CAGGGCCAGGCCAGATAATTTCATGGGCCTTATGAGGCATGCACGTCCTCCACCCTCCTGCTCTAACCACTGAGCACTGGCCAGGGCAGCATGTGATTCTTTTTCATGTAAAAAATTATGAAAGTATTGATTTTTAAAAATACGGTGTGATGTCAAGTTATATAGTTTATTCTTATAAAATGTCATCTCTGTAACAAAAGAACATCTTTTAAAAAAAGAGAAAATGAAAGTACCAGGCATTTAAAAATACTTTGAAAAAAAAAAAATAAAGATACTTTGAACGGTATTTTGTAATTCTGGAAATGTCAAACATCCCATTTTAGAATAGTACAGGTTAATTATTTCATATTAGAACCAAAGAGAGCAAGAGAGGCATCAGCCAGTATATTGGCTACAGCGGCAGCTCCTCCCCAGCGCAGGAGCCGATGAACTCGGCACGGCGGCCTCTGTTTTCCTCGGGTTGCTTGGTCCGCAGTTTGCATTCATTGGTCGGTGAGTTGATTCAGACTCAAACCCACCGACAGCAATGAATGTTGAGTGCAGCCATCAGTGTTTCCGTTGGTGGATTTCCTTGGCTCTCCCCGCCTCCTGGCTCTTCCTTTCCGCACGGGTCCTTTGCGGTCTGTGTCTGGCCTCTCTCAGGAACGAACCCTTGAGGGGCCACATAATTATTGATAGCATTGACAGTAGAGCTGGGAGGTTCTGGAAGATGGGGAAACTGTGGTTCAGAGAAGAGAAGGGACTCCTGGAGAAGCCAGCAAGTAGCCCTGTGATCGATCACACAGCTGCATACTGGGAGGTGTAAATAAGAGTTGAGGACCCTCGTTCTTCCTCTCTCTCTAGAACCGAGACTATGAGTGCTTTTCAAGTTAAATCAGCACAGGTTATGTTTTGGATTAAATAATAATAATAGCTTTCACATATAGAGCATTTGCAGTGTTCCTGGAATGGTACAAAGCACCTTACGTATTATCTCATTGAATCTCAAAACTCTATGAGGATAGTATTCTTATGATCCCCCATTTTATATATGAGAGCACTAAGACTCAGACATAGCTAGTTAGGGAGTTGAGTCAAGATGCATTCCAGATCTGTCTGACTCAGACCAGATTTTACTTGAATTTAACAAACATTTAAATAAGCTTATGTGTGGATGGAAATAGTTAGGTAGGTAATAGCTGCTTTCAAATAGCTCATATTCTAATGGGGCTGTCAAAACTTACCACATTAACTGTAATTGGAGGCAGAATGTGATAAGAACTGTGCAGACATTGTAAAGTTTTGTGCTGTTTTTATTAAATCCTCCCCTTTCCCCTAATGAAAGTTTTGAGGGTATGTAGGAGAAATGGGTATAAAATACTTACATTTTGCTCCAAAATGAAATACATGTTTTTTAATAAACGTTTTCTTGCTATGTTCTATTTGTCACCAGAATGGCACATTAAGTATCATCATAGAGCTCTTCTTATCTTGTTGAAACAAAACACTTATTTGTCAAAAACACAACAAAAAACAAAGAATAATGGGCAATGGAAATAGAGGAGAGCTTTTAAAAAATTAACTTTTGGGGGACAGACATTGGGACTGTTTCTGATGATCTAATTTGGCATGTGAAGGTACAGCCTGCTCTTTTGCTTCAAAAAAATAGTGTTGTCTGTAAGGAGCCCAAGGTACAGTCAACGGTCGGTGGTTTTTTCAAATCCCAAACTCACCGACAGCGTTGAATGTTCTTTGGAGTCCTCTGAAGGCAGGATCCTGGCCCTGGCAGCGCTTCAGCCTGTGCCCACGTTTCAGGAGCAGTGATACCACTCTGATGTAGGCTCTCACATTCTTCTCGGGTTTTAAGTTAGAGTACTGTATTGATTTGTGTATACCTGGGAGGTAATGGACTTCAGGATGGTGAGACTGCGGTATTTATACAAGCACACTCAGATGGATGTTTGAGAAAATGGTTTTAAATGACACTTTGTAATTCTGAAAATGTCAGATACCCCATTTTATAGTAGTATATGTTACTTATTAAAGGGTGAGGGTAAGAAAGTACTTAACATAATTCAGTATCTATGTGCTGAGATTTATTTTTATCTTATTAAATTTTCCTACTCACTTTTATCTCATGAGAAAACTATTGTAGAGAAATGAAGTAGGTTGCCCAAAGTTACATAGCCAAAAGCCTAGGTTACAAGTCAGAGCTTAAATACTGTTCTTTATGATTGCAAAGCTCACTGATCATACTGCCTTCTTTCTTTTTTACCACAAGCTTACTGTTGAGTTTCTGGGGATAGAACCTTCTGTGAGAGTAAACTTCCTCTTCTTGTTCGCCTGTAATAATAGTTTGTTAAGTTGTAGGTGAAATGTTTCATAAAGGAAGATGGAAAAAAATTAATCTTTATACTTTATAATTTCCCTAGCTGAGATCTGGGATTACTAAATTATTGCAGAGGTTTATAGTAGTCTGCAGGCTATTTTCCATATTGAAAAAACAAAAAATGAACGAAAACCCCCACTACCTAATAGAAAGCCTGCATTTCTCAGTTCACAAGAGAGGGACTAAAATGTCAGGTGTCTTTGCTTTTGGAGAAAGGGTATCAGTGTATTGTAGACATACTGGTTATTTTTATTGGCTATTGGCTGGGACCTTGATGAAATACTTGGAAAATGAATTAATTATATGAAACTCTTCAGAATGTAGGGTTTACCAGTATAGTAGGAGGGATCCAGGAGTACTCAGTAGCAAAAGGGCTTACAGAACCACTGGCTGAATTGAGGTTAATCTTTAATCAGGGATAGTTATTACATTTGCTTTAGGTTTAAATATTAACGGTTGCCTATTCTCAACTTTATTTTTAAAGCAGCCAAATGGTACATATTTTAAAAAATCAACCTCTGAGAATTTTGTTTGAATGTAAACTGTTTACATTCTGCATTGGTTTAATTGTTCCACTCTGCATGTCAAAACAATTCAGTTAGCCAGCTTTGTTGAGTTCTCAGTGATAGGGCAGTAAATGGCATACAAATGAAAACAAAAAAACCAAACAACGATTACTATGTAGTATTTAAAAACTCTTTACTGGGTTTATTTTAAATGGTCTTCCCCTTGGCATGAAGAGATGCTAATGCTTTATACCATTTGGATAAATATTCAGACTTTAAAAAAATACTAAATTCTGCTACACTGAACCATTAGATATTTGCAAAATATCATTGCTTAAATTTATGGCATTCTAAGAACACTTTTCATAGATTTGAAAAACTAGAGAAGAGTGAAAGGTAGATTTCTAGAATGACATAAGGGTGTTTCCTATAATTAATTTTCATGGCAATAAAGCTTTTAGCATCCTCATTCCTTTAATTTGCTTTAAGTCCTTAATTTTATTCTTTATCATAAAGTGAGTTTAAGGTACATATTGCTTCTCTTAAGTGAGTTTGGTTATAGGGTTTATGCACTCTAGGGAAAGGTAAAGTCTAAGGGTTAAAAAAAGTTCAGGTTAAATTACCCTTATAGAAACTACAGATTTAATAAATTAGGCCAATTATTTAGTTCTTGATTTAGATGGGTTTTGAGTTTGCCAAAACTCACCATTCTATCCTTTATCGTTTCACTTACCTCCTTTCTTTTCTTTTGCAGATGTGCTACAAAATATTGACACCCACATTGCTCCAACTTGGAGATGTAGATACTTTCATACTCCTCTTGAAGCATCTTGAAACAAAAAACAAGAAGCATAAGCTCAAATAATGTATTTTAGGGGTTAGTAGCACAGGTGTCACTGTCTTAGGTGGGTGACTGCCCGGATACTTCCCAGGCACTTGGCCGGGAGCATCTCTCTAAGTGTTTTGGGAAATGCTGCTAGCCTTGATCACAAAGTTGTAAAGATGACAGCACCATGGCAGCATGAATTCATGTTCCTCTTAGAACACTGATCGTGTTCTTCTTCATCCCTTTACTAACTCAGCCGCAGAATCCTCAGAATTCTTTCTCCTAATACAGCCCTTGCCATCATGGAGCCCAGTGTCTACCCAGGGGACTAGACATAGACCCATCTGATGACAAAGAGGATGTTTGCTATGCTGGCAGAATGATATAATCCATGTTAAAGATAACAGAGAAAAGAAGTGTTAATCCTGCTTAGAAGTATTAGGAAAGGTACATCTAAGTGGTCACATTTGATCTGGGCCTTGAAGGTTTAATTGCATTTTCACCAGACACAGAAGGAAAGATATTCCAATAAAGGGAAAACTCTGCACAGGAAACTGTAGAGGCAAGGGAAGTTCAGGTAGGGAGAGATCAACCAAAGGACTTCATACATGTAGATAAGCCTAACCAAAGGACACATATGTAACACTTCAATCAATAAAGACATTTAAAAAATGAAGTTCAGGCAATGGTGAGTAGGGAGATTAACCCCTCAGAGCTTCAGTAAAGATGTAGGACAAATAGCACTCGTCTTTTTTTGTACACAGCTGTGAAAAGCTATTGAGGTTATATACGTGAAAGTAGCCTGCAAATCTAATTGCTGGGTCTCACATTTCTCATTGCTATTGGTTCATATGTGCTAATAGAATAAATAAAAATTCTGATAGATTTATCCTAAGTGGATTCTTATTTGGCTGTCTCTTTTTTTCCTTCAAAGTGACCATAGTTTAAAATGTTCATATATGAAGTGTTTGGAGAAGCACTATTATAGCCTAATAAAGAGCACAGACTTTGAAGCTAGAATCTTGGCTTTGCAACTTACTAGCTGTTTGACCATGGGCAAATTACTTAACCTCCCTCTTTTTGTGTTTCCTTATCTATAAAATAGAGATATTATCTACCTCATAGGTAGTATCTACCTCATAGGACTGTAGTGAGGATTAAATGCAGTAAAATATGTCAAGTATGTTAGAAGCTATATGTATTATGTTATTTCAAAATATTTAAATTAAAGTCATTTGCATCTATTATTTATACGTTACTAAATAAAATTGCTTGTTTTGCCCAGAACTTGCTTTCTAATCCATATACATTAATATTAAAAAAAAAATACCTTCTTTTAAAGTTAAAACAATCTCTTACCAGATAATTATATGTACATTTTAAATACATTTTTGAAACTAATGCTCTACTACTTTGTGACCTTAGGTGAAGTTTTTATCTCCCATAAGCTTCAATTTCCTCAGTCTGTAAAAATGAGAATCATATTAGTACCTACCGCATATTGATTGTGAGAATTTTTAGATAAAATAATTAAAAACTCTGGAAAGCTGTGGATTCTCTTCCTTAAATACACGCCCCTAAACCAAGTTTTGAAAGCAGTTTCAGTTAAGAATTCCCAAGAAACCATCTATAGCCTCCTTGTGACTTCAGGTTAAGAAATCCTGACCAAAGGTGTAGACCAGATTTCGTAATCTAGTCTTATCACTACTGGTGGTTGTCATTGAGCATCTAGATCTCCATCTAGATATCCGTAACTTTGCTTATGCTAGTAGAATTTGTAAAAGAAGTTACTAGATGAGAAGTTACACAAATATTTGAATGAATTTAATTACCTTATTTTGCAACAACTTTCCCCACTCCCTAACCCCCACCTCAGGTTTAGATCTGATCTGAACGCTATGACTACTAATTCTGGCTTTAAGTTAGGCTGAAAAAATGTGTTATTTCAAGACAGTGCTTACCAAGTAGCCTGCTTAATTCACAGTATTTACTTGAATATTAGAAGAGGGGGAAAAGTGTGCCACAGATTGTGGTTGTATGTGGAATCATTGGTCATTCTTAAATTTAGCCTGCTTCATATTTTACCAGAGATTGAGAGGTAGAAATAGAATTTTAAACTCAATAGCTTGGAATATTTTGCTATTTGGCATGGCAACTTTATATCAAGTTACTTCAGATATTTTACTTTTTAAAAATATTTTTATTGCCGAGACCGGTTTGGCTCAGTGGATAGAGCGTCGGCCTGCGGACTGAAAGGTCCCGGGTTTGATTCCGGTCAAGGGCATGTACCTTGGTTGCGGGCACATCCCCAGTAGGGGGCGTGCAGGAGGCAGCTGATCGATGTCTCTCATCAATGTTTCTGACTTCCTATCCCTCTCCCTTCCTCTCTGTAAAAAAATCAATAAAATATATTTAAAAAATATTTTTATTTCAGAGAGGAAGGGAGAGGGAGAGAGGTAGAAACATCAATGATGAGAGAGAATCATTGATGTGCTGCCTCCTGCACGCCCCTTACTGGGGGGTAGAGACTGCAACCTGGGTATGTGCCCTTGACAGGAACTGAGCCTGGCAGGCCGACACTCTGTCCATCGAGCCAAACCCGGTAGGGTGGGAAAATGCTTTTTAAATGTTTTTTATGGCTAGTTCCAGCTTATAGTTGAATCTTTGTAAAATATAATGTAAAAACTTTATTTTTGAGTATATTTTCTAGAAAAGCTATACTTAGATCTACCTCATACTTTCATAAATGAAATACTAATTTATTAGGTTGGGTAAGCTATTAATACTTGACATATTGTAGTAAGACTTATGTCTTCATTGCTAACCTGAAATTGGACAGATTCGATGTTTGAATGGGAATGCTAGTCATTGACGGCGGGGTGGAATTTCTGGGATGAAAAATAGAAAATAAATTCCAGTGTACAGTTTTATAACTTTCAAATTGTCAGGTGTCTTAGAGATCATTTAGTTTAATGATTTTCAAACCAGACTGCATCAGGATAAAAAGTGGATTTAGGAAAGTAGATTGCTAATAATGCCTATTCCTAGGCATTATCCTACACTTAGTAAATCTGATCTCGTAGGAGTGGGTTCTATAGTTTTCAAAAACTCCCAGAAGACTCGGATGTAGCCATTTCATGGGACATTTGGGAATCGCTGATTTAGGCCAAGCTCTTTCACAAATGAGGAAGCTGATTTAGAAAGAAAATGAAATCCCAGATACACAGCAGGTGAGAATTGAAATCCTCGACCCCGTGTATGTGTGTGTGTGAGCTTCCATGCTGTGGTGTTTACTTAGACCACATTACCTCTTCATTATGAAAAAACATGCTTTTTGCAGAAATTTCCTAATGTCCTGCTGGCCATCTGCAAAGTACATCTGCAAGAGCAATCTGCCTGGCAGGTCAAACAACTTAGCCTTAGGGATGCACCCAGAACTAGTGCAACCGGACCATTGACTTGAATTTGGTATGCTGACCTGAAGCAGCGTCTGACTAAGTAAGCAATGCTGAGTAGTTGCTTAAAAACTGTCCATAGCATGAAATGAGAAATAGCTGTACGTGATCAAAACTCTGAGAAGGCCCTCCAGGCTCTGACATTTACCAGCAGCTGCTACACTCGAACACTTTTCTCTAATCAAAGTTGACTATCACTGGATGGAAGGGGCTTGCAGAATCTCTGGCAGCTCTCTGGGGAGGAATTTATTTTAATTGTGCCAGTGAGAAGGTAGGAATTATTTCAGTAAAGATCAAGAACCTCCAAATCCACTTAAGCTTGGGCTCCTGGCCAAGTGTCCATTCTCAGGAGGGAGCTGGTGTCAGCTGCTGCCTTGTGACTTGAGGTGTTTAAAAAAAACCACAAAGGCATTATGGAATCCTCTCCTGAGCTGGCAGGCAGGAGTGGCACCAGGAATCAAGGCCTGACACATGTCATCAGCCTGGAAAAAGTGGAGTTTGGACACTAATGATGGCTCTTGTCAAAGCTCAGTCTGATAAAGTCAGAAGGACTCATCTGGGGGGTTAGTTTGCATAGGAGAGGAGCCACAGCATTCTCTAAGAACACCTGCCAAGAGTTTTCAGTGCCCCAGCTGTGTGTCAGCCATGAATCCTTCACTCTTGCCTCCTGTCACTTCTTTTTAATGGGTGATGGTAGAGATGCTGGATGGCACAGAAGAGAGGCAGCTTGGTTATGTTCGGCACATCTCCTTAGGTGCTTGTTTTCTTGCCATTTGCTGTGTAGAACTAAATGTGTGTGGCCACACTCCAGGCTAGTTCTTTGTTCTGTCTTCTATCTGCAGGTGTGTTGGGCCATACACAGTCACAGGTCCTTTATTTCCATAAATGCCCCTGCTGGTGACCACACACATGTTTTTATTGGCAAATATAAGAAAACTTTTTTTTCCTGATATAACTCCCCGTTAGATGTGTTATTTTCACATCTCAGTTCTGCCATCGAGTAACTGTGTGACTTTTGGCAAGTAGTTTATTCTCCACTTCTTGTCTGTAAAATGGAGGTTAGCAATTAATTGCACTTATATCACAGGGTTGTTGTGAGAATTCAGTTGAACAGGAATATAAAAACACCTGGCACATAGCATTCAAATTTCAGTTTGCTGTTATTATTGTAATTATTTGGTTAAAAGTCCTGCTTGCTGGAAAGCATGGAATGAGAGTTTCCAAGCCATTGTCTTAGTGAATTCAGGAATTGTGATTTAGATCAAACAGAAAATAAAGTCAGAAGACCCAGATTCAAGTCTTGAATATGTTATATGTCACTTTAATTTCTATGAAAAAAGTTATACTAACCAACGACAGACAAAATCAGCATGTCTAAGATTTCTTGCCACACAGAGAATCTTTACTTTCCTAAACAGCATACTTACCAGGCAGTGTTTAGATGCAGAGGTTAACAGTGCCTGGCATAGGACTCAGCATTTAGGTATTTATTTGAAATAAATACCTCCGTTTCTTGAGTATCCTTTCAGTGTCAGGCATTGTGTTATATAGCTATACATATGTCAAATTCATACATATACACATATCTATAATAATCTATTATAATTAGACTGGATGGCTGAACTACCTTTTAGACAACTTTCTGGATGATCTTACAGATGAAGCCGGGGCTGTGAGGGATGAGCCCTTTGCACGAATTTTGTTCATCAGGCCTCTAGAGTACATATAAATATACATATATATTCAGTATACAGGTGTGGGCAAAAGTAGATTTACAGTTCATATGGGAAAAAGCATGCAGATTATTGCGATAGCTTTATTAACTCAAAAGAATGCCACAATAGTGCAGTACACTTAGGTATACTCTTGTAAGTCCTCAAATTGCCAGCCTTCATTATTTACACATTCTTGTAGTCTACTTGCTACACTCAAGCACACTTTGTGACAGTTCTTAACCTACTTTGCCCACCCCTCTATGTATGTCACATAGATGTAAGGATATATTTATTTAAGTATATATGTTTTGACTATAAAAATATAAAATACCTAAATATATTTGCTAGTATATGTAGGTAGTACATGTCAGTCTACTTTATATAAATATGCTGGTCATTCACATTTAATCTTCATGACAGTCCTGCAAGGTATTTGGTGTTAGTGCTCACTTTATACATGAAGAATGCGACTAATACGGGATGTGATTTGCTCACAGTCACAGAGTTTTGGCTTGTCTGGTGCCAAACTTCTCATAAGTGCCTATTGCTCAGAGGGTGAAAGCAGTTTGGGCTGGATTGGGTAGAATCAGTTATTTTCCCAATGCTAAAATCTCCCTCTTTCCAGATTTCTCTGGATAACTCTTTTTTAAAAATCCTCACCTGAGGAAGTTTTTCCTTTGATTTTTATTTATTTACTTATTTATTTTTTATATGTATTTTTAATTGATTTTTTACAGAGAGGAAGGGAGAGGGACAGAGAGCCAAAAACATCGATGAGAGAGAAACATCAATCAGCTGCCTCCCGCACATCCCTCACTGAGGATGTGCCCCCAACTAAGGCACATGCCCCTGACTGGAATCGAACCCAGGACCCCCCAGTTCACAAGCCGACGCTCTATCCACTGAGCCAAATCGGTTTCAGCTCCATTGATTTTAGAGAGAGTGGAAGAGAAGGAGGAGGGTGAGAGTGAGGTGGGGTAGGAAAGAGGAAGAGAGAAACATTGATTTGAGAGACACATCTATTAGTTGCCCCCCACCTGTCAGAGATCGAGCCCACAACCAACGCATGCATCCTTGACCAGGAATCGAACCCAAGACCTTTTATCTGAGGTTCTAACCACTGAGAACTGGCCAGGGCTTCCAATATCTTTGTTTTCCCTCCCAGGTTCTATAACACTGCAAACGGTGAGCCTTGTATTAGAATTGTATTCACAGCGTATCTTTTCTACTACTATGATGTAACTCAGTGAAAACAGACATTTTTTCAGATGTATATCAGGCATTTGATAAATGTTTATATAAAACTAAGTGTTCCTTGCTTCATTCATTGTTTATCTAAATAGCATATAAATGAAATCATTCAAATATATTAAGTTAATTTTTAAGTAAATTTGGTATTTCATTGAGATGTGAGTAATAACCCCACAATCTGTCTATTCTAGTTTTTGAGGGTTGTGTGTGTCAAATGTCTTATTTTCAACTTCTAAGTTTAAAAAGCAATGAAAATATGAACATTTTGGTTTATGTTGCTAATGTTAAGTAGTTCCCTTTTTGGCTCCTTCGAGACTGTTCCATGATAAGATAATTGGAGAGGTGTTGCTGACTTGAGTTGATACTGCATTTGTTTTTTTAGATCAAGGCAGATAGAGGAAAATTGTAAAAGTCTAGCTTGCTAGTCTTTTAAACATAAGAGAGAATCAATTTACAGCTTAATAAATCAATTTGGAGATCAAAGCATCTTCCAGAAGATGTTAGTTACAGTAAAGCCAGTAAGTGGCAGGTGATTATTTATGTCTCCAAAATAAACAGTGATCAGAAGCAGTCAGTTATGATAATTACTCCATTTTTTGTATAGTCTCTATAAAAAGATCAAGAATAACATCTCTGTAAGTGACTAATTGTAAATGCTTAGCTAGCATCTTGAAGGGAAACTTGAGGCATGAGTAGAGGTGGGAGAGTCGTTGTCAGTTCTTTGTAAGCCACATGCAAATTGTGAACCTCTCCTCTGGGGCTTTCTTAACCTTTTTAAGATTTTACTTCCACAGTGGAGTCTTAACTAGGTTATGTAAAAGGAATTTATCCCCAAGTTTCTGTCCTAACTCAGAGATATTTGGCTCTACAGATGAATTCACAAAAGTTTTGGCTGTTGGATGAGAATATTTATTTGTGCTGTTCTAGGATGTGAAGGTGAGGAGAGGACATTTCTGTCAAATCATAGCTTAGTCCATGTTAGTCTAAGAGGGTGAGGAATGCTCAGGAGGTGAGAGAAGCGACACCTTTTCTTTGTGTTATCTTAGTTTAATGCTTCCAATAGCCCTCCTGATAAGGTAGGCTGTTTGTCACTGCGCTGAGATATTCTGTCCCACTCCCCAGTTCTCCAGCTCACCACAGAAGTGCTTGGTTTACATATGTCAAAGCAATTTCCAGTCATATGTTGTCCAGTCACATGTTAACTTAATAGTGGTGATAATTGCTAAATGTATAAGATCAGCTAGGTTGTATCATTTGATTGAAATACTAAATTTTGCAGTTACTGGATGGTGATATATACATCATTTAGACTTAGGACTGTACTCCATGAAAAGGTTTTTGGTTAGGGTGGTCTTTTAATTTGTGTATGTGTAACTGAGACTAAGATTGTGTAGGGAGCTGGCTCATTGAGGAAGAATGTCAAATTCTAGGCATAGGAGCCTGAGCATGGCCTGAACTTGAAAGAAAGAATAATTGGAGTGGGATTTAGTCAGACACTGACAGGCAATAAACATTAACATATAAAGGGTTTAGATTCTTAAGTTAAATATTCTCTTTAAATTAGTTTAGAAAATTTTAGAATTATATACTGATTAATTAAAAATAACTCTAATGCATTTTCTTGAGGATTTATTTAAATAAAAATGAATTCCACTTTTCCTTTCGGTCTCTTTTATGCTAGTATTCTCAGTCTTCTCCTTTAAAAATATTGAGGGGGCATTTGTGCATTCTAAATATGTACACATTTTAAACTACAGTTTTTAGGTCTTTTGTCTGTTTTTACTACTATTACTGATATTTAGAGTCTAATGTAAACTCCTGTTTAACGGGATCAATGTGGATAAAATATGTATGATTAAAATAGACATTGGTAAAAGTAAAGTCTAGATCCGATTAATTAGTAGTAAAAGGAAAACCTAACAGGTGAAAAATAATGATCTTTGAATTCAGAATAATAGATACTTTTGGGAGAGAAAGGTTATCAGAGAATCTTATGAGTTGCTATCAATGTTCCATAATTTCTCCTGTACATACAACTGTAAAATTCATCAAACTTAAAATTTGTTAGCCTTCACCACATGTAAATTATACCTTAAAAAGTAATGTACTATAAATTGTATCTGAAACAAATTATCAGAATCTTCGTTATTATTGAATATGAGTGATGGTTCATTTTACAGTTGTCACTATTTTTATGAAAATTTGAAATATTTTGGGATAAAAATGAGATTAAAAAATCCTGTCAGTCTAAACATGTCAAATTATATCTACATTATGAGAACTAAAGTTTTTTTCCTCTTCTTTCTTAACTGTCATTTTTTTAGATTTGGAATTTTGTGTTTGTCTTTGATGTTGCTGGAGAGATACAGAGAATCAAGTCTGGTTTTGTGATATCACTTATTCAAAGAACTCAAACCTAATCTTGATCTTGAAATCAGATGATATATAAATACTTCCCATTCTTGAATATGAATGGAGAAAAATCAGACCACTTACTTCATTAAGTATGTGGTAGTCTAATTAAACACCAGTTTAAAAGATTCTATCTTTCCAAAACATACCTACTACTGAAGATTTGCCATATGCTTGCTGTGTGAGAAATGTCTTGCATTTGAGGACATGGAAGTGAAGAAACTTGTTAAGTTCTCATGGCTGCAGTAGGGAGGTCTCCCAATTCTTGGTCTCTAAAGGATACATCCTAAGCTGCCAATGTCAGAGTATAAATATGAAGTAATTATCATTGTCTGTAACTGACTTTTTATTGCCACAGATGTGAATAATCACTATTTTAGAGACTTTTCTGAACTGTTTTAGAAGTCTTTTTAGAGCTGGTGTTGAGTGGCCTTTAAAATTTCAGGATTATTTCTGATACTTTTTAAACTTGGCAATATGGCTTTGCTTTTTTTAAAGTAAAATCTGGAGTAAAGAGAAATATTTGTTTCCCTGTTGTATGAAAAAAGGCTATTTGTGGGTCACCTTTTTAAAAAAGCCAAGAAATTCTCTCTCCAAACCACATTAGAACTCATGCCAGCTTGGTACAGGGCCCTCACCAGAGTAATGTAAGAATTTGCAAAAGTACATAGTGCAGCTGCCAAAGCTCACACTGTTTAATTTCAACACCGTCTGTCCGCCAGAGTCCACAGCTCAATGTTTTTTTTTTTTCCTGTATGTACCAAATTATAACCTCTTTGGAGGGGGAAATAAAGGGTTGTTATATAATAAACTTACTGCTTTCTTAGGTAATGGTGCTGTTTGGCGTCTCACATTTCCCTCCATCTAACTTTCAAGTATTTATTAACCTGGGTGAATTCTTCCAAAATGTGACACAGAAGGACAGTTTACACCTTTCCCGCTTTATGTTTTGCAAGGAAACTCTGCATGGTTCTCCGTGCAGGAAGTTTCATGTGCTACATTCCATCTATTTGCCAAGTCTTGGACTCTTATCCTAAGTACAGTATTTGAGAATGCAATTACACATACACATCCTGGCAACAGTCTACTCTTTCCTGGCCTCGCGTAGAGAAAGTTGGAAGCCAGAGGAACAAATCCAGATGTTCTTGAGTCTGGCATCCTCAGTTCAGAATTCTAGATGGCAAAACCTCATTTGGAAGTGTACCAGGCTTACTCAGCACCTGCTCTTGCCAACCATCACATTTCCTGACCAAAGATTCTGGAATCTGCCTCCTGTGCTGAGCAGAAAGAACACCACCAAGAGCTGCAGGGGAAATGGCGCTCCATCATGGGCGAGAAATATTTGCTTTGCTTCAGGGGGGCACGGAGAGGAGGGTCGCTTTGCTGTTGGGAACAAGTCTGAAATGAGAGCAGGTGCGACTGCAGCTGCAGCTCCTTCACCAAATCTGGCCTTGTTTAACGTTTGAAGAGCCGGCAACGTTTGGCAGCAACATAAGCGAACCATTATGGGCTCGCTGGCCCCGAACAATATCTCCCGCAAGAGGGAGGTCCTCATTGGCTGTATTCAGTCACCATTTATTAAACACCTTCTGTGTGCACGAGGCAGTGTACTAGATGCTGGGGATGAATAAGAGCTTGTCAAGAAGCCCAGAGTCTGGTAGGAGGCACAGACTCCTATATAAATTACAGGTCACCGGTTTTATTTGTAGCTGAGGTCTTTTAGTATTTTGTTCACTTTGTAGGTCAGCTACAAAAGCCAGTTCACAGAATTGACTTGACCTTCTAAGAACAAGCATGAAATTTCCCTTGAGTATGAAAGAATGCTTACCTGCTTGTATTTTTGCCTCTTCAGATAACCTGTTCTGACTTGCTCAGCGATAAAAATTTGTGGAGTATGGAAAGAAAATACTAGTATAGTAGTCCCCTCTTATTTGTGGGGGTATATTTCCGAAATCCCCAGTGGATCTCTGGAACCTTGAATAGTACTGAATCTTTTATACTATGTGCTATTTTTTTTTCTATAGTCATGCACTGTGAAATGAATCACCTTATGGTCAACAATGGACTGAATATGCATATGGTCCCATCCTATCTAATAAAGAGGGAATATACTAATTGACCCTCATGCCGTTGAAAAGATGGCGGTGCCCACAGCCAGTAAGGAGGGAATATGCTAATTGACTGCCATGTCCTCAAAGATGACAGCGCCCACAGCCACAAGATGGTAGTGCCTAGTCCCCTCAGCCCTGCCTAGGGCCACCTGAGGCTCAGGTAACCAGGGCCGACTGAGGCACTGCCGGCAGTGGCAGCAGCAGAGGTGTGACGGGGCGTCGCCTTGCCCTGATTGCCAGGTTGCCTCCCGCCCCTAAGGGCTCCCGGACTGTGAGAGGGGGCAGGCTGGGCTGAGGGACAGCCCCTCCAGTGCATGAGTTCTCATGCACTGTGGGCCTCTAGTTAATACATGCGAAGTGTCCCCGTGGGAGTTCTATGGGCCGACAGACGGGGAATACCATTGCTCGCTATGACATGTGCTGACCACCAGGGGGCGGCGTGGAATGAAAGAAGGCCCTAGCTGGCAGTCGGCAGCCATTAGGAGCTCTATCCTGGGCTTCTGGTAAGATTATAATGGAGCTGAAAAATTGCAATCGCTTGTGATATGGTAGCTGTCATAATGAGTTAGGGCAGTGCATTACTCATGTGTTTATGACGATGCTAATGTAAACCTGCTCTGCCAGTCATGTAAAAGCGTTGCACATATGATTATGTAGCGTATATAAGACTTGATAATAATAATAATAAACAACTGTGTTACTGGCTTGTGTATTTACTATATACTTTTAATCATTACTTGAGGGTATACTCTTTCTACTTATTAAAAAGAAAGTTTGCTGTAAAATGGTAAGGCTGTGCTATATCCACCGAAGACTCATACATTCCTTGTTTACCGTATCTCTTAATTGCATAATTTTCTCTTGTGCTTGATTTAATCTTGTGTTATTTTGTACACTAACATGCTGCATAGGCTTGTAGCTTAGGAGAAGTAGGCTACATCATATAGGTTTGTGTAAGGGCACACTCTATGATGCTCACATGACAAAACTGTCTAATGACATTTCTCAGAACATGTTTCCATCGTTAAGTAGTGCATGACTGTACGTACGTAACTTTTCACTTAGTGGAAGCAGTTTATGGCTTTTCTTTGGCAAATATGAATTGCCAACATCACTACTCTTGTGCTTTGAAGCTATTATTAAATAAAATAAATGTTACTGGAACACAAGCACTGCATGATACTGCAACACTCAATCTGATAACTGACACACTACTAAGTGACTAGTGGGCGGGAAGCATATACACAGCTATGCCGGACAAAGGAATGATTCACGTCCAAACTAATACTACGTATATAGTATGTACCAGGTTTTATTTTTAGGGCTTTATATATAAAGCATCTAAAAGAAGGGTTGTCTTAATCCTCCCAACAACCCAATAAGAAAGGTACTTCTTATTGTTCCCATTTTACAGATGAGAACAGGAAGGCAGAGTGAGGTAAATAACTTGCTCAAGATCACATAGATAGTAAGTGGCAGGGGCAGAATCTGAACTCAGAATTTTCAGACCCATTGCGTTTTTAATCAGCACACTCACTCAATACCATTTCATACTCAGTTTGACAATGAATGAAAACAGTTTCCTAAGGTAGAGGTACCGATATCTAACATTTGAGTTCCTCTGTGTAGCCAGATATTATATGTGTGGTTTTAATCTTATGGGTATGTGAATTGGTCACATTTAATAGAAAATATCAACTAACATTTATGGAGCACTTACTATGGGTCAGGAATGATACTAAGTGCTTTGCTTTTGTTATGTCATTTAATGCTCACAAGACTCCTGTGAATAATTGGTATTCTCATTCTGGATTTGAGAAAACTGCAGCTAGAGATTACGTGCCTAGAGTCAAATAGCTAAGAAGTGACAGAGTTAAGATTTGAATACAGGCTTGCATGACACCAGACCTCAAGCTCTTAACTACCACATAATATTTAGTGGGAAGCTGTTATAAGCTAGATAATTCCAATGAAGAAGTAAATCTCAGGGGACATAGCTTACCTCCAAATTTTGTTCTTTTTCATTCTTAATCCTCACATAGTTTGTAGATAACAATGACCTGGCTTTTCTCACTTCTTCATGTTCTGGCAAAAGATAAACTTGATAGGTGTCAGAGATTGCTTTCTTTCTGAAAATGAGTTCTTGTCTAACTAATGTTTTCATGAAATCATGGCATATAGTAAACTTGTCTTTTATTAAGACTGACTTTTTCTTTAATTCCATTTTCTGGGATTTAACCATTTTTTATAGATTTCTTTTTGTTATCTTCAGGGGATTTCTGGAAGTTTAGAGTGGGGAGACCTTACTCATCTGTGAAATCCTGTTTTTGAAATAGTGTATGTACTATGTTGGCATACCTGATTTTATTGTGCTTCACAGATGTTGTGTATTTTACAAATTGAAGTTAAATTCTCTCACTACTCCTGGTAGGGTTTCACTTTTTATTCTCTGTAGTACTTCTTATAAGCATTTCGTGTTATTTTTCACTAGTATTTTAAGCATGCTTTAAAAAAAAAAATATATATATATAATGACTTTGATGGAGGAAATGTTGAGTAGCATGACAAGTAATCAGGTTAAGATATTTGGGCCATGTGAAACTTTGGTGCCCTGCAAATCAGATCCTATTTAGCTGTATTAATTTTACAATTCAGTTAAATAGCAAGAGACAATCCTCAGAGGTTGAATAGAATAGAATATTGAAACAAAACAAAATTAAAAAGAGCCTTGCCTCCCTTTTTCATCTTTTTAAAAAAGAATTGTGATTAAAAAACATGTAACATAGCCGAAACCAGTTTGGCTCAGTGGATAGAGCGTCAGCCTGTGGACTGAGGGGTCCCGGGTTCGAACCCGGTCAAGGGCATGTGCCTTGGTTGCGGGCACATTCCCAGTGGGGGGGCATGTAGGAGGCAGCTGATCGATGTTTTTCTCCCATCGATGTTTCTAACTCTTTATCTCTTTCCCTTCCTCTGTGTGGAAAATCAATAAAATACATTTAAAAAAACGAAAACAACGTGTAACATAACATTTATCATCCTAACCCTTTTAAAATAAACACACAGTTTAGTAGTGTTAAGTATATTTACACAAAACAGAGCTCTAAAACCTTTTTATCTTAGAAAACTGAAAATCTGAACCTATTAACAACTCCCCATTTTCCGTTTTCTCAGCCCTTGGTAAGCACCCTTCTACTTTCTCTTCTATGGAGTTGACTGACTACTTTAGATAGGTGGTATTAGCAGAATCATACAATATTTGTCTTTTGTGACTTGCCTTTGTCACTTAGCATCACAATGTTGTAGCATGTGACACAGCCTTTGCATCTTTGCCACCACTGTGGTCAAGACCATCATCTTTTCATCTGAATGATGACAATAGCCCAATGGTCTCCTTGCTTCTAGTCTTGCCCACCTCTAACCTATTCATCTCCACTCAGTGGCTAAATGCAAATTTGACTTTGTTTAAAACGTGACCTTTTTGACTATATTTAGATAAAATCTAAATGCTTTAACCTGACTTCTTAAGTCACATCCTTTCCTCCTTGCTCCCAAAGAGACACACCCTTTGCTTCATCTACTCTGAATTTTTTTCCTTGATCATGCTGCCTTTCATGTTCCCAGTCAGTATTTGTTGACAGTGAATCATGAATGAATCATGACTTTTACTAAAGCTAACTTTGTCAGCTGCCTCTGCAGAGAGGTAATTTGGAGATTGTTGTCAGAATGTAATAATTTAGTATAAAATACATTTCCTAGACCTTTCTCAACAATTAAAAATAGTCTGATCTGAAAACAAACAAAAGAATTTTAAGAAATATGTTAACCAAATTCATGTGAAAGGAAGGCTAGGGGGGGAAAGGAAGTTTCTTTATTTTAAAGTCTTCATTTTACTTGGCCCTTGAACAAAGAATGCGTAAAAGGTCTCTCTCACTTTCTCTCGTTCACTCTGATTTAATTTAACAAGTATTGAGGGCCTGCTATATATTTAGTCCTATGAGGCAACAAGATAAAAGACTGCCAGAGAGGTTTGCACATTTTGAGCAGCTACGTGCACCTCGCTAATTACACAGTTCAGGTCACTTCTTTGGTTTCTCAAGGAGTGTTTTCTGAGTGTTAGATGTAAAGTGAATAGTGTTCAGAGTTCATATGCCCATCACAAAACCAAGTTGTTGTGTAAGGTAATGTCCTCAAGGTTCATCCATGTTGAACTAGCACATTAAACTCTCAAATGAGATTGAAATGACCCTCTTTACACAAATTTAGCACATTACTACATAGTGATGGAAAGAATTTCACAGGTTGAGCCTGACAGAAGAAGCCCCTACATCCCTTATCAACCTTCTCTGTTTTCCCTGCACTCCAACCACATTGCACATGTGGTTTATTGAATATATGATGTGGTCTCTTACGTTACTGCTTTTGCTCATACTATTCCTTATGCCTGAAAAGCTCCTCATCTTTTTCTCTGTTGGCCAACAAATTTTATTTATCTTTCAAGACTCATCTCAGATTCTTCCTCCAATTTTTCTTCCCCTTACCAGGTTAAGTGCTTTTATTTTGGGCTTCCGTAACTATAGGCTTTCCTTTATCAGAGCAGTTATTTGTTTAAGGTTTGTCTCTGCTATTAGACTGTGGGCTTCTTTTGGGCAGGTTTAAGGGCATTTTTGTGTTTAGCTTGCTGCAGAGTAGATGCTCATTGAATCTTTGAATGATTAAATTATACTGTTAATGAATATTTGATTAAAAAAAAGTGCCTGACAGTAAATAACAACAACAAAAAATCCCAAACCTACTAAAACGCCATTGATTTCCAGCCACAAGTTTTGGGCAATGCAGTCCTTGTTCCTATATAGGCCATATTCACTAACAATCTAGGAACTCTGTCTGACTCCTGTAAAGAAAAAGAAACTCCCCAAAAGGAAGAGAACTAATGATCGATCATTAAATCGTTAACTGGGCATTAGGACTTTGGTATTTAAAACTCTTTTTTAGCTAATTATTTTTTCCATTTTACAGTTGAGCACCTGAAGCTCAGGGAATTTCAGTTAGGAATTTAGTAATGGAGTTTTGATTAAACCCATCTTGTCTTATTGTCTATACGTATTTCTCCACATTTTGCGTTTTGCCCCAAATTTTTAATGATCTGATCCGGTCATCTGTTCACAAAAGATAACCATGAATTTCTAGAAACGATATTAAAGCAGAGCAAATGCCTTGAAAAAATAATGTGAGTGATAATTTTATTTTACCATTTACAGAGGGCTTTCACAACCATATATGATAATCCAGTGAGGCCAGTCTTTTAAGATATTATATATTCTCTTAAAATACTTTAAAATTTTAGCACAGGGGATCAGTGCAATGGAAACTGTAGTCGATTTTCGCAAACAATATACTTCTTCAAATTAGACGATGTTGTTTATACTTGTTAATTTTAAAAATAGGTCACTGGTATATATTTCTTTCTACTTTTTCTGGAGACCTGAAGCATAATAAATTAATGATATTGAGCTATTTTTTTAATTCCATGCATAATTTAGCCTGTATACTTGCTGACATCCAGAAATCTATTTTCATCGTATGTACTGTATTCTTGTGATCTTAGAAATCAGGTCTTTTTAAAATTAAGAACAGAAAACAAAATGATCTAGTGTCTAGCAGTTAAAATGTTTTAAAGGAAGAAAAAACCCTACCAAACCACAGAAATTCAAACTGGTATAGTAAAATGGGCCAGTCCCCAAGAACAAGTCATCTGCATGTAAATCTGGACTCGGCTATTTCCTAGCAGTTTTGACAATGGACAGATCATTTCTTTCCAAGCTTCAACATCTTCATCAATAAAACAGGCTAATAACAATGCTGGATTCTGAAACACATCAGGTATACGCAGGTATCAAAGTCTTTTAGCAAGATACAGGGCTTTCCTAGGAATCTGACCTTTCACACTGAGCTGATCAGCTTTCTTTTCTGGAGCATAGTTACTGTGACAAATTCTCTGTGTGGTACACATACTCTCAAACATCTGCAGGAAACCCAGGGAGTTATTTTCTGTAAGAGAGAAATCTATCTCGTACGACTCAAATTAACAGGACTTATAGGAAAATTACAAGAAATGAAAGTGATAGTATAGTTTTATTGGTTACTCTGTGGGCAGTAAGAGGTTTTTTTCCTTCCTGTCAATATTTGAATTCCTCTTGACTATAGGTACTTGGGTAAACATGACCATGTAATATTAAGGGGCCATATCTGTTCAATTGGATTGTATTGACTTTGAGTTTTTTCCTTCTCTTAGGGAATCTTGATTTTTGAGTGGATCCCTCAGTACAGTGCCCTGAAAGGATTTCCTTTTTCTAGCCATGTTCTGAAATATGTGCTGTTTCAGCAATTAGGCAGGCAAATGTTACATGATGTAAGAGGGCCACATTGTGAAGAATATGAAAAGCAAGCTTTTTGAGTAAAGAACTCTTAAAGAATTTGTATTTCTTACACATAAGAAATACAAATTGTTTAAGTATCTGAAACACAGTTGTCATTCAGTAAAGATTTGTTGGATAAATGATGGTTGTTGGGTATCTTCTTGCTTTGATAACCATTTATAGAATTTTCTATTCCATATGGGATATCAAAAATATATGTTCATATTTAATACTCTGCTCATTACTAAAATTGGAAAGCAATTCAGATGTGAAAATACTGATTTTTGTGCATCTTAATTTATCATACAGTTTTTATGTAATTTTTCTCCCAAAGTAGGAGTGATTCTTGACTCATGTCATTGTTTCCAAGCAATGAAACTCATCCATGAGATAGAGTGCTTTGTTTTGCTTTGCTTTGCTTTGCTTTCACTTTTGAGACTTTTGGAGCCTAATGTTAAACATTGTGTCCTGTTGGAAGGTTTTCAAGATTTCTATCAACTTCCTAGCATTTTTAGGGATGTCTAACTTGTCTTTCTAGGGAGATTCTTTTACTTTCTTATTCTGATTTCACTTTGAGTTTTCTTTTAAAAGTCTCTTCTCTTATGGAACAAATAGAAGTGATTATATTTGGATGCCAGCTAATTATGTAGAGCACATTCTCAGTGTTTGTGAGCTCTGGGTGAGATAAGTGCTATCATTTCCTGTTACTGGGAGTGTAAATTGGTCAGACCAAAAAAATCAGAAATGTAGCTAGTGATATATGTTTGCTACAATATTATATAACCCTATATAATAAAAGCATAATATGCAAATCAACTGAACAGCAGAATGACCAGTGGGTAGGGGACGGGGCTGGTGAGCAGGCGGCCCCAGGTCAGTTAAGGTGTGTGCTAGTGGGCAGAGGGAGGGGACGGCAATGGGAGAGGGATGACAGTGTGGCGGAGGGGCTTTGGGGGATGGGCACGCTGGCCGGTGCCATCCCCTGATTGGCCACCGGTCGTCTCCCACAGAGGGAGGCCAGTGGCAGCAGCAGGGTGATGGGGGCGGTGTCATCCCCTGATCACCCGCTCGGTCTCTCCCGCAGAGGGAGGCCAGACTGTGGGGAGCAGGCCTAAGCCGCAGTAAGACATCCCCTGAGGGCTCCTGGACTGTGAGAGGGCGTAGGCCAGGCTGAGGGACTCCCCTGAGTGCACGAGTTTTCATGCACTGAGCCACTAGTAGAGAATAATTGGGAACTACCAGGATTTGTTTTCAGATTAGTTTCTATGTAAGACTAAAATATTTAGAGGAAAAACATGCTTTTTTTTTTTTTTTGCCCTTCTTGATGGCTATGGTAGACTTGAGATTCCAGCTATTTTATATATATATATATATGCAATTTCTGGTTAAATTGGCTAAAATAGTAATATAAAATAGTAATACTAGTAGAGATACGGTCGCCTATCCTTTCAGATCTGTGTGAGTGCAGTGCAGTGATCTATTCCACCATTAACATCCTGACTTCAGAGTACAGGGGTGGGGCAAAAGTAGGTTCACAGTTATTCTTATGGAAAATACAATAATCTGTCTAATAATGAGGGAATATGCTAATTGACCATCACGCCCTTTCAAAGATGGTGGCACCCACGGCCAATAAGAAAGGACTATGCTAATCGACCGCCACGCCCTCAAAGATGGCAGTGCCTACAGCCACAAGATGGCAATGCCCAGTCACCTCAGTCCCACCGGGACAGCAAGTGCAGCACGGCTGGGCCTGCCCCCGGGTGAGCCTGGCCACTCCGTGTGCCTGCCTCTGGAGTGCCCCAGTCCCCTCAGCCCCTTAGCCACCCAGTGTCAGCCCAAGGTGGCTGCCCAGCTGCCCAGGCTGCCTGGGACTAAGGCAACCAGGGCCGGCTGAGGCTTGTGCTGCCAGCAGTGGCAGCAGCAGAGGTGTGATGGGGCATCGCTTTCCCCTGATTGCTAGGTCACCTTCCGCCCCTGAGGGCTCCCATACTCTGAGAGGGGGCAGGCCAGGCTGAGGAACCCCTCCTCCAGTGCAGGAATTTTTATACACCAGGCCTCGTTAATAAATTATAGTACAAGAATAAACTGCATTCATGTACTCACAACTGTAAACTTACTCTTGCCCACCTTGTATTTTTCTCATAAATTCTTGCTGTCTTGTGTTTAGCATATACAGCCAGAAGCTTTTTAATAACCAGAAGTAGCATTTCATCCTCAGCACGGGTGGGGAACATCCAGCTCGAGGGCCATTTATTGCTCGAGAAATCGTTTGGTCTGGCCCTGCCAAGGCATTAGGAGTGAGTTCATGAAATGGTTGACTAAATTTAGCAGCAGGCTAATTTTTAAGTTGATAATTTTGTGTGGCTCACAAGTGATGTTAAAAATATCCAGCCCTTGGCAGAAAAGAAGGCTCCCCACCCCTGCTCTCTAATGGCTTTTATTCTGCTTAATTTGTAACACCTGAAACAAATATTTTAGTTATACCTAAGTGTTTGAATCCTGTTATTTAAAAGAAAACTAGAGTGATTCTTATCCTATATAATAAAAGCATAACATGCTAAGTATCTGGTCATCCATTCGTCCGTTCAACCAATCAAAGTGTAATATGCTAATGATATGCTAAGGCTGCACAACCGCTCGCTCTGACGTGCGATGACCACCAGGGGACAGACGCTCCAACTGGTAGGTTAGCTTGCTGCTGGGGTCTAGCCTATCAGGACTGAGTGAGACAGGCCGAACATGCCCTGGAGCCCTCCTGCAGTCCCTCCCCTGCTTGCCAATTGGCCCCAGTCATGCACCGGTGAGATCCCTTGGCCTTGCTTGTGCCCTCTTGTAATCCAGGACTTGTTGGGGGATTTTGAAGAGCCAACACAGGAGCTGCCCCCTGGTGATCAGCACTGCTCAGCCAGAAGCCAGTTCATGGCTGGTGAGCACGGTGGCAGCAGTGCTAAGGATGTCCAACTGCCAGCTTCAGCCCGCAGGGAGCAGGCCTAAGCCATCAGTTGGACATCCCCCAAGGACTACCGAACTGTGCAAGATTGCGCAGGCTGGGCTGAGGAACCGCCCCTGCCAAGTGGATGAATTTCAGGCACTGGGCCTCTAGTACATGCATATGAAAGGATACATAATAGTAATACATATCTGCTATTTGTAAAATTATAACTACTATTTGTCAAGTGTCTGTGGTGTTTCAGACAGTGTGCTAGACACTAACTATGTAATTTTCACAGTCGCTCTATGAAATGGTATTATGTTCTCCTTTTCTTAGAGAAGGTAGCTGAGGTTCAAAGAGGCAAATTTGTCTAGGTTCACACAGTGAGTGCTCAAACTGATAGTGAATTCAAATCTTGTGATTACAATGCTCAAGTACAGGACCTTTGTCAATTATGTATCCAGTGCCTAGGAGAGGGCCTAGCATGTATTAAGAACGCAACAATTATCCCCCTTGAATGTATACTTAGAAGCTTTTAAGTGGCCAAGCAGAAGAAATTGTTCTGTTCTAGTAATATGGAATTATACAGAGAAGTAATCCTAACAAAATATAATGCTATTAGAAAGCCAAATGGAAGTACTTATACTAAAATTGGGGTCATAGTATTAGATGTAACTGGGTTTTTTGTTTTTTTTTTATGTAACTGTCTAATTTGTTCTTAGTACATTTGCCAGATCTCTTTTCCGCTTTATTTTGATATTCAGTAAAACAGCAAGACACTTGATATTGAATCTTTTTGTGGAAAAAAGTCTGGGTAGAAACCCAAGTTCTGTAAGTGTCGAAGAACTAGAATGGGAATTTTCTTGATGGGAACTTTGAATGTTGGGAGCCTCGGGTTCTGTGGAGATAACATTGTGCCATTGTGGTGCATGAATATATTTTAGTCCATTGGAAACAGTAACTTCTTTATGTAGCCCTATGACAACAAAAGACTATATTGCAATTGGAAAAGAGATATTTACACCCCTCAGAGACATGCGTTCTGGTTTGTGAGATGAATTGCCATAAAAGCCCTATTGTGACCCTACTATCTCCTTCTCTTTATATTTATCATCTGTGTCTCAAATATTCTTGACTGCTAAGAGCCAGCTGAATCATGGGTTGAGCCTTAACTAGCTGTTTAATCATGATGATTATAGCATACACCATTAAAGGAAATGATAAATGCTAAGAATATAGTCTTAGGGAAGGGAGTAAAGGAAATATGTATCACATTTAATGCTCCTGGAATGTCATTCCATGCCCAGACCCCTTTTACTCGATCCCTTCCAGAAATCACCTTGTTCTTAAATATTCATCAAAAGGAGACTGAATTAGTGGTGAACCGCAGATCTGAGAGTAGTCATTGTGAAACCAGCCTATGTGTTTCATTTCCTTAACGGCTTGAAATTCATTAAGATCTGGTAGTTTTGTACATATATTTCTTTGCTTGAATCAAATGGAATGAAGGGTGCACATTTTCCCATTATCTTATGAACTATGTTAGTTCCGTTTCAACAGGATGGCAAGGCAGTTTCCCCAAATCACTGGAACTATTCTGAAAGTTTCTGAACTCAGATTCCTACCATTTTTAAGTGCTATGGCTTCTAGCCAGAGTTATCCAAGTTTATGGCTTGTCAGCTCCATGAAGGCACCTAATCTGTTTTGTCCATCACTCAACCTGGATCTAGCACTGTGCATACTTACTGGGAACTTAGTATTTGTTGAATGAATGACGAGAAAAAGAGGGTTATGCTTTTTCAGCATTCATTAAGAAGCCAGGAAACCTTTTATGAGTTATTTATTATTGCTGATGGCATCCCTGGAAATCCTTGCAGTTAGATCTATCTATCTAATCTATCTGCTTAAGCAGTCCTGTAAAACATCTTATGGTAGGTGGCTTTGCACAGACTGAAATTTAAATACTGTACCATCTAACAAATTGCAATTCCTCATCTCTAAGGGCTATTTGTCCTTTAGCCACTAACATAAATGTGTCTTTTGAACTACCACTGGTAACAAAGACTAAGAAGTGACGTGTTAAAAGTCACCTAGTTAGATTGTAGCAGAGCTAAGATTTGATGTCATTTCTAATCCAGCCAGTTTTGGGGAGATAAACACACTGTTTCAGATCTCCCACCTTACTATCTCCCTTTCAGTTCTGTTTGCGTTGGAAATCTGCCTCTCACACTCTGAAATGTTGTGTAGCCTGTCCAACATTTTTGTTATTATTTTGCATCATTAAGAAGCACCTAGTTCCTGCTAGCTTGTTTTCTGTTTTAAAATGAGTGTATAGATGTAGTAGGAAAATGTTTTACCCAGCAATTCTTTCTAGGGCTTTGACTTTAGGAAACATGAATTGTCTCCTACCTACAGGAAACTATTTTAATTTCTCAATCTTGGACAGTATTTTAGAATTTCAATGTTTTTGTTGTAACGACCAAGAATTAGTAGAAATCTTATCCCAAAAGAGTCTCTAGGAAATATTACTTCTTAATTTAAGAAAATGATTCTGTGCTTTTAATACTCAGCATTAATTTAGTATCAGTATTAAATTGCACTTTGTGATATGAAAATCTAATGTACGACCTCACTTTTCAAATACTAATTTTTCCTGTATTCACTCAATCAATCCATTATATGTTTCTAAGACTTGAAATTCTTTGTTCAGTGTTGACAGCTTTTATCTTTATGTGCTTATTTTCATTGAAATTTAAACAGGGAATGTTCTGTGCTATCCATCAGCATGGAATTGTTCTGTTTTTTCTCTCTTTGGGAAGAGTCTCAGATAAGGAACTGGGACCTCAAGCCCTTACTGTGTTTTCACAGAATTGATATTTCCCGAGTGTTCTCTACATGCCAGGAACAGTTCAAGATGTTTTATATATGTGATCCTTGAGCCTTTAAAGGACCTGTCAGTAAGGCATTAATATTCATATTTTATGTAAGAAGAGTTTGAGACAAAGACAGGATTCCAACCCAATATCAACATGACCCTAACTAACACCCACATATTTTGGACCTAGCAGCCATCGTATGGGTTGAGAATGGCTCAAAATTTAAGAACCTCATGAACATGTTTATTATATCCAATTTATTTGGAGGTTAAGACACATAATAATAATGGAAGTCACTTGCATTTTTTAAAAACTACTAAAGCCTCTAGGGGCACCATTCATTGTATCTGCTCTTGACCATAAACGAAGTTCATAGGACTTGAAATTCATAACACATTGGATGTTTTGCCAGTCCCTGACTATTAGTATATCATAATCTAGGTTATTTCAATGTTCCTTGAAAAGAGCTTCAGTTCAGTATTTCTTTTAATGATTCAGTCTACAGTTCTGTGCTTTGGTTCTCTCAACAAGGAAGAATAAGGCTTATTGCAATTCTAAAACGGCCTTTCGCATGTTCTTAGACAGGCATCAGGTTCCTGGTGTATTTGGAAACTGTTGCTTTGTATTCACGGGGTAGAGTTTACTTTTTAGCTATAAAATATTGTCCTTCCATCAAAAACTTAAGCCCAGATCCATAAATATAGTGACTGAAAGAACACACAGGGACCATGCTGGTTATTTAAGCCAAGTATGACATGAGATTATTCTGGTAAAGCCAGCTGCGTGGGGTAACATGGTCACACACTGGCTAGGAAAAGCTGTCTGGCATATAAATATTTCCACTTTATTCCAGTTGAATTACTGACATGGCTAGCATTAGTATTTTAGGATACTTGCTTATGAAGGCTATCGTGTTGAATAGTGTCTGTCTGTTGATAAGGAGTTATATCATGAAGTGTAAAGGAAAAAATAATAATAGTTACCCTTTTTGGAATCTACTACATTCCCATCCCCTTACTAGATGCTTTATATATTTTATTGTGAGTCCTTTCATCCATCCTGCAGGGTAGCTATTTCCCCATTTTGCAGATCAGGACACTGAATATCAGAGAGGTGAATTCACGTGTCTGATATCATCCAGCTAGTAAAATAGATAGTGGTAATCAAACTCAGGGCTGACTCACTTGAAAGGCCCTTGTTCTTTGCTATTCCATATTGTCCATGATAATGATTCTGTAAAGGACACTAGGGAATTGTGTTTATGAAGAACTTTTTGACACTAAGTTAATGCCATTTTGGAATATTTTAATAATGTTGGCTGCTACTACCTGTCTGTCACTACTGTCTTAATATTCTTCATAAACTCTTTATTGTAGATCAAGGAAAAAAAGATGAAACCTTGGATTTCAAATTGCTTTTTTAAAAAAAAGTCATTTCTCAAGTATCATGATGCTTGTATGGTATTTTTTTTACCTAGAGGTTAATTTCTTTCCTGTCCAGCTGGGTATGTAGGTGAGGACAGGTGTTCTTGATATGAGCATTGTCTAGATCAGTGCTATCCAATAGAACTTTCTGTGGTAATGAAAGTGTCCTGAATCTGTGCTGTCCAATATGATAGACACTAGTAACATAGGGCTATTGAGTGCTTGAAATATGGCTAGTGTGACTGAGGAACTGATTTTTTAATTTTATTTAATTTTGGTTAATTTCAATTCAAATAAAAATACAGCTGCTTGTGGTTGGTGGCTATTATATTAGACAGCACTGCAGTTTGAGGTCATAACCAATACTTGTGTTTGATGATTAATGATACAATTTAAGAAAAATCTAATAATTGATAGTTGAAAAGTTGCTGATTTGTTTTTCAGCAACAAATTTGGCATGTGTTCAATTGAAAGCCATGGAACCAAATAGAGTAAAACAATTAATAAATATTTCCAAAGCATTTTTGATCATTCATGATCTCACTTGATGAGTCTTTCAGGTACGCTATTGTTTAGGACGTATTTGCTAACAGCTCACAGAAGAAGAGTCAGAACAAAATCATTTACAACTTCTTGTGCAGGGTCTCCTGTTGAAATGGACACTAGTTTGGCCTCATTGGTGCTCAGGTTGTAGTGTGAGGGCCTGGACAGGAACCCATGTACTGTTTTTTTTTTTCTGCTCGTTGGTTGAGATTAGAGAATTTTTTCTCTCCCCTCGCCTAGAATGTCCATTAATTTTATTTTTTTATGTCTAAAGTAAGGGAAGTAGAGGCAATTTCTAAATTTATCCAGGGAGCTATAATAATTTAATAATCAACAAAGTAAAATGTAATTTTCCTTTCTAATATTCTAAAATAAGTCCATAGGACTTGAATTTTAGTTCTTTGTTTTAGAAAATACTACCCAATCAGATGTTTTATATGAGATTAGTTTTTAAATTGATTTATATTTTCCAAAGAAACTTTTGATGGGAATAATAAGTTTCATACAATATTTTTAAGAAAATATTATTTCTCTGGAGTCTTGATACATTTTGGTTTCATTTTGATTATCTTATGAAATAATTTGTAAAAATATAAATTTTATTATGTGTCACTTATGTTATTAAGCATAATTTTTCTCTGACATTTTATTTGTAAAGTGCTCCTCTCCTTCTTTTAGAGCTCACAACTAATCAACTCTGAACGCTTTTGATTTTTCTGACTGTGCCAGGACATTGAAGTTCCCTGTACTGAGAAAAGAGAGCACATGGAACTCGTGAATTTATGTACTCCAACAATAGAGCTTTTATGACATTGGAGGTGGTTAAAAAAGCTAGAAGTAGCTCTCAAACATGGCATCTGTGTGTTGCCTTTTTTTTTTTTTTTGTATTCTCAGAGCTGCCAGGAGTGCATCGGGCCTGTAATTTCCTGTTCTCCGAATCCCCCATCTTTCTGCAGCTCCAAGCTTTGTGTCCCACAGCCTGTGACTGTGCTAACAAATCGCTATTGTCCAGTGGGGCGAATGGTGGCTGGAACTGAAGAATTGCTGTCTGGTTTCTATTCAAATCCAGGTAGTGAGATATATGAATGGACTTTTCGAATCGTCATGTGAATAATGTCTGCTCGACATGAAGGCTCAGCCACGCTAGGAAAAATTAACTCCTAGGCTAACCGCTAACATCCTTTGTGGTAGGAGATAGAAACATTCTTCAAGTATCATTTTATTCACACTTAATTTCCCATTTCATCACCCAAAAGTGGGGTTAGCCGTTCAGTTTTTTGGCAGCTACTTTTCTTCGAGTTTTAGTGTTTCTGTGGATAATATGGAAGTTTATGAAAATGCTAAGTTATTCCTCATTTAGAACACTATTATTTTCTGTCTTAAGTTTTCCACCTTATGTTTATTATGGCATAAAGTTACCTTTATAGCATCCATGCAAAAATGAGAGAGAGCAAGCTGTTTTTTCCAAGAAATCAATTCTTTAACATGCCTTACAACAACGAGGAGGAAAAAATCATCCTTTTTTAGTGCATTCTGCTTATTCACATTTTTTTCCCCAAAGTCCAAATTTATATCAAGAAAATAGAAACAACTTTAAATGCAATATATTAACCAAACAAAAACAAGACCCCTTCAAATTAGGAACCAACTTAAGCATCTGTAAGTATTGCAGAATCAGGATTTTAAAAAGCAGATTTGGAAGCGAGGCTATAACTCATAATTTTCATTAATACTTGGAAAATTATTTTCTCTTTCTCCTGTATATGAAAAAAAAATGTCCACAGGCTTGAAGAGCCATGCTTTTTACATTCCTTTCATATCACAGGTACTATGGGATGGAGAGCCTTTTATGTTTCTTTTTGTCTCAAACTCAGACAGCTTTGTAAGCAGTAGTGTGTAGATTACAAGAGTTAGACAAAAGCAGGCGCGACTGAGAAGAGTTAGGTTGGGGGGGAGCTTGGGGTACTTCCTGTCACTCAACACATTCCAGATCACTAAAAAATTTCCACACCCTCAGCAGTCCCTCTCGCCCACCCCAGACCCCAGTATTTTCTGATACTGATACTATATGTTGTGGTGGTTATCACCCTCCTTTCTATCACTGGGCGCTGGCAAGACTGCTTCCAGAAGATGCATTCCTTTAGATTGCACAAAGCATAGCTGGGAAAATGGCTGGCAGTTTCAGAATCCAGTCACGATCGCACGCATGAGCACCTCACACATCCATGCCCCACTCCCCCCCTGCTCCCGCCCCTGCAGCTGGCTGACCTGTCTCACCCACTGCTGGCCTATCGGACGGCCGGGGCTGTCTGGTGGTGGCTCATGCCTTTGTCCATGTCTGGCTTAGTTCCTCTCTGTCTCTGCTTGTCTCTACCCCCAGTGCCCCAGGCGGCACAAGTGTTTGGCCACACAAAACTACCGATCGAAAAGGTGGTAAAAACTTCAAACTTGGCTAGATCCTCCAGCAGTTTATTCTTCCGTGAATTTCTCCCTTCACCAAATTCTGCCTTAAGAAAAACACAACATCAATGATCTAAAGGCAAAGAATGCAAAGCAACCTTTGTGTTCCTTATAATAACTGACTTCATAACTCTCTCCAGCTGCGGTACGGGGTGTGTATAAAAAGCTTCTGTTCTGAGAACAAAGGAGCACGTGCAGAAATGAGACTAAAAAATCCACTGACAGTATTTCACTAAACAAATTACTTAAAAGATTTTAGTTAAGCCTCTTAACAGATTCAATTTTAAAATGGTTTTTAGTGGAAAAAAAAAAAGAAAAAAAAAAAAGAAAGTGCTTACCCAGTAAAAGAACCGAAGTAGTCCTGAACTGTTACGTAAGACTTTTTACAGTTGGATCTTTGTCAAAAGGGGATGGGGGTGATGGGAGAAAAGCAGCAACAACCATCAAAAAAGTTGGAGCTGCTGTTGCTGGAGGACAACTTCTGTGTTTCCAGATAGGGTTCTCGCTGCAGAAATGGAACTTCCAGCCAGCACAGCATCCTGTCCCAGTAGAGAAATGAGTTTGTTAGTTTAAAAAAAAAAAAATTAGATACTGGAACCCAGACTAGACGAGGTATTGAACCGCGCCAGATTTCCTTACAGCCCTGTCTGCTCAGCTCGCATTGAACTATATATGACCCAGATGATGGACAGAAGCACATTCAGTCATGTGCACACTGGAAGAAAGCGGATTTGCTGCTCCCTGGCAGTGCAGGGGTTCGTCTTCTGATTGGGCTGTGCCCTGATCAGTGAAATGTGAAGCCCTCACCATTCAGAGGCCGTAATTCAGGGCTGGCAGTTTGAGTGTCTGGCTGCCTCTAGTGACTCGGAGAGACTTTGAAGGTGTTGCTTTTGTTTGGTAGCATTTACCCACCCAGAGGGTGCTTCCACCTATGTGTGCGGGAGGAGCAGCGCTAGTCTTTCTGAGAGGCAAGAAGACGGCCCACTTTGCCCGAAGCTGGCATTTTATTGTTGATGAACTTGACTCTCTCTAACTTAAACCAGTTATTTGATTTGAGACTTTTGGGGATCCTAAGGCCCATGTCCAAGATCACGCCCTTGCCCTGATTTTAATGAAATTAACAAGTTAAAAATAAAGATGGCATTTGGCTTTGAAGCTTTCTGGATGATTTAAAATTTGCTCTTAATGAAAACTGGAGAAGCGGACAGCAGAGGAGTTAAGTTTTAGATTCCGGAGTCTTTGAACATACGAGGGTGAAGCTGTCACTCTTAGCCCAGTCCGCCGTTGGGATAAGAGCGAGGACTCCTGGGGGGAAGCGACCAAAGCACAGACCACATCACGCTGTGACATGGCCTTTAATCATGCGTGACAGCCGCAGTCTACTCTCTTCGGTCTGGCTGAACTAGAGGTCCTCGGGATTTATTTCTCCTCTTTCTGGGCCACTGGGACTGTCAGTTGTGACATTTTTGCTTAGCCTGTGCAAGTTGCCTTGTTTAATGCAAATTGACACTGTTTAGGTGCTGAGGAGAGTCAATACCAAAACCGAAAAGATTCTTTCGGAGCCTGTGTTCTAGTGAGGAGACAAAAATAAGTTAACAGAATAGCGTGAAGTAAAATAGGAAACTATTATGAAGAAAATAAAATAGTGGAATGTGATGATGGAGAGTGCCTTAGGGGTGGGAGGGATGGGGGACTTTTTTTTCATGTTCATCTAATTTTAATATTTTTCAATTACAGTTTGCATTCAGTATTATTTTGTATCAGTTTCAGGCATTCAGCATGGTGGTTAGACAATCATGTGCTTTACAGTGTGTTCCTCCGATATTTTAGTACCCAACTGGCACCTTACGTAGTTCTACAATATTATTGACTATATTCTCTCTGCTATATTTTACATCCCCACGATGGTTTTGTAACTACCAATCTGTACCTCTCAAACCTTTCCCCGTTTTCCTCCCGCCTGATGGGGGACTTGTTTCATGAGGAAATAGGGAACGCTGCTGCGAGGAACTAAAACATACGGCCGAGCGCCAAATGCTGAGAAGAGTCCCGGTACAAAGAGCTGGGAGAGGTGTGATCTGAGCAGCTCTGAGAGCCCCAAGACAGGACTGACCTCGGTGCGTCTGCGGCCCGGAAGGGTATTATGGCCTAAAGGAAAGTGAAGGCAGATCGGGGTGAGGTTGGGGAGGTGGGAACGGGGCCTTATCGGGTAGGAACTTGTAAGCTGTGGTGAAAAATTTGAATTTTTTCCCCCCCATATGTATTTTCCCCCAAATTGGAAGGTTTTAAGCAGAAGAGTCACGTGTTCTGCAGGCCAAAGAAGTCCTTCTTGTCTCTGGTTCCTGAGGCTTCCTGACCCGCCTTTCACTGGGGTCCTTTCTAAGGTGGGGACTTGGTCGAGGCTTTCACAGGGGAGTAGCCAGTTCTTGGTGTCCCACCAGAGGGATATTTCTTTTAGAAGAGTTGGTTTCACTGTGTGTTTTTTTTTTTCTATCAGAGAAGGCTTATCCAAAAAAGAATGGCTTCTGGGTGATTCCACGCATCACTGTTGTCTGGATCGGCTCTTACATGCTGGTTCTTTATATTAATTTGAGGTAAAATTCAGTTCTTAATTAGACCTGATCTTTCTGTGTCAGTAATTGAGCAGGGCATGTCCTTTTGGCAGATGATGATGGCTGTTTCATTTTTATGATGCACTTAAAATCCTACTGATGGGAATCTGAATTTGACAAGTAAAGAGAAACTATCCAAATATTCTTAAATAAGGTTGTACTCAGATATTCTGGCTCTAGAAGGGTTAATTGGTAACATTTGGCCCATGCTATTTTATTTTTTCAAATTCTCAAATATTCTGAAAACACAAAATAACCTGCATATACCCAACAGTCTCATTTTTATAGATCAGTGGCTTTCAAGTTCTTTGACCATTATCAACTTATATGATAAGATATATTTTAACTTATACACAGTCGTGTATATGTATATATATTAATATCTATATCGATGAAACATCATTTTCATAAAATAGTACTTGTCCTTATTACAGGTAGTGTCATCCGATATTTTCTCTTTTTTTCTTACTTAAAAAAATGTTATTTGTGAGCCACTAAATATAATTTACAACCCACTCACAGGGCCACCTGGACTTTGAAAAGCACCATAAGTGAGAAAACTGAGACTTTGAGAGGGTATGACCTGTCCAGTGTTCATAGCAAGGAAGTGGCAGAGCCAGGACTTGACGCAAAGCATGATTCCAAAGCCCTTATTTTTTTCTACCACGTTATATAGCTTCCAAGTGACACTAACCTCTAAGGAACTGAATAAAAAAAACACCACCACAAATGATCTTTAATAGTAACTATATAAAATGTACATTTTCCAAGCAGAGGCTATATATATGAAGGGACAGGAATATTCTTCCTCTGATCATTGCCTCTACATTTTACAAAGAGCTCTTGGCCGATTGGAGTTGTCTATCCATATCTTGGACAGAATACAGTTGATAATACTCATTAGTTATGCTGGGAACTCACAGATTCCCAAGGCACTTGTATCTCATTACTCAGTCTAGCCCTGAGCTAATCCTGGCTTCTTAAAATAATAGCTGTGTAAGACCTGGCTTCTGTGTGTGAGAGTGTGGCTTCTCACAAATGAGCTGTTGAAATGTGACTTGGAGTCAGCACTGAGAGACAGGAAAGGTTGTCTAGGGTCTGAGTCCAGCCCTGCCAGGAAGTTATCATATATCCCCTCTCATACAGAGTGCATGCACATCACCCTCCCTCCCTGCCCCAACATCATGCACCAGAATGGTACATGTTTACAATCTGTGAACTTATACTGACACCAAAATTCATAGTTCACAGTAGGGTTCATTCTTGGTGTTGTTTATTCTTGGGATTTGGGCAAACGTCTCATGATACACATAGATTTTTTATGATGGAGATTTCGTTAGACTTCCTGAATATTGGAATTTAGAGAACATTGTTTCGTGCAGACCACAGAGCAGAATATTCTTGGAAAATCCAAAGAACAGTCACTATATGTAGGTACCTCAGATGAGTTTTAGTGCTTTTCTGGCTTCGGTTAGTATGCGAGAGCAGATGAGAAGCGGAGGTGCAGTCTTATTTGCTCAGGTGGCTTGGCTTCGGACAAGGACCATCAGAAACATTGATCTTAGATTTCTTCGGATCCCTGTGTGTTACAGACTAAGAGAGAGAGAAGGACCTACTTAGCCTGATGCCAGTGATTTCAAGGGCTTCATGAATATATTTATATACCACTGTTTGCTTAGGCTCAAGTGAGAGCGTTCTAATTTTCATCATAACCTGTAGTGTGTTGGAAAGAGCCCTAGGTTGTTTGAAATCAGGCATCTAGGAGTTCCTATATCAATACTCCTGTTTGGGTGAGTTTTGTGTAGTCTTTGAAGTCTAGCAGACTTGATTTGAGTAAGTTACCTAACCACTCTCAAGTGTTTTTTTCCTTGTGTATACAGTGAGGAGGAAAGTATCCATCTGGACAGAGTTTTGAACATTAAATGGAGTGAAGTATGTAAAACACCTTGCCCAGTACACTGTAGGTATTTAATAAAATAAATAAACTGTAATCATAGTAAATGTATGTTATTCCCACCTCCAGGAAGAAGTCTGTTGTTTAGCCTGGTATATGTCCTTTCCCAATCTGGCCTTCCTCAACATTCCTCAGTCTCCTCGCCTGCCCCTCCCCGTCATGTGCCTTAATCTCTAGCTACACACAATTATTCGTACTTGCAGAACAACCTGTGCTTTTATGCTGCCAAATGTTTGTATATGCTACTGCTTTTGCCTAGAATGCACTTTTTACTCCCTCCTCCTTCTTTGCCTTTCGGGAGCCTACTTCTTCAAAACAGCTCTAATGCACTTCTGATAGTGAAGTTTTCATTAGACCCTCTCCACCCCTCGTAGATTTAGCATTCCTGCCTGTGATTTCCCGCCAGTACCTTGCTTGTGCTTTTCTCCTGTCCCTGTAGTGTCTGGTCTGTCTCCCCCACGATTTCTAGAGGACAGTGACCCTTCGTTAGTGTTTTCTAGAGGTCTGAGGCAGCATGGTGTGTTGCTGTATCTCTCTTAGGACTGCCCTTCCAGTTTGAGTTCTAGATGTGAAAAATCTGATGGCAGACCTCTTTGTTTTAAACCTCTGAAGTACAGGCAGTCCACATCTTCGTGTGTGTAGTTTCTTTAACCTTCTCTAGCTATGAGAATGGATTTAGCAGTTGGCTTTCTGTTTTTGTCCTCTCTGGGGCAATTGGAGCTCTGTAGAATTTGGCTTAGTGGAGCAGGGACTTTGCCTCTTCAGTTTAGGATGATCCTGGGGTATAGGACGGGATATCATGGAGGGCCTAGTATGGCTGTAGTGTGGCCAGTGACATGATACCAGGGGCCCTGCTTATTAGGATACCAGGGATTACATTCATACTCTGCTTTAATTTTTGTGACACATTGAATCTACGTTTTAGCCTATAGAACACCATAGAATTAGTGTCCTAATTCTTTCACCCACTCCTTCCCTACCTTGTGATCTTCAAAATCACTACCTTTTAAGGCATGGCTATTCTTGGCTGACAGTCTTGCATTAGAAGCCACCACGGTACAGTGGGAAAAACTGCTCTGAAATACCCATGTAAACAAGTCAATATCATCACGGCAAAGAAACTGGGAACAGTGGCACGAGTTGGGATCAGTGGTGGCTGATCTGTTCCTGGGACTTGTTGGCATTTCTCTACTAAATGGGGGAGAGTTCTCGATTAGCAGGAACAGAGTTGCATAATACATGAAGTGTAATAACCATTCTGAAGAGCAGTAGTTATAATGATTGTAACCATCATTTTCTGAGGGCCTTCTCAGACTCCAGCCCAATACTCAGTACTAGAACCCAGTCCTGATCACATTTCATCTTTTTTTATTTTTTTTTAAACACGTGGAATAACTCTGGAAGGAAGAGTTCACACATAAAAAGGAAAACTTAAAAAAAAAGGTTCTATGTTGAAGCAGTAATTTCAGATTACACACGACCCTTCTGTTATAAGCCTGATAGGAGCAGCATTTTGCAGATTTGGGGAGATTTCACAAGTCTACAGAATTCTAAACCCTTGTCCTAGTTCAAAAAAAGTAGTAGCTGCTGGAATTGAATAGATTTCAGTTTTTCATCTTTATGGGAAGAAGTGCCAGAAGACTTGCAATGGTCTTTGGGGAGAGATTCCTAGCCCCGTTTTCCCTTCAATGTGTGCATCTGACAGCTGGCCCATTGTTCTATTTTTAGGCATAATCTATGGGATTACAGAGTGGCTTCATTTCTTTTAAAGCTATATTGCAGAAATGCAAGCTATGTAGAAATGGTTTTGCTTTGTAGCAATTTGGAGAGGCTATTTAGTACATATATTTAAATCTATCTATCTATCTGTCTATCTATCTATCTGTCTGTCTATCAATGGATACAGATTCTGTTATCCAGAGATTTCATCTTAAAGTCGACTTCTAGTTGTGACTGTATTCTAGCTAATTTGGGAAAGAAATGCTGACATAGAAATGCTGGAAGTGGAGATGATTTTTACCACTTTGAATCATATCACTAATCTTCATTCCCTTCTCTCTGGGTTATATGAAGGACAGTAGGCATCTTCATTGTAGGACTTTAAAAACAATTCATAGCAAGCATTCATTAAGCACATACTGCCATTTATTGAACACCACCTACATTCCAGGAACTGAATTTGCCGGATATATTCATTTACTTTTGTGCTCCAATAACTATGAAAGGTAAGAGATGATATCTCCATTTTATATGCGAAAACTGAGGCTCCAAGCAATTGAGTAACTTGCACCAAGGGCCAAAAGTATGAAATAGTAAAGCAAGAATTAGAACCCAGGGCTGTCTGATCTCAGAATCCATGCTTTCCCCCCCACAGTTGGCAGCCTCTACTAGTTTTAAGAAGATGGCTCAATTCAGAAAGGTGCAATAATTAAAATATAATTGGGGGAGTGTTTATATAGATACTATTGGCCTGGTGCATGAAATTTATACACTGGGAAGGGTGTCCCTCAGCCTGGCCTGCACCCTCTCCAATCTGGGACCTCTCGGGGGATGTTCGACTGCTGGTTTAGGCCCAATTGGCAGTCGAATATCCCTCTCACAATCCAGGACCGCTGGCTCCTAACCACTCGCCTGCCTGCCTGCCTGATCGCCCCTAACCATTCTGCCAGCCTTCTTGCCCCCAACTGCCCCCCCAACTGGCCTGATTGCCCCCAGCTGCCCCTCCCTTGCTGGCCTGCTTACCCCAACTACCCTCCCCTCCTGACCTAATGGCCCCTAACTGCCTCTGCCTTAGCCCTGCCACCATGGCTTTGTCTGGAAGGATGTCTTGGAAGGTCTCCTGGTCTAATTAGCATATTACCCTTTTATTAGTATAGATTGTACTATACAATAGAATTCAATATAACTGTGTTCATAAGTACTTATTTTGATTTAGAACTGTCATTTTGTAGGTTCTGTTGCTTTCTTGATTATATGAAGGAAAAAAAATGTAGAAAACATACTTTAGTACCTCAAGTGTTTATTTGGAAAAGGCTCTTGCTTTTAGTTCACAAAGTATTTACAATTTAATAAATGATTTCTGAAGTAAAGTTGCCCTAACATTTGGAGGAAAATCGGTATCACTGGAGGCTAATCTTACTGATGCCAATGACTACTTTGTCTGGAACAACCATGCCAGTGATTTAGAACTTGGCAGGGGTGACTTTACTCTGTAGATTGGAATGTGTAAGAAGTTCTAACTACAGAAGTGTTGATCCAACACTGTACACAGAACCATGTGTTCAGGCAACAGGAAACCATTCTTTCTCCCAGGATATGGAGGAAGTTAGGAGCAGGACAACTAAAGCGAGAAGCCTAACACACAAGACCTTCATAGCTTTGGGAAATGGCCTTGAGAAAGGAAAAACACTTGGAGTCAGGGTTTAGCTCTGCCACTTGGGATGAAATAGGGTAATGATACCTTCTTATGGAGTCATTCTGAAGTCATGGTTATAAGTGGATTTTTTAAATGATCAAGATGAAGGAGTATGTTTTGAAACTACTTGAATTGCAACATTTTGCCAGTGATGTAATTGCAACAGTAATTACATTTAAGTAACCTGCTGTCAGACTTAGTTGTAAGGAAATACCTTCTCATCCATCTGGTTTTACTTGGCCTGTTTTAATGCAGTTGAAATTGAATTTATTTAATTAATTTGGCCCAGTAGCAAACAATTCTTGCCTCATTACTCATTGTTCTGCAGGTTCTGGTTCCTGCTTGGTAGGCTCTGTACCACAGTACAAAATGCAGAATTAGTTTTTCTTTTTAAATATACATACATTTGTGGCAGGAAGAATGTGAATTCAGGATGGATCCTGAAAGCCATCCGAGATAAGAAAGGGGAAGCAGTGGCGGAGACAGAGGCCCTCTTTGGCCTGGCTTTGGCTTGACCTGTCACTTGCTGTGGTGAGCAGAGAGAGAATGTGCTGGCTTGTTAAGATGAAAAACAAAGCTCCCCCACTTTATCCCCCCAGATACACACACCATCTGTCCCCATCTACATTTAATTCATTGGAACCACTGCACTGTCTGTTGCTTTCCTTTAAAAAAATCTTCTTACTTCTGTTGGTGACGATGTGCTCTTTACAGCCAATATTTTGCTATAATGGAATACTCACTGCTGCAGCTCTTGTTTTCTACCTTTTGAGCTTTTTTGCCAACCCACATCTAGGAATGAGTGGAAGAAGGGAAAGCGGTACATCATCGTTCATGAACCCCACTTAAAAAAAAAGGGGGGGGAATGGAGACATATTAGTCTATCCTATAGTCTGAGATTGGTTACTAGAGTCAGTATGATCTCAGCTCTACCACATTCTAGTTGTGTGACCCATGCCAAAACATCTCATCTGTCTCCGAGCTCAATTTTGTAATTTGCAGAAATGGGAAACACCGTTTTTTGTCTTATAAGTAAGTGTTAAGTGCTGAAAAAAATTATGTGAAACAGTGTTTAGCACATGGGAAGTGCTCAATAATGTTGTATTCTTTTCTTCGAAAAGCATTTTCTAAATAGAAGAATATTGATTCTTGTGTTTATCCAACATATATTAATCACCGTATTAATCACTCCTCTAAGGACAGTTTCTCAATCCTTTGTCCTTAAGCTCCATTTTATTATTATTGAGAAGAGCCTTTTTTAAGTTCCAGGAAGCTGGCTTAAATGTGACTTTGGGAGTGTGTGTGTGTGTGTGTGTGTGTGTGTGTGTATGTGTGTATATATGTATATATATGAAAGCCTAAGCAACCATTCGGCCCATCTCTGTGACTTGCACTAACCACCAGGGGGCAGATGCTCAATGCAGGAGCCTCCCCCTGGTGGCCAGTACACTCCCACAGCGGGAGCACCGCTCAGCTGCCTGATGGGTGCCAGATGCTGGGCTCACAGCTGCAGCAGCATGAGCCTCTCCTGCAGACACTCCCCCTGTGCACCCCTCCCCTATCCAGACCAGGACCAGGATTGGGACCAGCAACGGGCCTGACGGGGCACTAGCCCGCAGTCACTTCTTGGTCATGGGTGTGCCGATATTGCCCCAGGACGGGAGCAGAGACTGCAGCGGAGTGGCAGCGAGCCTACCGAGTGGCGGCGGGGGCAGGCGCAGTGGGGCTTGGATGAGCAGGAGCGGCACAGCGCACAGCCTGGGCTTGGGCTCCTTCTGGCTGCCTGCCGCTTTGTGCACTACTGCATACCCCGGGCGATGTTGGACTTCTGGTTTTGGCCTGATCTTTGCAGGCCACGCCAAGGAACCCCCCACTGGTGCACAAATCTGTGCACTAGGCCTCAAGTCTATATATATATATATATATATATATATATATATATAAAAGGCTAAGTGACGGACCAACTGACCAGACGGTACATATGACATGTACTAGCACTCTAACCTTATCATAAAAGCCTAGGTGGCATCACATGATGGGCACCACAAAGTCACAAGCTGGCCACCACAATATGGCCACCCTCATGTCATCACAAAATAGCCATCACAACATGGCCGGCAGGGGAGGGCTATTGAGGGCCATCAGGCCTGCAGGGGAGGGCAGTTGGGGACGAGATCAGGCCAGCAGGGGAGGGCAGTTGGGAGCAACCGGGCCTGCAGGGGAGGGCAGCTGGGGGCAACCAGGCCAGTAGAGAAGGGCATTTGGGGGCATCAGGCTGGCAGGCAAAAGCGGTTAGGGGCTGTCAGGCAGGCAAGCAGTTAGGAGCCAGCAGTCCCAGAATGTGAGAGGGATGTCCCAACTGCCGGTTTAGGCCTAATCCCTGTGGACCTAAACCGGCAGTTGGACATCTCCAAGGGGTCCCAGATTGGAGGGTGCAGGCCAGGCTGAGGGACACCCTCCCCCCTCCTGCCTTCTCCCGTGCATGTTTTGTGATTTTTTTTTTTACAGAGAGGAAGGGAGAGGAATAGAGAGTTAGAAACATCGATGAGAGAGTAACATTGATCAGCTGCCTCCTGTACATCTCCTACTGGGGATGTACGCACAACCAAGGTACATGCCCTTGACCAGAATTGAACATGGGACCCTTTAGTCTGTAGGCTGACGCTCTATCCACTGAGCCAGACCGGTTAGGGCATAGATAAGACATTTTTATAAGGAAATGACTCACATGATTATGGAAGTTGGAGTCCAGAATCTTCAGGGTGGACTAGCAGGTTGAAGACCCTAGAGAACTGATATTTCAGTTCATGTCCCATCACCATCCTCTGGAGAATTCTTTCTTGCTCAGGGGCGGCCAGTCTTTATTCAGGCCTTCCACTGATTACATGAAGCCCACCCACATTACGGAGAGCAATCTACTTTACTCAAAGTCCACCAGTTTAGATGTTAATCTCATTCAAAAACATTGTCACAGAAACACTCAGAATAATGTTTGACCAAATATCTGGTCACCTAAAGGCCAGCCAAATTGGCACATAAAACTATACTGCGTTAAATGTAGGGACACAAGACTTAGATATTCTTATCAATATTGGGCATCATTTTTGTTCCTCTTAACATGACTGCTGCTCTTTTAAAGTATTTTCACATACATTATCTCAGCAGAGCAGCCCTTGTGGGTTTATCACAGTGGCGGGTAGAACCCCATTTGTCTGAAGAGAGTACTAAGACCGAGACAGATTAGGAGACTTGCTCTAGGCCTCACAGCTAGTGAGTAGCAGAGTTACAGTTTACCGAGATTCTCTAACTTGGATCCAGGCATTTCCTCCTTGGCCACTCTCTTTGTGTCAGCTGGGAAATTCAGGAAATGGTTTTTGAGAGCTTTGTGGCTTTTCTTCTTATAATTAATATCTTACTCTTCCTGGAACCATTTTGTGATAGGAAGTTAATAAAATATATTGGCAGAACTTAAACATCTTTTCAGATGACAGGAAAGAAGGAAGAGGAAGGAAGGAAGGAAGGAAGGAAGGAAGGAAGGAAGGAAGGAAGGAAGGAAGGAGGGGAGAAAAGAAGGAAGGGAGAAAGAAGGAGAAGGAAAGGGAAGAGGGGGGGACGAGAGGCTGGGAGAGAAAGAGAGGAAGGGGGAGAGAAGTTGGGAGGGAGGTTGGTAGCAATAAAAAGAGTAATGTCAGAAAGTAATTAGAGCAGGACAAATGGATTGTGCTGTCATGTTCAAGCCTGTTATTTCTGTAGGCAATGAGGAGGAAGAGCACTAATGCAATGTGACGGATCTGGAGCAAAACCCAGGGCACTGCGCAGACTGCAGAGACTCAACCAATGGCAACTCGCAAATCGCAGGGTTTGACTGAACAATATTTGATATCTCAAAAGAGTTGTTTCATGTTGTTCGGAGAAACTATTGTGTCAAGGAACCTACTTTCTTGATTTCAGCTTTTGGAATACTGCTTCATGGTCCTCTGCAGGTAGTCAGTGTGTTCTTGGAAAACTCCCATCCCAGGATTCTGTCCCTTCACATGCCCAGGCTGGGCAGGGTCATGATGCCAACAGGGATTCAGAAGAGAAGATACATAATGTAAAACTTATTATTCAGAGAGAGAATGAAATCAGGAATTCTTACCAACATTCAACTCGGTATTAGAAAATTGAGCAAAAGAAAGGTAGAAAGTACCACTTCCCCCTGTCTGAGAACAGGATGCTTTGATTTGCCAGCCTAGCTAACCTGTGACTGTGGTCCCCCTGCTGCCACCACGTACGAGGAAACTGTCACAGACCTCAAGAGACAAAGAGCGTTCATGAAGTCTTCACAGTGACTCTCTTCCCTGTAAGTCACTGTACCTTTGAGTTGTCTTATTATTTGCTGCCACCACTACAGCATGGCGGTTAAGAGCTTGTGCTTTACTACTGACATTCTTAAGTTCATATTCTAGTTCTGCCCTTTAGGAGCTGTTTGACCTTGGGCAACTTACCTAATCTCTCTGAGCTTCAGTTTTTCATTAAAATGAGGGGAGTCAGCTTACTTCTAGACTTCTTATGAGATTTGGTAAGATAATGCACATAAACCAGTGAGCACTGATGCCAGGCACAAAGCAAAGGCCCAGTAAGGGTAGACGTGTGGGGTGAGGAGGCTTAAGTTGTCTACCAAACAGCCTCAGTGGGGAATTAGACTTCTATTCTTTAAAACTCCAGTCTAAGCAGTGATAAGTGGTTTATCTTTTAATGCCCTATCTTACAGCTGAGGTATGGCTAGAATCATAAAACCAGACTTTTAAAATTGAATACTTAGAGATAGGAAGGGGAAAGTTGGGAAATATTATAATTCTAAAAAGTTGAACTCACGCCGAGACTGGTTTGGCTCAGTGGGTATAGCATCGGCTCTCGGACTGAAAGGTCCCAGGTTCGATTCCGGTCCGGGGGCATGTACCTTGGTTGCGGGCACATCTCCACTGTGGGGTGTGCAGGAGGCGGCTGATAGATGTCTCTCTCTCATCGATGTTTCTGACTTTCTATCTCTCTCCCTTCCTCTCTGTAAAAAATCAATAAAATATATTTAAAAAGTTGAACTCACAAGGTATAGACTATAACTCTTGATCATCTGAAGGAAATTGCCTTTTCCTCCTAGCTCTTGGCTTGCCTGAGTTGCTGCCCACCCCACCCTGAAACCCTCTGACAATTTAGAACTTACCAAAGATAAAGTTGTATGTTTTTCATCCTCACCCGATATGCTTTTTAGTTATTATTATTGGCTTTAGAGAAAGAGGAAAGGAGGAGATGGGGGAAGAAATAGATGTGAGAGAGAAACATTGCAACGTGGGCATGTGCCCTGAATTGGTGATCATTTGGTGCACAGGATGACGCTCAACCAAGCTACACTGGCTAGGGTGAATTTTGGCACATTTTCCTGCCACATTTATTGATTTAGTTGTCTTTTAGAGCAGCGCTTTGGTTGCTTTACTTGCAACTGTAGTGGCTACAGTCTAGTTATAGAATTTGAGCATCATTTTTATTCTCTTCAAAGGGCCTGATCCTTACTCTCTCTACTTCACATGATGCTCAGTGAAATTCTTTTCCAAAGGCAAAGCATTATATGAGCATAAAATAATGCATGGTTAATAAACACCTTTTTTCCAACCTTTCTTTACAAATTCATTGAGGCATATTTTGCCTATCATATAATTCACTCTGCACAATTCGTGATGTTTAGTAAATTTACCCAAATTGTATAACCATCACCATAAATCAGTTTTAGAATATTTTCATCATCCTGGTAAAATCCCCTATGTCCCTTTACTGTTAATCCTATTCCCAACTTCTACTGCAAGCAATCCTTAATCTACTGTCTCCATGGATTTGCCTTTTCTGGACATTTCATATACATGGGATCAAACAATGTGTGTTCTTTGTGTCTTGTTTCTTTCATTTGGCATAATGGTTTTGAGGTTTGTCTCTGTCATAGCATAGATGAATAGTTTTTTTTTCTATTGCTGAATAGTATTCCATTGTATGAATATACTATACATTTTGTCTATTCACCAGTTGACAAGATAGTTGTTATTAGGAGTAATGTTGTTATGAATATTCACATACAAGCCTTTGTGTGGACATATGTTTTCATTTTTTTTAGTATAAAAGATATATATTTTAACTATAAAAGCAGTATTTGCTCTGAAAGTTTCTTTGTATATAGAAGTATAAAATTTGTAAATCATTCACCTCTTTAATGACACTTCTCACAGGTGGTGATGATAGTAATAATGGTTACCGTCATCATCTGAGTGGTCTGAGCATTGGCTGTATGCCAGGCACTGTGTTGCCATATATCTAGGGCAGCAATTCAATCCATTTATTTATATAAGGAATGTATGAATGAAGTAATCATTTGAAGTTTATACTGTTTTCCCCATTTTATGAGGAAACTGAAATTTGAGGATTAAATGTAAAGTTACACTTCTAGTAAGTGGTATAGCCATTATTTTTATGGTTACGTTGAATGGATAGGCCAGGACTTATTTATTCATCTTTTGTTAGTGGACATTAGGCTGCTTTTTTTAAAAAAATATATTTTATTGATTTTTTTTACAGAGAGGAAGGGAGAGGGATAGAAAGTCAGAAACATCGATCTGCAAGGATTGCTTACAGTAGAAGTTGGGAATAGGATTAACAGTAAAGGGACATGAGAGAGAGACATTGATCAGCTGCCTCCTGCACACCACACTGGAGATGTGCCCGCAACCAAGGTACATGCCCCCGACCGGAATCGAACCTGGGACCTTTCAGTCCGCAGGCCGACGCTCTATCCACTGAGCCAAACTGGTTTTGGCAGGTTGCTTTTCTTTTGTTCTCTGTTATGAACATGGCTGCAGCAAATGTACTTGCATAATACTTTGCTTGCTTGTGGCATTACTTTTACAGTATAAAATCCTAGAAGTGGAATTTCCAAATGAGAGGGTTTATACATTTTGGTGCGCTTAAACACCCTCCCCTTCTCCCACCCTGCTCCCACACACACTGAAAAGTGGTAAATAAATAATACCACTCCCCTAGACTCCCTTCACCCCTGCAATCAGGATATAAGAAAGCCTATTTTTTCACCCTCATCAATGCCGCATTCTTTCTGTAATGAGGACTCTGATGTCAATCATATAAACGTTCTAGAGAAGGGGAGTCGTGAGTTGCTTACCAGTGGTTTCCAGCCTTTTGACAAGTAAGGGCTTAGCATTTTCTAGGCTCTGAAGAGCTGCAACCTTGGAGTAGCCCATGCTATAGGGCAGATTAATTTGAGATGATTCAACTTGGTTGACGATCTAAAATTAACACAGACATTTCAGCTACAGTTGTTTCCTTATCTATTTATTTGGCCTATACGCTGACTTTCTGGTCTCCTTTTTGCCTCATTTCTGCCTACAGTATCTCTGCTTTCCGGATAGCTCAGTTTATAAGTGAAGTCCAGAAGAGGGAAAATGAGAACTTGGACATCTGTGGGTGCTTACTCTTTCCAATCCTTTCCTTCAACAAAAACAGCCAAAGTGAGGCCAAAAGCCTAATGCTTTCCTTTTTTTTAGTCTCCCCCAGGGGGTAAGGCTCCGGTCATCTCTGTCACTAGCAGGATATAGCATTGTATACACCTGTGTAAGGCAAGTACATTTTTTTATCATGGTGCAGTAAAAGAATCAAGGATACAGGAATATTTGATGTTGCTAGTTGTTAGTTATGATTGATCTCTAGCTGTCCTGCTTGAGCCAGAGCCTACTATACCTTCCAGATCTTGGGAGCCCCGGTTAGCACTGCCCTGTGGATTTTTTGCCTTTGTCTTCTACTTCCCACGCTTGGAGTCTTCATCATAAGGCCTTAATCTGGCGGATGCTGCCCTCTGCTGGTGAACTGTGGGACAGCCACAGCAGTTGGGGATGGGTCTGATCCCTAAGGCAGTGGTCGGCAAACTGTGGCTCTTTGGCCCCTTGAATATGGCTTTTCCACAAAATACCATGGCCTGGGCGAGCCTATTTTGAAGATGAGGCATTAGAAAAAGTTTAAGTTTAAAAAATTTGGCTCTAAAAAGAAATTTCAATCGTTGCACTGTTGATACTTGGCTCTGTTGACTAATGAGTTTGCCGACCACTGCCCTAAGGGAACTGACTGACATGGATATCTGGAGCCAGAGTCATAAGGCTTTCCATAGTCTCCAACTTCATGAACCAATCCTAAGACATCTTGCGATGGAAATAATTCCACTGGCATTAGAAAATATACAGGTACTGAGACTTTTATTATAACATTGTCTACAGTACCAAAATAATAAAACCTAGGTGTCTAGCCCTTGGCCTTGTGCTTACAGCTGCTAAAATTTGATGTGTAAAAGACAACATGGGAGGGTGAAAAGATCACAAAACAAACCCAGGCAGAATATAGCAATTGCAGTCATGGGAGATGTCTCTTAAGGCTAATCTGGCATCCTCAAGATAGTTGTCAAAGCTGGGATGATTTTCTTCGATGTTTCATTGTATTGTTAATAAAACAGTATGTCCATACATTTATTTAATATTGTCATATTCTGTCTTTTCTCCTGAAACAACTATGTGACACTTGAATGGCCTGCTACAAATACTTCTATGATGCCTGGTCCTCCTTCAGACCTGATTTCCTAGGACAGTAAGGTGATGTCTTAGGTAACAACAGACTAAAACGGGCACCCCAACTGTTGCAGGAACTTCCTAAGCAGTCTCTTCACCCATGGTTTCTTTTATAATAGAAGAGGCCAGGTGGAATATAGACATTACTTAATGTGATTTGACAAAGATCTGACTTCCTTTCCTGTGTGAGTCTGCACTTCAAATGATGCCCAGTGGAATAGGTTATTTGATTTTCTGAGAATTTTCTTTTTGTAAAGAGCCTTGAGGAGGGAAAGGAATCTTCTGTTTTCTAAATGAAGCACCACATTATACATTTGGGTGGGAATAATAAGTATTGATTCATATAGCTGGATCCTTTTCATTTAACAAGTAAATTACTTAGTTTTCAATAGGGCCAGGGTTAGGGTGAGACAAATGAGGTACCCAAAGTGCAGAGTCACTCTTGGGTTCATAGAAGTACTGGATCACCCGGTTTTTCAAGTAGTCCCTGTGTTAGACCCTGCACTCAACGGTGAGGAAAATACATATTCCTGGTGTGAGAGGATAGGTTGTTCATTATCCTTTCTCAGGCTAAGCCTGGCCTAGAGTCTAGGGGCTCTGGCTGTAGAAGTGGCTGCCTGGTTGAGCAGGTTTAGTCAACCACTTGGCTTTCAGCTGGGGGTTTAGCACAAGGGGGAGTAGCCCACTAATGAGTTAATCCTTGAAGTGTGTTTTGCACTTGAGATCTAAAAATCATTGCCAAAATGTGCGACCTACTTACCTGAAGATTACCCCTACCCCAAGGATGTACTTTGCTGCCCCTTATTCCATTTCATAAGGGTCTTAACACCGGAAATACCTGCAGTGGCTGTGCTGGAGATTCTGTCCAGATTGTTTGGGGGGATGGTCAGGGAAGGCCCGGGCAGGTGACCAGGAATGCACTGCCTGTCTGTTCCTACAGCCTGACATCACTTGAGGCACATAGCAATGGAGAGAAGGGGACTGGCTGAATGACTGGCTAACTAAAATCTAGAATGAGTCTAGCTAAGGGACCAGGTACAGTCTAAAAAGTCTGGTGTCTTATCTCCTTAATGATTTTCCCACTTCTTGAATTTTCCTATATTAACAAACATTTGAATTTCTTCCAGCTTTTAAAAATTGTAACATGTTTTAGTGGCCATCTTTATACACTTATCTTTGTGAACATGTGTTAGTATTTCTGTAAGAAAGAGTAGTGAAAGTGAGGTCCTTGCATCAAAGAGTGTGGACAGTTTAAATGTTGATAGACACTGTAAGCTGTTTTCAAGTTGTATATCAACCACCAACATTGTATAAGCATATCCATGTTCTCAAACCTCTCTAATACTGAAATATTCTCAGCATTCTAATTTTTTTTGCCAATTAGTTGGATAATAAGTGGTGTATAATCATATGAGGTCATCTTTGCTTGGTCATATTCTTTACTCATTGAGGAGTTTGCTTGTCTTTTTGGATTTACAGAATTTCTTTAGGCTTATAAATATTAATGGAAGAAGGCGGGGGGAGAGAGAGAGAGAGAGAGAGAGAGAGAGAGAGAGAATGAGAATGTGTGTTTAGGTGTCTTTGCCTTTCAGAAGTTAGAATTTATATAAATGCAGATATGATCACTTTTTCCTTAGTGATGTCTAAGTTTTATGTTATGCATAGAAAGACTTTTCCTTCTCCCAATAGTTACTTTTACTAAAAATAATGACTACATGGCACTTTTGTTTATAAAAATGTTTCCACACATTCTGATTTGTTCTTTAGAATACTCCTGAGTTAGGACAGTAAGTGTAATTATCCTCATTTACAGGTGAAAAATTAAAGATTGTTTAAGTAATAAGTGACAGGGGCTTTCTGACATAAGTTATTCTACCTACTTATCTACATTTCAAGAACATTTGAATATTGACTATAATCAGTCTTCTGCTGTCCATCTTTTTTTAAAAAGTTCATGGTTCAACATTTGCTTACAAGGTTTTGTGTGCTCTGGGTAAAAACCTTTAGGTCAGGGAAGAATTGGCGATTTTTGGAAGATGTAATGTCTGAATTAGCTGAGAATTAAATAACTCATGGAAACTAGCCAGGCAGAAGGAACAGTACATGCAAAAGCACATTTGGGAAACTCCAAATAGCACTCGTTGTTGAGAGCATTGGGAATAGGAGAGGTTGGCAAGGGGCTCAATCAGGAAGGCCCCTGTAATATTGGGAAGGTGCTTTATTCCTCCTGACAGATTTTAATGTGTCAAGGTTTTATTTGAGTTTTAGAAAGTAGTCAGAGTGGAGAATGGATTTGGGGGGAGGTATTAGAATGGGAGAAGACTAGACATATAGGAAAAAAAAAACACAATAACTAACAAGACAGACCTATAAGGAAGCTCTTGAAATAAGCCAGATGAAAAATAATGGTGGCTGAGAAAAGGACATTAGAGATGAAAATAAATGAGTTCAAGAAGATTTGTTTATTTTGCTTTATATTATTAGATTTTATATATAGATCAAAGAACATAAAGTAGTATAATGAACCCATGTGCCCAGTCTCAGTAACCATCCTCCAGTGGTTAATTCTGCCTTACCTATACTTCCACCCACTTCTTCCCCTTCCATGTTATTTTGAAACAAACCTCAGATATCATCATTTCATCCATTCATATTCCAGTTATTTCTAAAATATTTTTTTAATCTATGGATTTCTCTTTCATCTTTTTTACTCCTTTCTAATTTAATTTAAGAGGTTAGGTGATTTATCTTGTTGAATTTACCGGATTTTGCTGATTGCATCCTTGTGATGTAGATGAATGTGTTCCTCTGAACTCTGAGTTATTTTATTTTACTTGTTGGACCTACAGGCCTGATCATCGTCAGGCTCATCTTTTTTGGCAAGACTACTTTATGGGGGTGTTGAGTTATTCCATCAGAAGATATATACTGTTGTGTTCTCCCTTTTTATATTAGCGGTTGATGATCAATATCTAGGATCTATTATTTCATAGTAATATTATAATTCTAGTATTTCTTATTCATCTGTTACTTTGAATAAAGAGAAAATTTTCTATTGCTGTTTATTACTCTGGTATATTTAATTTAGAAATGGCAGAATAAATACTTGATTCTTTCCCTTTATTTACAATTTTTCAAAATGCTGTGTGGGATCCCTAGCATCCTTCAATGGTGAGAAATGAATTTTTTAGAATTACTATTAACTCCTAGATTTAAACATTTGTATTTAAGTTAATTGTAATTATTTTAAGGATACTCAAATTGTCCCATCTGTGGTGAGAGAATGACTGATTGGACAGCTTTTGAGAGGATAGAAAAGATAGGAATAATAGGTTGAATGTGGGAGAGAAAGGAGTGAAGACATTTGTGGAATATAATGAACAACATAAACTGATGAACAAAAACAGAAACAGAGTCATAGAAGTATCGATAGACTGTCCATCCTATGAGGGAAGGCAGGCAGTGAAGGGATAAGAGATCAACCAAAGGATTTGTATACATGCCTATGAGCACAACCAATGGACACATGGGGGTGGGGAGAGGTCAATGGGGGGGGGGGAAGGAGACTTAAATAATACTTTAAACAATAAAGAACTTAAATAAAATTTTTTAAATTTAAGCTTAGAAAAGAGTCCCAGGTTTTTGGCTTATGTGTTTGAGGCTGTGCACTGAAACAGGGAGCACAGAGAGAGGAGCAGGTTTTAAAGGGAGGACGTGTCTGGATATGTCTCAGGTGCTTAGATCCATCGAGATGGAGATGCCCAGAAGGCAGCTAGATATCAAGATGTGAGGCTCAGGGGAGCAACTCATGACTCCAGGGCCCAGGAGAGGGTCCCGTACTACGTGTGGTTGACTCAGATCGGGTTTCTGTGTGTTACATGGGGTTTTGTTTGATAAAAATCAATCCCTTTGCCAACTGAATCCAGGTTCTGCCTCAAAGTAAGATTCTTAAGCACCTTAGGCATAACTGTGCCTATATTTAGAGAGTCAGGTTCAATTGCTAGTAGAGTAGGAAGGACAGGGTTGGTTGCAGGTAGGATTGCCACTTGGCTGGTTTACAACCGGTCTTGTTGGTTTTCAGATTTATTAAACCCAATCCCTCAATTAGAGGAGAGCTCTGTGTATGAGTGCGATTTACTGGAGTTGGAATGGAGGCTGTGTGAACAGGTTTTGGCCGTGCAGGAATGGCCCAGAGCAATCTTTTTGTGAATATTAGTATTCCTTAAAGATACCCTTTCTCTCCCGCACGATCCTGCTCTCTGAAGCAACTCACTTCCTTTCTTCCCTTTGCTAGTCAACAAATACTCATTGAACTCCTGCTTTGTGTCACGTATTATGGATACAGTGATGAACAGAATAGGGGACAAAGTCCCTGTTTTCATGTAGCTTGAAAGCTAGTGTGAGATATATATATTAAATATGTTCATCAAAAGACTACCAGCAATATATGATTGCACACTAATACAGGAACTCGGAAAATAGAACACGTTGGTAACAAAATCTTTTACTACCAGTGCTGGACCTTCATTATTGGAAGATTCAGTGACAGGTAGGCTTACAAATCAGAAAATATATGTAAAACAAAGGCCTGACATATAAAGGACTCTGAAGTGGCGTTTGTATGGAGGTGGGGAGGAGACTCCTCTGAAGTAAGATGAAAGAGTTAGAAAATGTGAAAATGAAGTATATTATGAATGTGCCATTAAGTTTAATGAAATAACTGCACACCAGCCACTCCTCCTCCCTCCCCACCCCGCCCCCACGCACTCAGCCTTCTAATTGCTTTAGCATATTATGAGAGCCTACTATAACCTAAACCTCAGGCGGGACCCCAAGAGTACCAAGGCTTGACTCTTTGAGGTACATTCAGATTAATAAAGAAGATAGAACTGTAAAATAAAATACTAAGTGAGATGTATTGTCATGGTATGTTTTAGGGATCCAAGCAGAATAGAAGAAGGATGTGATTTGATTCTGTCTGATGTGGGGGCTGAGAGGTTGGAGCCTTAGAATACCTCTGATTTGGGGTAGAACCTCAGTTATTTAAATTGAGTCCAGGAAGATGCGTAAGTGCTAGTGGCAGCTATAGGGAAGTAGTGAGAAGAGTTAGCCCGGCAAATGAATACCTGTACTGCAGGTGAGTCAGTATGGCTCCAGCGAGGAGTGCTTTTATGGGAGTGGTGGTAAATGAAGCAGGGCTGGATGCTAAAGGGCCTTGGGGTGTGGACCTTTAAATGATAGATGCCTGGAAGCCATTGACTAGGTATAGTGAGATCATGCCACAGTTATTTGAGGTTTTTATCTCCTAGGAGTTACTTGTAGGTAGAAGCCTCTTCCTTTGTCACCTGACCCCACCCTTCCTCCCCCTAAGTCAGGCAGATGGGTAGATAGGCACGCGAAGCAACTTACAAAGTCAGCACTGAGGCCAGGGTTTATCTGAAAAATATTGGACTTCAAGTGGTCTTCCTTTTTAGGGGCACCACAGGAGAAAGGCTTTCTGTCCATTTGCCCTGACCTCAAGTGCTGCTTTTTGCTATTTGGACTGTGTGTGTGTGTGTTTTATTTGCTCAGGTTGCTTAACAGCAGTTTGAGGTGTTGCTATACTTAGAGTTACAATATTTATTTGCATTAATTAATCTCTGGGCTGATCTAGGTCTTAATTGTGAAGGTGAACAGGCAGGGATGCCATATTGTGATGAGTAAGTCCAACTTGTTCAGACCTCTCAGGACATATAATAGTTGGTTGCATTTTGTTTATATACTGTATATCTGTGTGTGTGTTTTTCTTTTCAAAAGGGACTGACATAATTGGTTCTTGAGTGTGATACTTTAAAAACTCATGCACAAAATCTTAACTGGAAAATTTATGTTTTAAAAATTTTTCAAATATGTTTGTATTGATTTTAGAGAGAGAGGAAGAGTGAGAGGAAATGAAAAGGAGAGAGAAACATTGATAAACGAGAACCATCTATCTGTTGTTTCCTGCACTCTCCCTTCTGGGGATCAAGCCTGCAACCCGGGCTTGTGCCCTGACTGGGAATCAAACCAGTGACCATTCAGTACATAGGACAATGCTTACCCAACTGAGCTACACCAGCAAGGGTTGGAGATTTTTTAAATGAGCGCAGACTTACTGTTTCCAGGTTCTTCAACTTGTGGGTGGGAAACGGATCTATTTAAATACCCCATCTAAATTTAAATTTCCTTGATTATCTCAGAAATGTCTTTTAACAGTTGATTTGTTTGAATCAGGATCCAAAAAAGGTACATACATTGCATTTGGTTGTTATAGATAAGGCTATTCTTAAATCATATCCTGTAGCCCTGTCTTTCATAGCCATTCATGTACTCTTTTGCATACAGATTTAACTCCGGATTTCATAGCATAGGCATTAAAAAGTCTTTTGAGGTTTTCCCAGTTATACCCATCCCTTGAGTCCTGAAATATCTTTCCTATCTACTGGCAGGACTCCAAGATTCTGCTCAAATGTACTGTCCTCTGTGGCATTCCACTCCAGTCTACTGAATTGTGCCTTCATCTGTTTCCCCAACACTTACTCTGTTACAGTGCTCATAGATCATATTGCCATCTATTTGTTTAGTGTGTTTGTACTACAAGTGTGTTAGCATAGAGTGGCGGAAAATAAGGCTGCAGAGATACCAGATAATTAGCACCTCTACAGCAAGGGTGACATAAAAGTCATTTCTGTCCCTTCAGCCAGCAGAGTGCCTAGCTCATAGGAGGTACTCAGGCAATGTTTGTTAAATAAAAACACCCTAATTTCTGGAACATTTTTAGTTTAAAATTCTTAGTTTTTAGTTTACTGAACTGTGAATTCACCTTTCCAACTACAGGAATAGAAGGCAGAACTGGAAATTATATCTGAGTATGTTCTTTGTTGCTTCTGTTCTTTTTCTGCATTTAGGAGGCTTGCTTGTTAGTTCATAGTATAGACTTCACTTGGCTGTGTTTTATTATTCCTATTTGGTCTATTAAACTCTTTCTTGCCATAGAATCTAACAGATAAGAACCAGAGGCCTTGGGCTTGTGTGTGTGTGTGTGTGTGTGTGTGTGTGTGTGGTTAAAAAGGATTTAAAACATTTTCTGTGTATTTCTGGATTTCTAAAATGTATAGTTCCCCTCCATCAGAATGATCATATAGCTTTCACTTTGCATCAGATTTTCATGGAAACTTCTTAGAAACAAGGTTGAACTGATTCCAGTGATTGTGTGGCCACTAGAATTGCTATCTTTTGTTTTACATTGAAGGATTAAGCATATTACATTTTGATTCCCCCCCTTTTAGCTTCAAAATATGCAGTCTTCTTTGAAAGCTGCTGTTTAAAACAGATGGGAAATTATCTTGAATAGTAGCATCTAAAAAGAGGCTCTTTTTTTTCTGTCCCAGATATGTGGTATAATGGAAGAAATGAGAGGGTAGGCTATTTGGTTTTCTTCTCAGTTGGTCTGAGAATTCCTGCCTGTTCCTTGTTGGGACCTCAGTTTCCCCATCTTTAAAATAAAAGTGGAAATAGTCTCTTACAAGGTTAACTTAGGTTCTGCCATTCACAACTTGAACTAAAATTTTGAATTCTTTTAGATATGCAGTATGCAAATGTTGCAGATGTTGGATGCAGATTTTTGTTCATCTATTTTTCTCTACATTACAAAATCAATATTAGCAAGTAGAATATGCACTGATTTCTTATTTCTTTTTCTCCTCTCCCTACTCATAAATTCCAGGAATCTTTTTAGTCTTTAAAATGATTTTTTTCCCCTTTGCGTTTGTTTTTAACAATTTTACTGGGAGCCCTAGTTAAGATTTAGAGTTACAGTAGTTTTTTATACTCCTGTGGTCCATGAGATGCATGTCTTATTCTCTTCCCCCTTCCTCTCAGTAGAGCCTATAAATGTTAAAGGAATACGATTCTGTGCAAAGATAAGACTCACCACCCTGGTTGGTATATCTAAGTTGGTTGAGTGGCATCCAGTGCACCAAAAGGACACCATTTCCATTCCTGGTCAGGGCACATGCCCCAGGTTGTGAGTTCCATCCTTAGCTGGGGTGTGTGTGGGAGACAACTTATTGATGTTTCTCTTTCACATTGATGGATTATTACTAAGACACACCCTTAAAAATCCAGGACTCTGGGTTTGGGGCCCAGTAACTGAACTGGAGGTAGTCCCAATGCCCCAAGATTGCAGGTTAGATTCCTAGTTAGGGCACCTGCAAGCATCAATCAATGAATACATAGATGAGTGGAAAAGTCAATCTCTCTCCCCTTAATTCTTCCCTCCTTCCCTCTCCCTCACTTCCTTCCCCTCCCCCCACTCTCAAAATAAAAATAAAAAAAAATCAAGGCCTCTGCTTCCGTCTTGATACTAGGAGCCTGTCCAATAGCTTCCCATTTCATCTTTTCCTCCAAAGAGTGGTGCCAGATAGCAAAGAGGCTTCTTACTACACTTCTCTTGTGTGCAGGAGCTGAGTCCAGGTAATCTGTATCCTTCAGAGAAACAGAGCTGCCTTGGAATGGGTATTCCCAGTTGAATAGCTTTTTGCTGATGGACCTTCCCCTTGTTCGGCCTTTCCCCGCATTCTATTTATAGGGATGCATTAAGTTCCACAGGGATGGAGAAGAAAATAGTAATCTCTTAACTGGGTAGGAGTGGGGGTAGGAAAACTGGTTGAAGTGTTGGTGTTTGGGGTGAGGTGTGTGCTATAGCAGTGGCAGAACATTTATTTTTAGGCAGCTAAATTATAGCCTTTTCTCCTTCTCTAATCTTTGGTCACTTTGTTTCTGGGACCTACGCTGTAAATTGACCTTAATGCTCTCTCTTCGTTGGAAAAGCCCCCTAGTAAACAGTGGCAGCAATATTTGCCATTTCATTACATGGCTGCCAAATGACAGATTCCACTTCTCCCCAAGCAGGGTCTCCTTTTTTCCTGGAACACTGCTGTAAAATGTGGCTGGCTTTTAAGTTATTCCCAAAGCTAGGGTGCAGGGGAGATTTCATAGGATGAAACACTGTACTGTATTTAAAAAGTATGTATACCTAGGAATCAGACGCTGGGCCATCCCCCCTACCCATGGCCTCTTACGGGGTTCGGCTATCTGAATGGGTAACTGGATGTTTGGCAGGGTGGTGATAGCATCTGATTCAGGTCTGCCAGCCTCTGCGGCTCTCTGGCAGGGTTTGAAAGGTGTCATGCACAGCGGGCATGACGCACTCTGCCGCATATTGCTGGTACCGTGCTCTAAGCTGGGAGACAGCTTAACAATTGCCTAAGATCTTGGGAGTTTTAAAGGAATGAAGCAGGAAGCTTACTTAAAGATTTAAGAATTTGGCTGGGGGCAGGGAATGGAATTTCTAACCTTTGCTTTCTAAAAGGATTTTGCAGACCTAGTTTCCTTTCTCCACATTCTTTCAGGCCAGTGTGTAGAACCCAGAGCATGGAAATTAAGGACCGGAGTTAAAGTGAACCCAGCAAATAACTCAGAGCTTCGCATTTGTAATTTTCTAAGAAAAATCTGCCTTGTCATTGTTTATTATAATGACAAAAGGCAGGGAATTCCACGCCCCTCCCTCCCCTCCCCCAAACACATGCATAACATGGAGTTCTTGTTTGTCTTTTCCTGGTGCCAAAGGTTTCAACTCTAAATTTTCTAGTTCCGTATAGAATAGTTCTTGAAAGAAAGAAGGGGAAGGGGGGAAAATCCCACATATTAGAACTTTGAAAAATTAAATGAAAACCAGGTCTTTCGAAAATGTTCTTTTAATTTTAGAATCTCAGCTTAAAGAACCTCAGAGTAGTATTTCCCATTAAACGTTTCCATTGGAGATACGCTAGGAATTAGTATTGTCTAATTTAGCACTGTTAACTAAAGAAAATAAGTCTATCAGTTCCACTTAGATAACCTTTGGTAATAAACCAACTCCGTACACGTTGTGACCTTAGCGCCTGAACTTTCTAGTCACATGACCGGCTTGTAAACTGACCTGTGAGGATGACTGTCGTAGTCCCTGCTAAGAGAGAGAAATTGGCCAAGTGTCGGAAGGGTGGTTATCAAGCTGGACTTGTCCTGTGATCTGTTTCTTCATGGCTGCAACAGAACTTCTCAACAAACTGCAAGAAGCATGAAATGGAGACATGGGAAGGTAAGGGGACTGACTGTTTAAGACTGGGACCAAACCTAAGGTTCAGAAATGCTTTGAAGGTTTAAAGCAAATAGTAGCTCTGAGGCAATCCACTCCTCTTTTGTGTTTTGGCAGAATTCAGCCAGCAAGTTTTCATGTATGTGGTGACTGGCTATAAATGTTTGGAATAGAAAAAACATTGAGGGAAACTGAATTGATTGTCGTGGTTGATGTTTTTAAGAGAGAAAGCAGGAAAAAAGGAAAAACAATTTAAATTTTATAGTGACTTGAAAAAAAATTTAAACTTCATTTTACATCACAGTCCTTAAGTTTACATTAAAAAAAATTACTTTGTTTACCTCTTGACAGACTTTGTTTATATTTTAAATTTCTTAATCCTGACCATCCTGTCTGCCAGCGTCTTATTCAGCACTGTTAATTATAGGTAGAATTGGGATCATGAAGTTGTTGATAAGGCAACCTCATTCACTTTGGGTAACTTAGTTTGGGCATAAGACTACTGCTAATTTCTTTTTAAGTGGGTTGTTTTTAAAAGGGTAAATATTCTCTCTCTCTCTCTCTCATTAATAGCCCCTAGTTAATATTGCAGTTCATATATTTGGAGATAGGCTCCTACTTTCATGCGAGTGCCCACACCTTTATTATGTGGGCCAGAAAGACATAACACAGCTAAAGAAACATCTAGAAGATGACTTTTAGTATTAAAATGCGCTGTATTTGTTTGCTGTATTTATAAAGCATGGAGTCTAAGAGCTTGCCAAGAGTGGTTTCTTAGAAGCAAGCACTGCTGAGGTATAACCAGGAGAGTGTCAGATTCCTTGAGGTAGCTGGTTAATTTCTAGGGCATTAACCTATGAAATAGCTCATCCAGGGAAAGCTTCCCAGCCCCTTGCCGCATAGCTAACATCTGCTTTGCAGTTTCATTCTCACAACTAGGGAAGTGGGATGGGTCTCCCTCTCCTAGCATTCTTATTTATAGTAACACTTGATAATAATACTCCCTTATATGTTCTTATATACCAGAATTCACTTGACTGGTTTCTGTTGTAAATTAGTAGAAACAACAAAGTTTGTAAGAAAGTATCAATTACATGCAAGACCTGTTATTTTGTTCTCTTGAACAGCTTCTTCTCTTCCCCCAATTCACACAGAAATTCTTTGTTAAAGTATTTTGGATATACTAGCTTTCCCAGAAAGGAGGAGTTTAAGAAGTAAGATTTGCCCTGGGTCCATTAGAATAGGAGTTTACGGGTAGTCAGAGATACCAGAGCAGTGGTGATGTGAGTTTGGATGGGATAGCTTTGGAGGATTTGGCCTTTTCTTCTTTTTCCAGCCAGCTTGAATCTCTTAGTGATATATAGTCCACAAATTCTGAAAGAGAAAAAAGGTCTAAACAGAAAGTTCTCCCTTAATGCTTGTTTAATTAAGTATTGAAACTGAGACTTTTCTTAGCTGTTGTTCAATGGCAGAAAATAACTTACGGTACTAAAACAAGATCTTTCATAAAACAAGGAAGTGAATTTTTGAATTATTCCTGCTGAAGGAGATCTCTGGAAGCTTAAAAAGTAAAATCAAACTACTTAAAAAGAGACCAGTGAAAACGCTACTGTAAAGAAGCATTGCCTGGTTTTAGATATTGGGCCCTTGTCCATTTAAATTAACCTTTGTCACAGCTGGGCATACAAATGTTTTGTTTTAGTTCACAGAGGGTTAACGCTATTCAAGCTTTCACTGTGGCAGGCCTGATCTGTGGAGTCATACAATCTGGTCTTTCAGCCCTGCCAGTCGCTAGGCAGGAAGTCTTATTTCTTAAGCTATCTTTCAGAATGGGGGTTGGGATTTGGAGAAAGGTGGGGGAAGGGCCGTGGAGCATCTGTAAGGATCAATAACAGAGAGCAAGCTGCAAGAGAGGCCATTGTGCGCACTTCAAGATAGATGCAGCCCTTGTGCACAGCTCCTGCCCGGCAGGGCAGACACCTAAAACTGAAACAATGCCATCAAATGAATTCCTTGTGAAAAATCTGATTGCTCTTAAAGGGAAAACAATACTTGAGAATGCCCTTTTTAATGTTAAGAATATTCTCATTCCTCAACTTTGCTGAAATCAGGCACTAAAAATAACTCCAAATTGATTTTTAAATCCCTTTTGTCCTCATGCTAATACTGTATTGAATTGGAGAGGGTGATCATTTTGGTCTTAGTCCATGCATCAAAGCATTGAGTAATCTTTTTTCTTTCTCTATCTATTTCTTTCTCCCCCTCTCTCTTTCTCTCTCTCTCTCCCTCTCACTTTCTTCTTTCTCTTTTTTCCCCATAACCTTTTTTCTTTTTATTCAAATGTTTGCTTTACTCCATTGGTATTGGAATCATCATTAAAGAAATGAAAACACACACAAAAAATTGGTTAGGATTTGAGTAACACATGTTTGAAATCCCTCCCCTAGCAGCTGGTATTGGCTCTTGAAAGTTCAACTGAGCTAAACAGATGCTCTTGGTGTGTTATTTTGAGATCGTTTAAACAAACTTGTAGCCAAGAAAATACAAAAATCATAGGTCATATTTTTAAATGTACTGAAGTTGTGATATCATGTCACATTTAATGCATATTATATTTGCGTTAAACAGAGATAACCTGATCTTGGGAAAATGAGCAGTCCCACCAATGAATTTATAATTCGAAAAGCACTACCATGTTTGTTGGTCTTTTACTCCAGACCAGATTTTTAATTTTCCAAATCCTCTTTCCCAGGACTAGCTGTAACATTCTTGTCTTACTGTATCCTTTTTCAGCCCAGCTAAGATAGTGATTCTGTAGGTACTTCTATGATGTGGATTCTTTATGACAGTTGGAAAGAGTAATGGAGTTATTGTTGCCTCTTTCCCATTAAACTCCTAAAATATTGGTGACAACTGATGGTAACAGCTGTGGAAATGGAATTATAAAGAGCCTCTAATATCCTTCTCCCAATTTGAAATCTTCCAGGAATAAATGCATAAACACACTGGGGTGGGAGCATAATGTGACTTACAAACATACAAATGGAATAGGGGGGTAGGGGCGGCGAGGGAAGAGGGGGGAGGAAGACCTGCATTTGAAATGAGCTTTAAGTTTAATTCATTTTATGCTTCTTGAGTGGAGACCTGACATATTCTTTTGGACAGTTTTGAGGCTCAGGAGAATACTTAAGACACCTCACAAAATCATGTGGATATTTTTAACCCATCCCTAACCTACAACCCTTTCCTAGAGAAAAAGGATGTATAGGAAGAAAATCTAATCACCACGAACAGCACCTCCTTAATGCCATTGTTTTGCCTGTCTGACATATTATAATTCTGCATTAATATTCAAACCAAGGAAGCAGTTCTTTCAATGGGTATTTTCCAGAGAGATACAAGTATTACTAACAAAACTTGGAAGTTCAGTTACTATTTATGTTGCATTAAAATGGGGTATGAAACCTACCATGACCCCTTTGAACAATGTGGTCTTTAATGTGCTTTAGGGGGAGGGCCTAGTGCAGGAGAAGCCATAAAAGTCTTCAGGGTTCAAGATGAGGTGGGGATTTTTAGCCCATTGCTTTTGTCATTCTCACACACAAGCATCACTGCGATCATGTTTGATTTAGCGTCCTTACTACAATGAGGTGGGAGAACAAAAGGATATCGGGCACAAGTAAGGAAGCCAAACATTTTCCCTTCCCCCCAATTTTTTCAGATCATTCTTTTCTCTGTCTGCCCTTCTATCGGGGTTTCTTTTTACACCAAGGAAATCAGTTCATTTGCAAGCATCTTCTTTTGACATGCTTCAGTGGATTGCTTAGGAAATTGAAAAACTAGCCACTCTTTAAATGAATGTTGTTTTTTTTTAGACACATAAAAATCATGTCACAAAGACTTAGTAAAAATACCATAATTAGGAACAATGCATCTACTCTTACATATTTCAAGGTTGAGAGTTTGGGGGTGTTCGCAACGCACAGCTGTTTTACATATTTTGAAAAGCCTGATAGATGTAAAGGTCATTGCTAACTCTAACAGGGCCTTGATGCTAACACTGTGATCCAAGGACCTTGCATTAATTAGGGTGAGAAGCACGGAAGGTCAGGAGTCAACCGGCTGGTGGGCTTTGGTGGATAGTCACTGGGGCCAATCACAATTCCTATAGGGTTTTTAGCCATTCAGACCAAACCAAACCAAACCAAAAATAAACTCTGCTGCTGCTTCCATGGCCTCTGAGCAGACCCCGTGGGCTATCCGGTAAGGACTTGTCCCCTGCTGCCCAGATGGCTCATAAAAACTTGGCCACGGGGTTCCCAGGGTTGGGGAAAGAATCTATGCAGCCTGAGATTCTCTGTCACTTGGCCAAGTCACTGTGAGCCTCAATTTCCTCATGTATGCAACAGAGGATATTAATACCAATCTCTGAGGATTACAATGAAAATTAAGTAAGAGAACCTCGGTCACAGAGCCCAACACATTCTTATCTGCCTTGAAATTGAAATGAGTTTAAAGAGTAGCAAATTAGGGAGATTAGGAAGGAGAGGATTCTTGGGTGAGCTTGTGGCTGGTGCTGTTTAGATACCAAGTAGAAAAATCCCCAGGAAATGATGCCTCTATTCATGGGGCCCTTTGGAAATAAATGTATCTTGAAAATGCTATCCAACTAGGGAGGTGAGCTACTTGAGCCGTCTCCTACAAAGAATTACAATAGTATTCCTGGGCTAATTAAAATAATTAGTGGGTCTCTGCAAAATTTGTGGCTTTTCCCCTAAGAGAGTCTTTTACAATTGTGTTGACTGGAAGAAAAAGGAGAGGGGAGGGGCTCCATGTGAGCACACAGGTTAAATCACAATCAGGAAAAGGATAGTCACATTATTCCTATCTCCTTTCATATGTTTTGGTAGATAAATAGATGCCAAGACAATTACCACGGCCATGGTTACTAGCCCTTCTCTCAAGCTTTACCATGAAGCGGTAAAGGTGGGACCCTTAGCATGCTAATCCTTGCTCTGCTTACTTTTTGAGTCTTCAGTTTCCTTGCTTTCTGGGGGGTTCAGAGGCTCATTATTCTGATCTATGTGTATAGAATTACAATTTATGTAGCCAACATTAATTGAGCATTTTCTGTGTTCTAAGCCCTGTGGATATAGGTGAATAAGACATAATTCCTTACCTGAACTGCAGCTCCCTTTTTTAATTACAAAGAGGGAAAAATAATTGTAATGTTGCTTAACCAGATACCAGCTATTCACCATTTAAAACATAGGGTTGTTTTTTTTTTTTTAGAGTTCAGGGAAAAGAGGAACATCTGGCTAACAAAGCATTATTTAAAACTGGCGGTGGTCCCATTATTTAAAACTTTGGGGCCCTATATTTCTTCCGTTTTTAGTTTAGTTTTATGTTTTTACTATGTTTGCCGGGCATTTCTTAAACCATTTTTACTCTTCTGATATATGGTTGCGCAACAGAATATTCAAAATTTTTCTTAAGATAGTAAAATTAGAGTCCTAGACTTTAGTTGGCATGGTTTTGTGTGTGGAGAGACAGTCATTTCTGCTTCTCTATTAGCATCCTGCTAGCAAACATTTTCTGTTGGTGAGATTTCAGCATATGCCCTCCATACTGTGGCTACAGCAGCCTCGCTTTGCTTTTCAAAGGAGCTGAGTTACGGATAACTTAGTCAACGTCGATGACAGTTTATTAAGTTACTGCTCTACAACAAATGTGTGTTTTGGATATTTAAAAATAAAAAAAAGTAAACACTGTCACATTGGCCATTTAATCGTAAACCATGTACACATGGGTCAGTTTGGAAAGAGGAGATACATAAATGAAAGGCTTGGCACTAGTCCTGAAATCTTGGCTATTGTCATTATTATAAGAGTACCAGAGGCCCAGTGCACTGGTCCGGTCCCTCACTGGTGGCTGGCTGGCAGTGGCTGGCCAGGTACTCCCTCCCTCCCTTCTCCCAGCCAGCCCCGCCCCCTGGTCAAACTCTCAGAAGAACTCCCGGTCGAGGGGACAATTTGCATTCTACACCTTTATTATATAGGAGGTTTTACATGCACATGCTTTCATATGCAGTCATGGCTTTTTTTAAAGTTTGCTGAGAGATAGTTGTTAAAAGCTGCTGACAAGAAAGTCTTACCACCCTCACCTCTTCCATTTGATTAGGGCAGGATAGAGGTGAGGTGATGAAGTGCCACAATTAGTGTCTTTCCTGTCACTGGATAGAGTCCAGCCGTCCATTGTTTTAACCATATCGTGTACTAAAATGGTACTTTAGGAAACTGACCATCACTGTGCTGTTAGGATACTAGTTTTTGTGTAATGCGTAGAATTAATTCTGTCTCCTTTAATCCCCACATGCCTTTTGGGATCATGTACACTGAGACACTTGCTAGGAAGTTATCAGCCTTGTTCTAGAGAAAAACTACCCCCCCCCCCCGCCATAGAATAGTTTTTGTATGAAAAGTTCATGTCATATGTGGGAAAATACGTGGATGCATTTTCTTTATTCTTTATTTCTACAACATTAGCCATACTAAAGTAATAGAATGATGAAATCTAGGGGATCTTAAGGAGCCGAGAGGAAGAAGTGCTAGTTTTATCAAAGTATTGATCCAGTGCCTCAGGGAAGCAAAACCTTTGGGTTCTGATGGCTATATTAGTAAAACCATGAGAGTGTAATGCTCTCATATGCACTGTTTAAGCTTCATAATTTGTGATCTTAGTGATGAATGCACAGAGACTCCAGCACTTAATTCTGAACATTGTTTTACACATGGAAGTAGTTAAAAAAGCACTTAATGGCCGGTAGGATGTGAGTCTTCATTAATGTACATGTCTGTGTTCTGGGCCTATTCCACTAAATCTGATCAGAATTCTGGAGAAAGTGACCTTTCGGTAAGGCATTGTGGCAGCTACATTTTCCACTCTCCTCAAACATATGGTTTCACTTAAAGCATGCTAATTGATCTCTCTTTCACCAGGACCTTCGAACTGGCCAGGGACCTAAGGAGCTGAGTACTGCTAGTAAGCTTGGAGCATTGGCACAAGGTTTCTGGGCTGCCACTGGTTTGTTGTCTGGAGTTCTTATAAATTGTGTGCTTCGATTTGCCAGTAGAGAAAAGCTACACTATTCATTCAACTGACATTCACTAATGGTTGCTCTGTGCTTGGTATACGTTAGGGACACAGACTGTGGTGCAGACCGCTTAGTAGAGGGGGATAAATGAAAGGCAGCGGCATGCTGGAGGCACAGTGTTAGCAGTCCTGAGGATACAGAGTGTGTGCAGAGGCACAGTGCTCATTTCTGTTTGGACTGTCAGGTTAGGCTTTAACCAGGAAGGCACCGTGAGAGAGTGGTTGGTGTTTGTCAGGCTAGTAAAGCGGGAATGGGTATCCCAGGCAGAAGGAGCAGCATAAACAAAGGCATGACCATAGAAAACAACCTGGCAGGGTATGGGGGGAGAGACCGAGCTCAGAAAACAGAAAGATTGATTGATTTTTAGATGCAAGGAAACCCCTAGAGAGAGCTTTGGTCTGTGAAAGGATGCAGAAGAGAGCCCTTTACACATTCATGTTAGTCTTCCCTTTGCAAATATGTGCAAGAGGTTAGTGTACTTTGCTCGGAGCTGAAGGCCTGGACGCTATTGCTGGATTTAGGGGAGAGCATGTAGTAGCCTTTCCTAACCTTGTTACAAATTGCCAGAGGAGAGGCCTCTATTATTAAATAGCTGTAAGTTATACACTCTGCCCTGGGGGCCGTATGTGTTCTGGAAAATGATCCAAACTTGAGATTGAGTCTGTTGTAATTTTTTTTTTTTTAATGAAGAAATAGAGCGTTGCCCTAGTCCAGTGGTCGGCAAACTGCAGCTCGCAAGCTACATGCGGTTTGCCGCTCTGTTAACTAATGAGTTTGCCAGCCACTGTCATATACCACCCTTTACCTCTTTGCACACAATATGCCACAATTGCCTAATCCTCAGAGCCTCCAACCACACGGTAACATTGGGTCTAGTCCAGTGGTCGGCAAACTCAGTCAACAGAGCGGCAAACCATGGCTCACGAACCGCATGTGGCTCTCAAGCTGCGGTTTGCTGACCACTGTTCTAGGACAAGTTGTGTATGTTTTACCGAGATAATCATTGGAGTTTTACCTAGATCTTGGTGAAATACTAGTAATTGATGACCTAGTGACCAAAGCTTTACAATAATGTTGTTGGATAAGATGCTTTCGTTTTAAAATTTAACATATAGTAAAATTTAGGGTATAGTCCTATGAATACAGATTTGTGTAACTATCACTAAAGTAAAGATACAGAACAGTTTTATTCCTAACCCTCTAGCAACCGCTGATCTGGTCTCTGCTACTTTAATTTTATCATCCTGTCCATCTATACTAATAAAAGTGTAATATTCTAACTAGACCATGACACCTTCCAGACATACTTCCAGAAAAAGGCATGGTGGCAGGGCTGAGGCAGAAGCATTTAGGGGTAAACAGGCTGGCAGGGGAGGGCAGTCAGAGGTGATCAGGCCAGCAGGGTGGGCATTTGGGATTGATCAGGCCGGCAGGCAGAGTGGTTAGGGGTGATCAGGCAGGCAGGCATCTGAGCAGTTAGGAGCCAGCAGCCCACAGGGATCAGGCCTAAACCAGCAGTCAGACATCCCCCTAGGGGTCCCGGATTGGAGAGGATGCAGGCTGGCTGAGGGACATATATCAACAGTTGTTCTTTTTTTTTTTTAATTGAGAAGTAGTATTCCCTTGTATGTTTGCTGACCCATTCAGCTCTTGAAGGACATTTTGTTTATTTCCAGTTTGGGGGTGAATATGAATAGAGCTGCTATAAATGTTCGTGTACAAATTTGTGTGTGAACCTGAGTTTTCATGTTTTATGTTAAATACCTAAGATGAACTTGATGGGTCATATGGTAAGTATATGCTTAACTTTATAAGAATCTGTCAAACTGTATCATTTTATATTCTTCCTTGCAATGCTCTGAATCTTCACCATCTCTTGGTATTGTCATGTAAAAATTTTAGCCATTCTAATATGTAGTGGTATCTCATTTCTCTAATGGCTAATGATGTTCATTGTCTTTTCATAAGCTCCTTTGCCAGCCACATAACCTCTTTGGTAAAGTGTCCAAGTTTTAAAAACTTTTTAGTTAGTTTTTTTTTTTGGATGAGTTTTCGTTATGAAAGTTAAAGGACTGAAGATAGAAAAGGGTTACAATCTCTAGTTATTAAAATGTTTTGCTTATATTTCTAGGTAATTCTCCAATCTTTTACAGTACTATGGCCACCACTTTATGACACAGGGAGTTTTCCCACAATTCTATAGTGCTGTATATGGTTAGAAATGTTAAACAACTAATTGATATATTATGATTGAGCCCTCTGTAATCCTCTACTTAGATATAAATAAATTGCTTTTTGACAGTGAGAAAGGATTCTTTCCAGCATCTGGCATAGTGACTGGAGGAAGGGAAGAATTACTAGTAGATGAAGTCAAAGAATTGGACTAGGATACATGGGGCAAAATGAGCATTGGAAAGTGCGGGACTTGGTAACCTCCCTCAACCACATAGAATTACAACTGAAATACAGAACGATCATCATGCAGAACCACCTGAAATCTAGCTGGACAGAAGAAGGGAGAATTGGTAGGGTTTGCTGATTGTTTGGATGACAGAATATAGTAAAGGGATTAAGGAATGACTCCTGGATTATGGGCTTGAACATCTAATGGATATTCGTTTCAGCTAGTAAGAGGGGGGAAGGTTATCCAAGAAAAATGTTGATACAGGAAATAGGAGTAGATTATAAAATTATGTGTTACTTTGGTAAGTTTGAGATGGCCTGTTAGAAAGCCAAATGGAATGTTAAATAGATAATTTGGATACAGAAGTCTGGAACTTAAGGGAGGTTTTGGTAAACATACACTCTGTCGAATTATCACAACATAGATGGAAGAACAAAATCATCTAAAGAGAGAATATGTGTAGGAAAATGCTCCAGGGACTAAACCCTAGGGATATGCTAACATTCAGGACTTTCAAAGAGTGCTTAATAAAGGAGACTGGGAAACTAATGGTTTGAGAGAGAGCAGGGAAACCAAAAGAGTGGTATTCTGGAAGTCAAGGGAGGAAAGTGTTTTACAAAGGAGAAAATTAAGATGCTTGTCTAATTTTTATCATTCATCCAGCAAACATTCCTGAGTTCTTCTATTTTATAAGATTTCATGTGCTAGTTCACATATAATTTACATATACAGTCATGTGCCTAATAATAGCATTTTGGTCAACGATGGATTGCAGATATGATGGGTGGTATTCCAATAAAATTATGATGGAGTTGGAAAATTCTTATGTAGTGATGTCGTGGACATGAAAATGTTATGGTGCAAGGCATTACATGTTTGTGGTGATGCTGATGTAAAAAAACCTGTCCTGTATAGCCCGTACAATCACACAGAACAATTAATGATGTTACTGGTTTATATATTTACTATAACATACTTTTTATTGTTATTTTAGAGTGTACTCTTGTAAAAAAAAGTTTACTTATAAAGAAGTTTGCTGTATACTGGTAACAACATGCCATATTATTGTGGCAGCCAACCTCATACATCTTGTGTTTACCAAATCTCTTGTTTGTATACTAACATGTGGTACAGGCTTTGTACCTAGGAGCAATAAGCTGTACCATATGGCGTAGGTGTGTGGTGAACTATACCATCTAGGTGTGTGTAAGTGCATTCTATGATGAAATCACTAATGACACATTTCTTACAAATGTATCCCTGTCTTTAAATGGTGCATGACTGTATATTTTAAGGATTTCAGTATGAAAGTTATATAGGGATTCTAAGGCCCCATCCATACATTACGTACTGATACTAAAATTTCAAAAAGTTGCCTTGAACATCTTAACACTTATGATGATCCATAGCATTCTTAATTTTTGCAGAGTCATTAATTTGCTAGAATAGTTTGATTTGCAAATCCATGTGATCCAGAGTAGCAGCCATTGAGTTTTACAGATATAAAAGCCAAATGAAATGCAGAAGCAGCTGTAAGGTAGAGGTTACTTATGCAGGCATGTGGGAGTTACTTTAATTCTCTAGACTTCAGTTTCTTCATCTGTAAAGTGAGGATGAGGAACTAATATATTTCTTAAGGCTCCTCTATTTCTGAAATTTAATGACTTCATAATCTCAAACCGAATAATCAAAGAAATCACACTTGACTGAGATACATAAAAACACACATCAACTCTCAAAGTTAGTAATGTCCTTATCATTGAAACCTTCTGTAGCCAGATCAGCTTCTAATTGAGTGCCTGATGGTAGAAGCACAAGACTGATTAAAATCCTTGGGAGTCTCTTTGGAATAAACCCAAAGACAGTTTTGTGTATGCATATTTCCTAAAGGATATTTTGACAACTTTAGTTTAACTATTTGGTATAATTGCAGCCTGTGTATTTTCATCTTTCTGATAGAGGCCTATAAGTTAAACTCAAAGTCATGGAAGATAGTTCTTAAAAGAGCTGTCGTCCCTTGGTAGAGAAATAATAACTGTAATCATAAGAAAATACAACTACACCTTCTGCGGTGGCAGTGAATGTAGAGAGAATGCTATGAAGGCCTTGGGCATGCTACCAGAGTACAAGTGCTAGGACACTGCCTGCCCACCCGCAAGTGCCACACGTCATCCCTCTACCACATACTCATCTTCACACCTAACTGACCATGTCATCTCCAGTCCTGTTTCTGGTACTCTGTGTCTCAACTGAAGAAGATGAAGAAATCTGGAAGGGAAATCATCTGCCGGGGGTAGATGTTTGAAAAATACCCTCTTTGAGTGAAGAACTTTGGCATCTGGCTGTGCTACAACTCCTAGAGTAGCACCCACCACATGTACTGGCCTGACCACCACAGGTGTGGTCACATCGTGCTACTGAGACATGGGGCCCGGATGCAAAGCTGGGGTTGCTTTTGCTTTTGACTTTATAATTATAGTAAAAATAAACAACAACAAAAAACCATCAAAGATAATTTGCTGCAAAAGGTCGATAAATAAGTTGTTGGTTCTCTTTCTCAAGCAGTAATCTCCAAAACCATAGGTAAATGTGAAGGAGAGGGAGGGCAAAGCAGCTGCTGAGGAGAGTCAGATAAATGAAGTTGCTCTTCGAAGGCACTTTGCCGTACCTGACTGGTAGGCAAAGCCCAGTAGGTCCCAGGCATGCAAGAGTTACAAGCTCACTCCAGTGAGTTACCACCCTTCAGAGGCACCTTGAACTTTGGGATATATGAGCCATGTTCTCATACATTGTTATTTATTACTCATAGGAACTTTCTAGGGGGAATCACTGTCCTCATTTAACTGATGGATATCCTGAGAAAAATGCTTATGATATGATACTAGTAATATTACTATCTCAGATTTATTTAGCATTTACCATGGCCGTGCATTTAATACATGGAAAAGCAGAGATTTGAACTGTTTGACTTCTTAGTTCATCCTTTTAATCATTATTCTTGTAATCATTTCACAGTATATTAAGTGAAGTCATTATGCTGTACACCTTAAACTTATACAATGCTACATATCAATTATGTCTCAAAACTGGGGCAATAGTATAAATATTAAAATACATCTAAAAATTAGAAAATTTGGAATTAATAAAAATCACTGTGCTTACTATTTTACTTTCTGATATATAGAAAAGTGACCAACCTGAGATCAAAAGCCTCACTGAATCCTCACCAGAATTGTAAGGTATACAAAGGGCACAGAGGAACCCTCAAATAGTTATCAATGAATAAATGTCGAGATGACTAAAGCAAGAAGCAGTAAATATTAGTGAATCGGTGTCTATACTTCCAGCTTCAAAAATATTTACTTGTTTAGAATTATAGCATGTGGGTCCAAGATATCTATTCATGATTAAATATCTATTTTTTTCAAAGAAAACTCGCAGACAACCAACTCTCTTTTTCCTCTTCCAAGTATCAATCCAAAGAGGACAAACCACAGACTTGCAGGTTCTTTCCTCCAACTGGAAAACCTAAATGCATGACTATGAAAACTTTTTATCGCAAATAGAAACTTAATTCTTCATTCAGAAAGTTCTACTTATGAGACAGGAAGGAACTAGGGACTGTGGTCAGAATTTTTCTTTTCTTGCCCCACCTGTTGAGTGATTGAGTAGCCTTTTCCCCAGATTCATTTCCTGTGGCTTTAGCTAATTGTAATTTGTGAACCATTTCATCTTTGTTTGCAAGCCTAAGCAGTTAATGCCAGCAATATATTCTTTTGTCCTTTTTCATCTTGTATTCAGTGATCTGTACAGATCACTCCCAATCACACTGGTCTTGTGATTTGCTCACGTGTTTACATTCAACTAATGTCACTTTTTTTTACATGAAAATAATTTTTTAACCTTTATTGTTGAGGTTATTACAGATGTTCCTCTCCTCCCTTCCTCCCCAAGTTCCCTTCCACCTGGTTCTCACCCCACCCCAGCCCCTGGCCACCCTATTATCTGTGTCCATAGGTAATGCATAAATGCATGCAAGATCTTTGTCTAATCTCTTCCTGTACCTTTCCACACCCCCTTCCCTCTGAGAATCATCATTCTGTTCCATTTCTATGCCCCTGATTATATTCCATTCACCAGTTTATTCTGTTCATCAGATTTTTTACTCATTTGATTTTTAGATTCAATTGTTGATAGATATGTATTTGTTGTCACTTTGTTGTTCTGATGTCATTTTTTAGAAATGTCTCCTGAGGAACTCAGGTGTGGCCCCTGGAAATGGATTTTTATAGTGATATGTGTAGTGGAGGAGGAGTTTATGAGTAGAGCAGACATCTGTGATTTTTACTTATTTCTGTTAAACTCTTTGCTTGCAAATAAAATTTGGAGGCTACCTATTTCTAATTTCAATTCTGCCACACTTCCTGAGGCCTTTGCCTTCACTTCAGATGGTGGCACCCTGTGAAGCTGAGTGGAGTCAGTCCTTAGACTGTGCAGCTGATCCAGGAGTTGGAACCAGTAATCCAGTTGAAACAGATCCCCTTTGTTTTAAATACCCGTTAGCTAGGCAAGTTCCAGATTGCCTGAAACGTCAGTATAATTTTGGTCAAGGGAGCAGCTGTGCTCTCCATTTCCTAAATCTGGCCTTCATCACAGTCTGAAAAGCAGGTTTTGATAAAAATCAGTTTCCAAATGTAATATGTGTAACCTAAGCCCTTGGAATGGGTAAAATGCTCTTCTCGGGGGTGGGGAGGTATTTTTGTTAACAGCAGGGCTGAGTCCAGGTATGGGAGAGTAAGAAGTGTTTTGGTTACAAAACTTGGTCTGTATTTAACTAAATTAAAGTAGAACTGGTCACTAATAGGAAGGTACTTAGTGTTCACTCACAGGATGGTAAGAATACCTCTAGTTCTTTGTTTTCACAGATTTTGTTGTGACTCGTGTTGTTTCTTTGGCTTAAAAAAAAAAAGCTGCAGCACTAAGGCTCAATTTTTATTCATACCATCCTCTTCCAACATGCCACCCCCTTAAAAGGTAGTTGGGTATTATGGGAAGTTTGTCTTTGGAAAAGTAGTAAGGTTGCACCAGCTCCATCCCTGGCTGACTTACTGTGTCCTTGGGTGAATCACTTTACATTTCTGAACCTGGGCAAGTAATTTTTCCTTCTTCCCTCCCAAATTTATTTCTATTTAAAAATGCTCAAGAGACTTTAAAAAGGCCCCAAAGCCCAGAGGCATCCAGGTTTAATTTAAGATCATCCTGAGTTGGTGTCTGTCCGTTTCTCCTTTTGTGAGGCATCAATTTGATCCTTGTTAATGAGACACCTCGGTAATTCTAGTTGGATCATGCCAATTTCTTGTGACTCCCAGTATCTGTCATAAATGACCACCCGTTTGTGAATGATGAGAAATGTAATACCAGAAATAATCACGAGATGTCTGCAGATTCTACTTGATATCCTTTCTGCATTAATTCTTACCAACCAGGCTCAATAGTCATCAATTTGGTAGCGGAGACCATGATGAATGTCAGTTGGTATTAAATGCATGTCTTATAGAACAGAAACCAGCAACACCCTTCAAGATGAAACACCCTATCTTTTTCTTAATAAAAATAAAATACATAAGAAAAACTAAAATGTTAAATTTTTTAACTTTTTGTTTTTGAACTTTTACTTTTCAAGTAAGTTTTTATTTTGAAAGTATATCTGGATTACAGGTAATTCTCCTTAAAAGCCATTGTTCTTATGTTTATCTTTTTAAAATGCACCTGAATCTCTCCTGGTTAAAAACAAAACAAAACATATGCCCAAATCTGGTGCTTCCTACAAAATGTTTATCAATCAAATGGAACAATACTACTCAAAATACAAATTTTATTCCTTTGCCACTCACCTGTTTAACCAGTTCCTGAAAGGCCCTCAGTAGTGATCTTTGAGCCTTTCTTATTCCTCACACTTTTGACCTACATTGCACTTGACAGTGCTCTTTTCTTTTTAAACATATTTTTATTGATTTCAGACAGGAAGGAAGAGGGAAAAAGAGATAGAAACATCAATGATAAGAGAGAATCATTGATTGGCTGCCTTCTGCACACGCCCTATTGGGGATTAAGCCTGCAACCCAGGCATGTGCCCTTAACGGGAATCAAACTCGGGACCCTTCAGTCCACAGGCTCCATCCACTGAGCCAAATCGGCCAGGGCAGCGCTCTTTTCTTTGTAAACTACTTTTGTCCCTTATCTTTCTTATAGTCGTGGATTTTTATTTTACCTATTTCTTCTTTGATCATGTCATCTCACTTTCGTTCCCTTCTTTTTGTTTCAGGCTTCATCCTTCTGCTGCTTCTCCACACATCTTCCTTCTTGGAGTATTTGCCATTATTTCAACTCTTCCGTATGTTGTTGGCTTCCACATCCTTCACTCTAGCCTTAACCACTGCCCCCTAAATACTGCCTGTGGAATATTTCTGCTTGACTCACCCATCATCCTCTCTTATACTACAGTCATTGATTTTTGTATCTCAGCTATTGCTTTTCAACTTTTCTATTAGTGATACCACATTTTTCATAGCCACCTTGATTTATAATCTCCAGTTTATTTTTGACACTTTTCTATCTCCTCCTCCTCCCCATTCCCCTCTGGAACCTAGATGGCTCATACCATCCATCTACACATCTTTGCAAAATTAATATTCCTAATCTTACTTTATTCCAGTGTATCTCTATTTTAAAATATCAGTAGTTTTTTATGAGTAGGGTAAATTCTATTACAGTCTCTGCCAAATTAGTTTTCTAGACTTATCTCTGACCATCTATGTATATAAAAGCCTAATGAACTGTTCGGTAGATAAGATGCCCACTGACCACCAGGAGACAGACACTCAATACACAGGCCTGCAACATGGAACATACTGATGAATCTTAGAGGGAAAGGGGAGGTGGAGCGGGGAAAAGATTAACCAAAGATCTTATAGGCATACTAGAGGCCTCGTGCTTCCTCTCACAATCTGGGACCCCTTGGGGGATGTTGGAGAGTTGGTTTTGGCCTGATCCTGCAGGCCAGACTGAGGGACCCCACCGGTCCATGGGCCTCTAATTCTTCCATGAGATCTCATTACTTAACTATAATAGATAATATCCTGTGCAGTTCCCTCAAACACTCCTCATACTCGTTTTCCTTCCTTTTGCCATGGATGATGTCATTTCCCTTTCCTGAAGTGCCCTGCTAGCTTTTCTTTTTAACCTTTTTAATGTGAAATACAACACTTAGAGAGAAATGCATGAAACACAAGTGCACTGTTTAATGGATTATTATAGAGCTAGCGCCACTCGAGTCAAGAAATAGAACATTGCCAGGATCCAAAAGCTCCTCTTCACCTCAGCGCTTGCCTCACTGTTTCTTTCCCCTCTGTTCTTGTTTTGTTTGTTTTGTTTTGTTCCATTTAATGTAAATGGAACCCTAGAGTATTTTTTTCTGACTTCTTTTACCCAACATGGTAAAAGTCATCTTTGTTGTTGCAGTAGTTCAAATATATTTACTGCTGTGTAGTATTCCAATGTAGGAATTGCTCTGTCTATAGCAATGTTGCAAACTTTTATCAGGTTCTAATCTTACGGAAAACCTATCTTTAATAACAATAGTACAACTGTCATTTATTGTGTACTTACTATAACTGAGGCATTGTATTAAACAGTATGAAAGATCTCAGATTCTGGTGCAAAACTGCTTTTTCTGGCTCTGCTCTTACTACCTATGGGATCTTGGGCATATTTCTTAAACCAATGGTTGGCAAACTCATTAGTTAACAGAGCGGCAAACTGCGGTTTGCCGACCACTGTCTTAACCTATGTGTAGCTCAGATTTTCCATCTGCAAAATGGAGATAAATAGTAATAATCACTTATAGAGTTGAGAGGAGTGAGTGAATTATTATATACTAGAGGCCCGGTGCATGAAGTTCGTGCACAGGGTGTGTGTCCCTCAGCCCAGCCTGCACCCTCTCCAATCTGGGTGGTGGGCATGGCTTGTGGGTGTAATGGAGTGATGGTTAATTTGCATATTACTCTTTTATTAGATAGGATAACACATATAGAACAAAGCTTGTCACATAATAAGCTTTATGTATATGTTAGTTGTTATTATTGTGTGACTATATCATTTATTCCTTAGTAACTTCATGAAGTGAGTGGTAAGGTTAGCTGTTTTACAGTTGATAGTGAGACTTAGAGAATTGAGTCTGTGGTTACAAAGCCAGGAAGTGATCCAACTTCCTGAAGATGTATATACTGACAAAAATGTACACACTTTAATTGAGAGAGTTTTTCCATTATTTTATCCTTACTACTAGTAAATGTGATTTACTTGGATATTTTCTATTTTACTCAAAAATACTAGTCATGATACTATGGGTTATGACTTGTAATTTGGAAATCCCTGCACATTCCAATTCATTTACTAGAGGCCCAGTACACAAAATGCATGCACTGGTAGGGTCCCTAGTGCCTGGCAGCCGAGGACCTTATTTTGTTCTGAACCTCCCCTGGTGGTTAATGCACGTCATAGAGAGTGATCAAACTCCTGGTTGGTCAAACTCCCAAGGGGACACCTTGCATATTAGGCTTTTATATATATAGATTGTCCATTCATTTAGTAAAATGAGCATTTTCTCTGTAGCACTCATGGTGTCAGAGTTGCTGTTAATAATCTCTTTGAGACTTAACCTGCAATGTAACCTTGGTTAGTTATAAGTAAGGAGTCCTTCTGCTTTTATAAAATAAGAACGTAAGAATTGTAAAATTCTGATCAGATTGGTGACCAGATTTGTTTATAAATATTTTTGTTCTCATTTACTTATTATTCCTGAAAAATAATGTAGAGATAGAACTTGCATTTATTTGAGCAGCTGTATGTCAGGGGTGCTCTGAAAAGATGTTGCTAGGGCTCTGGACCTGGTTCAGATTGTTATTACTCTTCTAAGCCAGTGGTCAGCAAACTGCGGCTCTGTTGACTAATGAGTTTGCCGACCACTGTTCTGGGCCAACCATATCAGCTGCCTTATTCATTATTTCCTTGGATTTGACGTTTTTGCTCCTGCAAAATTGTGTTCATAGAGACTCCAACCAAGTTCTGCATCTATCCTTACTTATCTCAGCAGGGGTGTTAAAATTAGAAGGAATGAAATTTAATATGATAGTTCCTGCACTAGAGTGATTTCTGCTTTTTAAACAATTTTAAAGCTTGTTCCTAAGATTTAGAAGACTGCAGCACAGGGTAAAAGTGAGGAGCTGTGGCTAAAGAAGCTAAGGGAAAGGGAGGAGTTGAGGATATTTCCCAGGTTCTGATTTGGCTATTGGTCCAAGTGATGATGAAAACTAGGGAGAGGAGCACGAATTCTTTTTTGATGGGCTGTGTTTGTGGTATCTGCAGGGAGATGCAGGGATCTGTTCCCAGGACAAGGGTTCTAAAGATACCCCTGTTTGTCAGTTATCCTGGAAACAGTAATGTTCTTAATCTATCCAGGGCAGCATTGTTTGTTTTAGAACTGCAGGCTTAAAGCCATGATTTCCACTGTATTTATTCTAACTTTACTATGTTCAGTTTCTGTTCCAGATGATCGGGCTGAACAACGAACCTGTCTCATTTGTGGGGACCGCGCCACAGGCTTGCACTATGGAATCATCTCCTGTGAGGGCTGCAAAGGGTTTTTCAAGCGGAGCATTTGCAACAAGCGGGTATATCGGTGCAGCCGTGACAAGAACTGTGTCATGTCACGGAAGCAGAGGAACAGGTGCCAGTACTGCCGTCTGCTCAAATGCCTCCAGATGGGGATGAACCGGAAGGGTGAGTGGTACTTGTGCCCTTCATCCATCACTTTACCTTTAGCGTCAGCTATTAAGCCTGGGAATCGATTCATTTCCAAGCCTCCACTATATGTCCGGCCCTGTACTGTGTTCTCATAACCCAAAAGTGAATCTGACACAGTTCCTGCCTGTAGGGGAGAAAGACTCGTGAGATGTGAAGGATTCTGTGAGAATGAATGCACAGGCTCCATGTGGCAAGACCCCAATTAACAATCAGGTGCTAACGGGGATTCATTTGCTCCATTAGTTCTTCTCTCAGGGTGTGATGACAGGAAGCGGGGATTTTTGATGAAAAAATAGGAAGGTAGTAGGCCCACTGAATGTGATATCATTTTGTTTGTTAGAATCATGGCAAACTCAGAGGCTAGGTATGCTCAGGAGTCTGCAACCATGTTGGTGAAGAATTTGGGATTTATTGGGGCAATTTCTAAGAATCATTAGCCCGAGATGACAAAAATAAACGGGTGTTTTAAGAGGATTTATGCAGAGGGCAGCTTTGAAGAATAGATTGGGGTGGGGGAAGAAGAAAAGACACCTGGAAAGTTTTTAGGGCGTGAAAGGAAAGGTATGCAGGACTTGAAGAGGGGAAAGTAATGCCATAAGACGGGGAGATGTGGGAGAAGCTCACCTGGTAGGAGCTGGTGATATCCTGGCTATTAGGCAGCACCAGAAGTTGAAGGTTTGTATTAGTAGTACTGAGCCTCCCGCCCGGCTGGTGTAGCTCAGAGGTTGAGTGTTGACCTATAAACCAGGAGGTCATGGTTTGATTCCTGGTCAGGGCACATGCCCAGGTTGCAGGCTTGATCCCCAATAGGCATGCAAGAGGCAGCTGGTCAATGATTTTCTCTCATCATTGATGTTTCTATTTCTCCCTCTCTCTTCCTCTCTGAAATCAGTAAAAATATAGTTTTTAAAAAATAGTACTGACCTTCCTAGGAAAAAAAGTCAGACTAAAAAAGCAAGGTGGGGCAAAATGTTGGCCTTAGAATGCCGGGTTTGAGGTACCCAGGAAGGACACAGACAGATGTCCACCAAGGAAATTGGACATCTAGAAGTGGAAATGAGATAACTCTTGCCTGCAGGATGGAGTTGTTGGCATAGAAGTGGTAACATTCTGTTAGTGGGTAGAAATCACTCAAAGAGAACTTGGATACAGAAGAAGAGGGCCAGTGTCCCAACTGGAGGATATGTTCATGGGTGGGGGAGAGGAGGAGTTCATCGGAAAGCATAGAGGCTTTGGAGGCAGAGGTCGGTGACAGACTAGTTGTGTGACCTTGGGCAGTTTGTTTTTTACCTCTGATGCTCAGTTATGTTACCTGTAATATGGTCTGATAATACTTAACCTTTCAGAGTTCTGTTGAGAATTAAGGTGACAAAAAGGACCCAGCAAGGTGTTAGGGGTTCATTAGTATTCAGGAGTGGGAGGTTAGTCTGATTTAGTGAACCTGTCAGATTGATCTATAGTATCAGTGAGTGCAGGCATCCAGTTGTTTTTGTGTTTTGTTTGTTTGTGTGTTTATTTTTTGGTTAATCCTCACCTGAGGATATTTTTTCCATTGCTTTTCAGAGAGTAGAAGGGAGGGAGGGAGGGGGAGAGGGAAAAAAACATCAACCACTGGTTGCCTCCTGCACATGCTCAGGTGGGGTGGGGAGCGAACTGCAACCAAGGAATATTGTGTGTGGGGTAAGAAGAATCTTTTGAAAATTTGCCCATTATGAAAAAAGGTAAAAGAGATACGGGAGAAGGTCATTGATACAAATTTAAATCATTTATTTATAATACTAATATTTATGAGAACTGTGTGTACCAAAAACTTTTTTTTTTTTTTGAGAAACGTAACACTTTTGATACATGAAATAAATACTCCAGTCCATGAAAGGTACAAACTTGACATTGGAGAGGAGGCGGCAGGGGCCCAAAACTCTTATGTACTTTTTATGCATTATCTCCTACACACAACCAACCCTCTTATTAACTATTACCCTCAATTTACAGGTGCAGCTTAGGGGGTAAAATGATTTACCCCAGTTATTAGTGTAGTGGTGGTGTCAACATAAAAATGGCCAAACCTGTAGAGAATTTTCACAAAAATTGATTTGAGCCAAAAAGAGACTATACCTGGAAGCAGGCATATCGGGCCGAGAGAGATCAACGCTTTGGAGAATTGCCATTTGCTGTTTCTTTTCCGAATTTTGAGAGTAAGAAGGGAATGTAAGGAAGATTACAGGGCAGTTAAGATTATGTGCTGTCTTCAGGGTGGTCATGTGGATTGGATTGCAGGGTAGTAAAGATTGTGCGCTCTCTGGAGGATAGTTTATTTCAAAGGTGTGGTAACCTAGATCCACAGAAACAATGGGCAGGGCTTGCTTAAGGCAAAGATAAATCTTTTACTAAAGAAGTAATGTGTTTGGGACGTGACTACCCACCATGACCTTCCCACTTAGGAATTTATGATCAGATCACCTTGTGAGGTTACTTTCCATAGAATATCCCTTTTTTTGTCCACACCAGCCACGAAATATCAAACAAGAAGTGTCTTGAAGACAATGTGGTCATCTGACCACCTTCACCTGATTTCTCTAATTTTTTTAAAATCTCTCTTTGTTCCCCTCACTGTGAAAAAAATTTTTTTCCTTTGATTTTTGGTGGGGTTTTGTTTGTTTATTTATTTCACTGTGAAGATTTTATCAAAGCATATTTGTGGGTTGCGTTCTTGACTAAGATGAATCATCCTGCTTATTCGGTTGGTGTGCGAGATTCTGAGGCTTCCAGCCAAACTCACCTGTTTTCGGGAAGAAGGAGCTTAACCTCTTAACCTGTGTAACCATAGCCAGATGACTGGGAGGACGTGAGGGATGGGAGCTGCCTGCCTGCCGCCCCATTCACATGCTGAGCAGGCAGGCTCAGCTGCCTGGTGAGGGCTTCCTCTAAGAGGGCAATCCTGCCACCTCCTGGTTGGTGCTGGGAAAGTGGAATTACAGTTGCCATTATATTTAAGGAATCATGGATGGAATATTTAAGGACTCATGGATGGAACTGTCTGTGCTGAATGGAACTGTGATGTTCAACACATAGTTTATGCATTTTTCAAAACCTGTAAAATTATACACCATAAATTTTACTGTATATAGTGTTTGTTGGTTGGTTTGTCTGTTTTTTAAAGTAACCTGCGTATGGGAGGAAATGCAGACTGTGACAAACAAATCTAACTGAAGGGAATGGGAAGAAAGGAGCTGACCTTGATAAAGCAGTGTTTTGGTTTTATGCTGTAAGGTTGAAGACAAAAAGAACTGCATACAAACGAAGCACCCTACTTTGCAAATTTGTTTCTCTCGCTTTATTGGGGAACTAGAATTGAACTGACAAGTAAATAAATATGTTGTAGATAATGAGAGTCAGGTTTCTCACAAAAAAGAAGTGATAAATCAGGAAAGGGGAGGGATAGAATGAAACCTCGGGTGCCAGATTGAAATCAGAGGGATCCATATGGACTCATGCTTAGGTGGACTGATAAAAATAAAGAGAGAAAGTGTGTAGATACATAAGTTGGTATACTTATATATAGCTGTCCATTGAAAGTGGCTAATGAGCATGCCTGGTCTGGTTTCTAAATATCAATAGAAGGAATCCTTGGAGAATTGATTGATTCTAGGACTGAGGCAGGGAAAATGTAAGGTGAGTCTGGAGGGGTCTTGGCCAGGTAGTTTAGTGGTTAGAGCATTAAACGAGGGCTCCCAGACAACCAGACATGATTCTAACATAGGCCATGTATGTTTTTTTCTCCAAATTCACAGCAGGAAAGATTATGTAGCCTCCATTTCACAGATGAAGTTACTAAGGCTCCAGCAAAGTTGAGAATGGGATCTTAGTTTTTTAGCTCCTGTGTTTGGAGGAAAGGGGGTGGGGAGAGGGAAGGATTAGTTCCTGAATACCTACTTTATAAACCAGGCTCTATGCTTGGTTCTTGAGCTGAATTGTTTTATATATAATCTTTACAATAGCCCATAAAACAAGCCCCTCTTTATTCTTCAGTAAATTTTATTTATTCTGAAGTGTTATTTATTCAGAGGTGTGAAGAAATTTGTCTATATGTACAGACAAGGCAGAAACAGGATTAGACCCAAACTTGTCTAATTCTGTAGTGTATAATCTGAGGATACCAAGAATGACATCTGCTTTAAGGAAAACGAACTTCCTGTCAGCTTTTCAGTTACCACAGGTGCTGTTTTGACTCAAGTCCTCACCTTTTGAGGCAACCAAACCCACTCTAAGGGCTCTCTACATTCTTCATGGTCATTTTTTTTCAAGTAGGTATATTCCAGCAATGCTTGTTGTCATATGATGCCATTAGTTTATCCTCTTGCTCCCTCCACAGTGGCCATCACAGATTTTTAAAAAATGGCAGCCTGACCTCATCCCTTCCCTGCATTCTGTCATCCTCAGGCTCCTCTGCTAAAGGGCACACTCTCAGCCTGGCATTCAAGGCTCTCTGTGATCTGGCCTCAGTTGGCCTCTCCAGCTTCCTCTCTTGCTACTCTTCTCTCTCTGTCTCTCTCTCCTCATCCATCCAGATTGAACCACTGGAAATTCTCAGAAAGAGGCCTCCGTGCTTACTTGCAGCTTGCAGCTTTTCTGTGCACTGTTCACGCAGCGTGGAGACCGTTTCCCTGCCTGCAGAAATCCTGATCATCTGTTAAGATTCAGTTATGAAGTTGTCTTTTTTTAGGAAGCTTTTCCAGACACCAGAGGCTTTCTATAATTGCAAATTAGAAGTTTCTTCTTTGTGCCCCCATACTAAGTGCTCCATCATTGATGATAGTAATAGCCTTAGTAGTTGTAATTCTTAATGAGGTTAGTGCTATTTAAAGGATACCTTTTATAGTTAGAAAATGCTAAAAGCCCTGGCTGGTTTGGCTCAGTAGATACAGCATTGGCCTACGACTGAAGGGTCCTGGGTTCGATTCCACTCAAGGGCACATGCTCAGGTTGCTGGCTCAATCCCCAGTAGGGGGCATGCAGGAGGCAGCCGATGGATGATTCTCTCTCATCATTGATGTTTCTATTTCTCCCTTCCTCTCTGAAATCAATAAAAATGTTTTTTGGAAAAAAGAAAATACTAAATAACTTTTTCCTTTGGTTGAATTGCCTGGGTGGAAAATCAATGGCAAGGGAACTCTACTGATTGCCTTCATAGAAAGGAATGATGAAAGTCAATATTCTGATTATTTTTTTTAAGTAAATAAAAAAATGCATTCTTCTCATTCAACAAATTAGACTCAAACTTACACTGGAAATAAACAATATTTAAGAATGAAAATATTCTATTCTGTCCTGAATTACCAAAGTCTTCAGATGCATCATCCTAATAGAATATTTGTAACTGTGGGACTATTAAGAATGCAGTCACGTTGGTTGAGCATATTGAATGTAGAAAGGATATATAGTGTGTACCCAGCACTTTGGGGGCCCAGAAGTATCTGCTGCCTATGAGGTAGCCTGGAATAAGAGTATGTGCTCTGAGGCCAGAAAGACCTGTGTTTTCATCTTGGCTTCACTACTTACTGCCCTGTGCTTTTGGCTAAAGAGGTTCTCTTTTAGTGCCTAGACTGCTGTGGGCATGCTCTCACTCTCTCGCTTGTGTTTCCTTTCAGCAATCAGAGAAGATGGCATGCCTGGAGGCCGGAATAAGAGCATCGGGCCAGTCCAGGTGAGTTCTAGGTCACTCTGATCCGTCCTGGAAGCCCAGGGTTCCAGATGCTTACCTTGATCCTCTCATCTGCTACTGGGATTGTGGGTTCATATGGTAGTTCTGCTTTTAATTTTTTTAAGAAACCTCTAATACCATGTTCCATAATGGCCACATCATTTTTACATTCCCACCCTGCCATGCATGAGGGTTCCAATTTTCCACATCCTATCCAGCATATATTTCCTATTTTTTCTTTCTTTCTGATAATGGCTATCTTGATAGGTATGCAGTGATAGCTCATTGAGATTTTGATTTGCATTTCAAATCATGTTGAACATCTTTTCATATACCTATTAGCTGTTTGTATGCTTTCTTTGGAGAAATGTCTATTAACATCTTTTGACCATTTTTAAGACAGGTTATTTGTTGTTGTTTTTTACTTTGAGTTGCAGGAATTCCCTATGTATCTTGGATATTAGTCCTTTATCAGATATATGGCTTGCAAGTATTATCTGTCATTCTGTAGGTTGTTCGCTCTGTTGACTGTTTCCTTTACTTTGCTAAAGTATTTTAGTTTGACGTAATCCCATTTACCTATTTTTGGTTTTGTTGATTATGTTTTTGGTGCCATATTCAACTGGCCGGATAATTCAGTTGGTTAGAGTGTCATTCCAATACACCAAGGTTTTGGGTTTGATCATTGGTCAGGGTACTACAGGAATCAATTAATGAATGCATAAGTATGTGAAACTGATGTTTCTCTCTTCTCCTTCTCCTTCGCTTCCTCTCTCAAATCAATTGAAAAGTATTACCAAGAAGCTTTTTCTTTGTGCTTTTTCAAAAGTTTTATATTTTCAGGTCTTATATTTAAATCTTTAATTCATGTTGAGCTGACTTTTATGTATGATGAGATTCTAATTTCATGCTTTTGCTTATGGATATTCAGTCTACCTGACACTTGTGGAAGGGACTATCCTTTCCCCATTGTGTAGTCTTGGCATTTTTGTCAAAGATCTTTTGACCATACCCCGAGTGACCAGATTATTATGATCTCTAAACACATAACAATCTGGCCACTCTGTGTGTGTGTGTGTGTGTGTGTGTGTGTGTGTGTGTGTGTAGGCCCAGGGCATGAATTCGTGCATGGTTGGGGTCAGGCCTGCCTGCTGGCTGAACTCCTGATCAAGGAGACAATTTGCATATTAGCCTTTTATTATATAGGATATACACTGAATGGCCAGATTATTATGCATTCAGCAGTCATAATAATCTGGCCACTCAGTGTATATGCATGGATTATTTTAGTGCTCTCTTCTCTGTTCCCATAGGATGCCTGTCCTTATGCCAGTATTATACTCTTTTGGTTACCTTTGCAATATGTTTTGAAATGAGGAATGAAAGGCCTTTCTAGCTATGTTGTTTGGGTTCTTTGGACTTCCATAAGAATTTAAGAGTGTTTTTTCTATTTCTGCAAAAAAACTGTTGGGATTTTGATAGGGATTGCATGGAATCTAGTAAGCCTTTCAATCTATGAGCAGAGGATGTCTTTTCATTTACTGATGTTTTTAATTTCTTTCACGGTATTTAATTTCTTTCAACAGTGTGCAGGCTTTTCACCTCTTTAGTTAAGTTTATTCCTAAGTAGTTTATTCTTTTGATACTCTTGTAAGTGAGATTATTTTCTTAATTTCCTTTTGGACAATTCATTATTAGTGTAAAAGTGCAACTGATTTTTGTATGTTGATTTTGTATCCTGCAACTTTGCTGAATTTTTTTTACTAGTTCTAACAGGTTTTTGGTGGAATCTTTAGGGTTTTCTACCTAAAATATAATGTTATCTGTAAACAGAGATAATTTTACTTCTTCCTTTTTGATTTAGATGTCTTTTATTTCTTTTTCTTGCCTAGTTGTCCTGCTAGGACTTCCAGTGCCATGTTGAATAGAAATATTAAGAGTGGGTATACTTGCCTTGATCCTGATCTTAGAGGGAAAGCTTTCAGTTTTTCACATTGTGTATGAGGTTAAGTGTGGGCGAGTACCCTGTGTGGTTCTCCTTCCACCTCCAAACTCTATTTAGAATCAGAGGAACGGATGTTCGAGAAACCTATTTCATCTCTCACTGCATTTGACTTTTTGATACTGGGCATATAATTTTCCTTTTACTCTTTCACTGTTTCGAGGGTGTGTTAGAGAGAGAGAGCTGTGATTTCCAAGTTCTTAACTGTGTTTAAACATAATTAAAAATAAGGGATGGAATTTTCATTTATTGAGCACCTGTTATGTACCCATACTTTATAACTTATCTTAGATTAACCTCCCAAGTCTATCTGACTCAAACCTGCATATTTCTCTGCCCCAGCACTCCGTGAGGGAACCCTGAGCTATGAGGAAGGTTGTATTATCTGTAGTACCTGCTAAAGAGCGAGCTAGGGCTTGGAGAACTTAAGTGACTTGCCCAGCAGTAAGTCAAATTGCAGATGAGATGTGAACCCAGCTTCAAGCACTCCCAACATGTTCCATCACCTGTTTAATGCATCAGTGATTTCCCAGTGTCCCCTGGAAGAGTTGGGTGCAGGCTGACCTTGACTTCCAGCTGGAATAAGCTGATGTTACCAGGACTGGCCCTTTCTACCCAGCTCAAGTTATTCCATGCCCAGCACACTCTGTTCTTGCTCTCACACCATCACTGAGACTGCTTCCGTCAGGGCCTCAGTTTGATGGCACCATCTGTCTTCACATGTCTTAAAAAATGATAACAAACAGTGATTTCAGTGTTCTAAGGACCATAAGAGAAAAGGTTTTGGGGTTTTTTTGTGTGTGTGCAACATGTGACTGAATAAAGAAAGACAACCCCTCCAATTCAATATGCAATCCAAGCCATTTGAGACCACTCACTCAACTTGTACACCAGTTAAATGTTTCTTGTTTTCCCTCCAATGTGTGCTAGCTGGCTTTCACTTCTAAATGCCACCTGTAGTTATGATCAGAACAGCTCAGAGTTTCCTTTACAGGCTCCTGGAGCAAACAATTACGTGCATATGCAAAACCGGTTTGGTTCAGTGGATAGAGCGTTGGCCTGTGTACTGAAAGGTCCCAGGTTCGATTCCGGTCAAGGGCATGTACCTTGGTTGCGGGCACATACCCAGTAGGGGCCGTGCAGGAGGCAGCTGATCGATGTCTCTCTCTCAACCATGTTTCTAACACTAGCCCTCTCCCTCCCTCTCTGTAAAAAATCAATAAAATATATTTTTTTAAAAAAGAATTATGTGCGTATGAGTTAGACAGACTTAGGAGACAGTGCCCTCCTATTCTTTTCATAAGAACAAGAAATAAAAATTCATCTGGCCCTTCCTCCTCAGCACTCACGCTCCTTCTGCATGGCAAGGTTAGCCAGTTGGTGTAGACACTTTATAGAGTGTTTATTTACTCCCTGTATGGGGTAGCAGCTAGAACACTGGACTGAATATGTGGAGATTTTGGCCTCTTCCTCAAACTCCTGACCAAACATGGGCATGCCAGTGATCTTGGGCAAATCAATTCATTTATCTCAGCTTTCTTACTAAGAAAATCGTGTGAAGGTTTGTGGTCAATATTTAATAAGTGAGCACTTGTTCAATTATCCATCATGCATTTATTGAGTACTTAGTTATGTTTTTAAAATATATTTTGTTGACTTTTTACAGAGAGGAAGGGAGAGGGATAGAGAGTTAGAAACACCGATGAGAGAGAAACATCGATCAGCTGCCTCCTGAACACCTCCTACTGGGGATGTGCCCGCAATCAAGGTACATACCCTTGACTGGAATCAAACCTGGGACCCTTTAGTCCACAGGCCGATGCTCTAACCACTGAACAAACCAGTAAAGGCTAGTTATTTTTATTTTAAATCCTGTCATAGTCTTAGGTCTTGTAGAGGATATTTTTATGCCTCATTGCCATAAATGCTATAAAAATAACACTAATGATTAAGATATCATTTCAGTCTTCCATAATTACTGCTATGGGATAGGCCAGTGGCTCGCAAACCGTGATTTGCCGCTCTGTTGACTAATGAGTTTGCCGACCACTGGGCTAGGCCCTTTTCTAAACATGTGATCGTGTATTAACTTATTTAGTCTTCACATCAAACATATGAGATAGATACTATTATTCTCTCTGCCATATATATATTATTTGAACCTAAAATTTTAGGTTCTAATAATTAAATGACTTGCCCAAGATTGTACAACTAGAAAGTGGCAGAGGTAGAAACTGGATTAGAACAATGGTGGTCTCACTCTAGGATTCATACTCTTAACCATTATGCTATTCAAACCCTCTCTCAGAATGCATGGAATTACGAGTGGACAGAAAAAGGATCTAAAATTTTGTCTAGGTGTAGTGATAGAAGGGTTCACAAAGAAAGTGACATTTGAGTTGGGTCCTCAAGGGGAAATAATACTTTATTATTGAAGAGGGGCAATTCAGAGGTAGGAAAGAATAGACTCGAGGACGAAGAGGAATGATGAAGAACCTAGAGGCTTTATGGCTTGAGAGAGGTAAACAAGCAAGAGGAAGGCTATGGGGCCATGGTGCTGGGAAGCAAGCAACCAATCCATGCTAGATTCAGGAGCAGCCTGGAGTATGGGGGTAGCGGGAAGGGTATCTGGGTTTCTCTTTAGTAGAAGAAGGTTTGGGAATCCCATGAAGTTGAAATAAGTTCTCAGTCTTGAAGGAACAGAAGGAATCCTGAACACCCAATCTAACATGTATCAATTCCTTGTCAAAGATATCAGAGGAAGAGATTGAAAGGATCATGTCTGGGCAGGAATTTGAGGAAGAGGCCAATCACTGGAGCAACCATGGTGACAGCGACCACAGTTCCCCTGGGAACAGGGCTTCAGAGAGCAACCAGCCTTCACCGGGCTCTACTATGTCCTCCAGGTGAGCTTCATCCCAGCAGCATCTAGAGATCGCCCAGAGAATGGACCCACTAGTGACCATCTGTGCTGGGTATTCCTGCCAGCCTGTCAGCCACTGTATTCTTACCCCTCAGTCTTTTGGGGTAAGGTTCATCATTTCACAACCCATTTCTGCTAAGGACTTTGAAAATGTCGGGTCTCTTCTGCAGAGAGAAAGTGCTGTAGTTGTAACCTGGGTGCATACATTCTTTACCTAACAGCGTAACATTTTAAATGGAGCTATTTTCTCTCATTTACTTTATCACTGAAATAAAACAAGCCACACTGACAATACTAAATTAAGTTATAATTTCTCTGTCTCTGCAAGAGTGAAGCTTTTTCACTTTATACATTTTAAGAAACAGGGAAAACTTTTTAACCTAGTTTGGTTAAAACTTGCTGTTGTTATGGAATACCAGTTTGGAGAGTTTGGGTTCAATAATGGTACCTTAAGTTAGTTGTTAGGTGTGAAATATAGCTATCAGCTACCAGAGAAGGCTTTCTTTCCCCAGCATCTCTCTTACAGAAAAGGGATTAACAAACTGTCTCTAAAAGCCAGGCAGTAACTATTTTAGGCTTCGCAGGTCTACGGTCTGGGCTCAACTGTGCCATCATAGTGCAAAAACAGCCAGAGACAGTATGTCAGTGAATGAGCGGCTTTCTCTCAGTCAGACTTAATTTTCCAAAACAGGCCCTGGGCAGCAGTGTGCTGATCCTGTTACAGTAGGTGCATCTAAGTAAAGTTATAGGATTTTTTATAAATTCGTTGAGAGTGGCTAGATTTCTCCAAAAATAGGGAAAAGAAAGATAAGAATCTGCCTTTCTCGTCATATTATAACCTTTATTCATTCAGTTGTTCCTTCCTTTGAATGTTTGGGGAGTTGTTGCCACATGCCAGATTTGTTTGCTAAGTGATTGGATTTGGTTTGTGGCCTGGCAAGGCACATTAGCCTGTCTCTTCTTCAGTTTTCTTAGCAGCAAAAACCAAAATACCCACCTTTATCATCATAGCCTGTGGTAAAGAATCTCTAACTGTGACTCCTGTATGGATAATTCATTTAGCCAATATTTACTCAGTATCTACTTTGCCAGGTCCTGGGTGACCAAGGGTAACCTATACTTAGACACAGTCGTGAGTCCCTGTCTAGTAGAGGAGAGGTGCTTGTAACCATTCATTATGTCCCCGGCTTGATGGGGACAGGCTGCATGGCCAGAGAACAGCTGAGGCACCTTCTGGCTCCTTCCCTTTGCGTGGGAAGCAGACCAACCCTGCCAGGTTCTGACTGACACGAGACTTCTCTCTCCAGTAGGTCTGTGGAACTAAATGGATTCATGGCGTTCAGGGAGCAGTACATGGGGATGTCTGTGCCTCCACACTATCAATACATACCGCACCTTTTTAGCTATTCTGCCCACTCGCCACTTCTGCCCCCACAAGCTCGCAGCCTGGATCCCCAGTCATACAGTCTGATTCACCAGCTGGTGTCAGCTGAGGACCTGGAGCCACTGGGCACGCCCATGTTGATCGAAGATGGGTGAGTGAGCCCTGCCCTGGTTAGCCCTTGCAGCTTCAAAATGCTTCCTACCCTACATCCACCTTCCTCCCTGCCTGCTTTGTCCCAGGCTTCAGAATAGGAAGCGTCTTAGAATTGGGGTCACTTATCAATCCCTGGGGAATTAGGAATAAAGGGTTTTTGTTTCTGCTTAGGCCTAGATAAGCCAGGCCCTGGAATGGGTCTGAGCACTTCTGAGCAAGAGATGAGCTGTAATTCTGGGTATAATCATACATCAAGTCTAGGCTCCTTCGCCAGACACGGAAGGCACGAACTGGTTATAGCCTGTCTGCATCCCTAGCCCAAATACCCATGGAGCCTGGTGCCATGTGCTCTGCAGGCCTGCGGGGATGGAAGAAAATACTTTCACTCCTCTGTCGGCTCTACCTGAGTAGATAATAGTTCAGCCTTTAGGCTACCCATTGCTGTTCCCATTACTCCTTTGGCCTGGAGCATATGCCGTTTGAGTATTTCCAAGCTCAGAAACCCTCCGGAAGGTATCCTGAGATTTCTTAAGCTAGTCTCTAATTTCAAAGGGGAAATTCAAATCTCCCTAGAAGAAGGCCACACAAGAGCTTTATAAATCTGGACATGGGGGAGAGTCACGCGAAGGGGCCTTGAGAGAAAGTACAGAGACCCCTTGTCATCCAGTCCAGAGCTGAGAAATGCCCTGCTCTTTCCCTCCTGCCGTAGCTTAGGGCTTAGCAGCTCTTGACTCTAGTGCCTGAACTCTCACCACCAGGGGGTGCAGTGAGAGCAGGAAAAGCTCTGAGTGTTCTTGTCTCTCCCAGCCATGGGGCCCCAGGCTCATTTTTCTGCCAGACATTGTATTGGGTGGCCACCACATTCCCCTAATGGAGCTGGAGCCCTCACTACCAACACTAGCGCAAGAGTGCCTGGGAATTTTCTCCAACGCATGAAGCATTAGTAGACGCCAACATTAAAGGTCATAATCCCTGATTACTGCACGCATTTCTAAGCCTCCGTTCCCCTCAGCAACCTTTTCTCACAAACCCGCCTCTCTGGCCCCGAGTTTGCTGCTGGCCCCAGTCCTGCCCCTTTATCAGACTGCACTGAAAGGAGCTGGAGATCCATGGTGATAGGCAAGGAGCCCACTGCCAAAACCCCTTTGTGCCCCCTGCCGGCCTGGGAGCGGTACCTGGGGCTATCTGTGCCTCCGCACTATCAATACATCCCGCACCTTTGTAGCTTTTCTGCCCTAGGAGTGTCTTCCTCCTGTGCCCCTGTCCTCAGCCTCTGGCCACCGGAAGTGACTGCCCCCTGTCTCCACGCCTTAGATATGCTGTGACCCAGGCGGAGCTGTTTGCCCTGCTCTGCCGCCTGGCTGACGAGCTGCTCTTTAGGCAGATTGCCTGGATCAAGAAGCTGCCTTTCTTCTGCGAGCTCTCAATCAAGGATTACACGTGCCTGCTGAGCTCTACGTGGCAGGAACTGATCCTGCTGTCCTCCCTCACCGTCTACAGCAAGCAGATCTTCGGGGAGCTGGCTGATGTCACTGCCAAGTATTCGCCCTCCGACGAAGAATTACACAGGTGAGGGCTGCTGGGAGCAGTTCCCAAGCAACCAAAGCATTGTCATCCCTGCAAGGCAGGAGGCTTGCCCGGCACTCCAGAGGATGAGCATGAAAGCCCGACTCTGCCGCTGACTGGCTTTGTGACCTTGGTCAAGTCTCTCATCCTCGGGTCCTGAATTTATAGAATAGGGCAGTGGTTCTCAACCTTTCTAATGCTGCGACCATTTAATACAGTTCCTCGTGTTGTGGTGAATCGTAATGTAAAATATCTGTGTTTTCTGATGGTCTTAGGCGACCCTGCTAGTGGTTCTCAACCTGTGGGTCACTGCTATAGAGCCTAAGACTATCAGAAAACAGGTCACGACCCACAGGTTGAGAACCGCTGGAATAGGGTGGTCATACAAATAACAAATGGGATAATAACAGTTTCCCCACAAGGTAGTTCTGAGGAATCAATGATATTGTGCAGCAAAGCTTAGCAGAGGGCTAAGTTAGTGTTGTTATCACATCTGGATTACTGAGGTAAGATCATGTATCTGGGAGAAACAAAAATCTAAACTTTGCTTATAAAGTGAGAGGCTCTGAGTTATCATTTACAATCAGAGAGTGAGACCTACCGTGTGCCAGGCACTGGGCTTGGTACTTTATATGATTGTCTTCCATGTTCGTCACAGCCTGCAGCATGATAGGTATGGTTATGGCTGTTTTGTAGATGAGAAAACTAAAGTTCAGAGAGACCTGCCCTTGAAGGTTTTGGGTTTGAATCCTGAGCCTGGATTTGAACCCATCCCTGTGCAAAGCTTAGGTTCTTTTACTGCCTTTGAGATGCAGTGAGATGAGAAGAGCATGGGGCTAGAAGACTGTTGGTTCACCTCAGTGTTTTCTAGCATGAAGTCTCATCCCAGCTAGCCAGGATCCTCCTAACCTCCCTGTGTAGAGCAGGTCTTTTACTTACTCTGGAGACCTGGATCATGTGGTAACACTCAAAATCAGAACAAGTGATCTGTTGATACACCTTTCTGGCTTATTAGTTTATCCATATGAAAAATAAAGCTTAAAAAGACATGTTAATAATTCACCTTTATTGGACAATCATATAATAAAACCCTAATATGTAAATCGACCGAAGGGTGGAATGACTGGTTGCTATGATGCACACTGACCACCAGGGGCAGATGCTCAACTCAGGAGCTGCCCCTTGGTGGTCAGTGTGCTCCCACAGGGAGAGCACCGCTCAGCCAGAAGCCAGCGGTGGTGGCGGGAGCCTCTCCTGCCTCCGCTGCAGGCGGCAGTAAGGAGCAAGGGGTCCTGGACTGTGAGAGCCCCAGACTGTGAGAGGGATGTCTTGTCTGGGCTAAGCTGGCAGGCGGACATCCCCCAAGGGGTCCCAGACTACGAGAGGGTGCAGGCTGGTCTGAGGGACCTCATCCACTCTCCCCACCCCCATCCCATGCATGAATTTCTAGTTTAAAATAATGGAGGTCATAGGATTCCAGAGCACCAAGAAAGAGGAAAGAAAAGATGTCCTCATCAATGAAAGCTGGAGAGGGTAGAGTTCCAGTCCCCACACTTTTCTACACAGGACTGGGGTACACCTCCTCTGGCAAAAAGACAAGCTGAGCCTTAGGCTGGAAGCAAAGCTCCAACCCCCTCAAGCCCTGTGCACAGCAGAGGGAGGGAGTGTTGACTGTCTCCCTGTTTTCTAATAGTTCCTTTTTAGTGATGCTCCTGGCTTCAGGATGATCTATAAATGGCATAGTTTTGAACCCAGCTGACACTTTGTCCTGTAAAAAGATACATCTGATTTTGCAAATGACCTAACCCCTTGTCTTGAGCCTCTAATTCATTGTTTCCAGCAGATTCCTATCTCCTGCTCTGTAACTTGGGGCTGACTGAGTGTTTGGATAGCAGTTAGTCCGCTCTAATATATCAGGGTTTGCAGAGCTGGCCAAGCAAGCCCTGTCCCCTGTTTGTCTGGAATCCACCGGTGCATTCTGGGATTGCCTACCAAGTCAGTCTGTGGGGTCTACTTCCTTACAATGATGGGTATGCAGGTAGGCAGGGATCCCTGATCATGTAGGACTCTCTGTGGCTTTGAGCTTCATAAGGCACTGCATCCAATTCCTTGTACCCAAGAGTAAGGCAGGGGCCGGTGACAGCTGAGTTAGTGAGGAAATGTGTATTTCCTAGGAAGCCTCCTTACCAAGGAGAATCTAGAGCTACATTGTCCAATAGTAGTAGCTGCTAATCTTAGGTGGCTTTTTAAACTTAAGTTCATTAAAATTAAAAAGTCAACTCCTTTGTTGCACTAGTTACAATTTCAAGTGCTCAATAGCCACATGTTGTTGCCAGTGGCTGTTATTTTGGACAGTGCAAATACAGCCTATTTCCGTCACCACGGAAAGTTCTGTTGAACAAGGCCGACTCGAATTCATGTTGCTGCTGAACTCTCAGGTGGGTTCGAGGATAAGAAATAGATTTGTTGTTAGGATTCTTACTCAGTTATGGAAGCCTTCAGTGGAAAGATTCTAGTTAAACTGCAACATGTTAGTTCTGATTCCACGCCCATTTACTGAGAACCTACTGTGTATTGGGGGAGGAGTGTGAGAATTATAGATGACGCAGACGTGGTTTCAGACTCTGAGATGAGAGCCCTATTCTTGGTGTAGAGCAGTGGTTCTCAACCTTTTTAATGCTGCGACCCTTTAAGACAGCTCCTCATGTTGTGGTGACCCCCAACCATAAAATTATTTTCGTTGCTACTTCATAACTAATTTTGCTACTGTTAATGAATCGCAAGTAGCTGTGTTTTCCGAAGGTCTTAGGCTCTATAGCAGCGGTTCTCAACCTGTGGGTCGCCTATGACCATTGGAAAACACAGATATTTACATTACGATTCATTAACAGTAGCAAAATTACAGTTATGAAGTACAACAAAAATAATTTTATGGTTGGGGGTCACCACAGCATGAGGACTGTATTAAAGGGTCGCGGCATTAAAAAGGTTGAGAACCACTGGTGTGGAGTGTTGGGAGACACAGATTCTGTCTACAGTCTCAGGTGATATTGGTGGAGTTTGATGGGCAAGTGAAGATAGTGTACAAGCATAGACTAGGATTCCAGAGAACCAAGAAAGAGGGAAGAAAAGATTTCCTCATCAGTGAAAGCTGGAGAGGGTTCCAGTTCCCACACTTTGCTACACAAGACTGGGGTGCATCTCCCTCTGGGGCACACAATCACATGACAAAAAGACAAGCTGAGACTTAGGCTAGAAGCAAAGATAGGATTCTGTAGGGAGTAAGTTCCTCTACTTGATTTATCAAAGAATGCTTCAGAAGAAAAGACATTTGGGCTGCATCTTTAAGTGTGATTTTTCTTGGTAGATTATAGAGAATAGGAAGAAGGCAGGAGAGTAAAGTCCTATAAGTTGAGATCCTGGATAGTTGCTTTGTGCAGGGAACCAAAAGCAACTATCCTGTGGATTAGGGTATAGAGAGAATGTATGAGACATAGAGGAGTGAGGGAAGAAATGACTGGAAAGAAAGGTACAGAAAAGACGGGTCATAAAGATGCTCAAGTGTCAATCTAAAGAATTTGGATTTTATTGTGCAAATGGTTAGTATTAAGTCCTAGGATACTTTTTTTTTAGACCACCAAAATTTTGGTTGCCTCCCCCCAAAAAAATGGGAGAGAAAGAGAGAGAGAGAGTCATAGGATACCTTTAAGTGGAGTAATTACATGGCCAGGTTGCATTTTAGGAAGCTCGGTGGCTGTAACGCCCGGGATGGATTGCTATGGAAAGGCCATAGGACGCTGGCTGGGTGTAGGCTGTTTCTCGGCCCAGGTAAAAGAAAGCAAGGCCTGGACGAGGCAGCAGGGTCTATGGGAATAGAGAGGGCAGCCCAGAGTCAGGAAATGGCGAGAGAGAAAGTCATTGAGACATCAGTGAGAGGAAAGGTTGGGGATGCTGCCAGTCTCTTAGCCAAGATGAGGGCGCCTGAGGCCAACAGGCAGAGAGATGAGCCACTCTGAGTTTGATTTGGGGTCTGTTGAATCTGAGATGCATGTGGAACTGCCCAAGTGGTCAGAGGAAATGGAGCCCCAAGAACCTCTGGAATCAAGTTCATCATGGGAAAGCAGCCCCCTCTCTGCTAGAAACCCAGGGTGTGGCATTTATAATTGGCCATAGCTCTTTCCTACCTTGCCAGCTTCTGTGCTATCCCACTCCCCCAAAATGCCTTTACTCTTGCACAACTTGAGTGCAAGTTGAGTTCCCGCTGTCATGAAAAGGCTTTTCCCAGATGATGCATGGCCAGCTCCTTTTCTCTTCTCCAATATTGAATCAAATTTATGGTGCCCATTTTCCTTAATCAGGCCGTTATCAGACAGGGAGCCTGGGCGAATTTGATTTAGAGCAGATTGTAGCACCAGCCCGTGACTGCTCCTGGCCCCAATCAAGACTCCTTCACTCTCACGAGAAGACGTCTTGCACGAGATGGGCCTTAATGGGCGCTGTATCTCACTCATGAGCACTAGCGGCCCCTCCCGGATTCCCTGCTCAGACCCTGGCTATACGATTCAGGAAACACCCAACTTTTCTTTTTGCTGTGATCATGGGAGCGCTGATGCGGATGCTGTTAATAATGGTAATAGTTAAGAATTATAGGCTGTTGATTGTGCCAAATTCTACCTTGCGTGCTTTACAAACATATGTTAGTCTTCACCCCACCCTAAGAGGCTGCACCAATATTATTCATTCTTCAGGTGAGGAGCATGAAGTTCAGAGAGGCGAAAACTCGAGGCTAGGAAGCTAGAGAGAGCTGGAGTTGAGATTTTTGCCTAAATTGGTTGTGCTCCAAAGCCCAGGCTCTTTGCCATTCCCCTGTACTAAATTCATTAACCTTCTCTCGAAAGTGTGCCTTTCTGGGGTGTGTCCTGGAGCTACAGACTTACTTTTAGTCCGTGTGGGTGCTCAGAGGCAGTTCCTCTAGGGTTGTGGCCGGTGACTGCTCCTGGGAGTTAGGTGCATGCAGATGAATGAAAAAGACAGCTGGCCTCTCCGCCCCTTCGTGGGACATAACTTATATTGTGTCAGCTTCGATTGCTGGCTGAATGGTCCAGTGGTTTGGGGGATCCTGCAGGAATGTTTTCCTTGTCCTCGCATGCTTGTGTAATGGGAACCCAGAAGAAGAATGGGTGTTTGTGTCCAACTTTCTGGCTTTGAGTGCTGATAATTTGTAGACAGGGAATACAGGGGCGATAGAACTGTGGAGTGGGCAGATGTGGAGGAGGCACGGCTGCAGGAGAAAGCCGGCCCATGAGACAGAGAACAATTTGTTTATCAAGGGGTGGGATGCGGGTGTGGAGGAAAGCTTTGCAGTCGGGCTGTGGACAGTGAGTGGGGGCTGCGGGACTGGCTGCCATTCCCCATCACTGCTACTGGTCCCTGGTGGCAGACGGTCCTAAGACATTTGGAAAAGAGAGAGGTGCTTTCCCCAAGAGAAGGGGCAGCGCTGGGGCATATGCCAGGCCAGACACTCAGGAGCTCCTTGGTGTCTCTCAGTTTAAGACTCGGCCGGGAACCAGCCAGGTTGGCGCTCCTGGCTGGGGGTCTCACGGGTGGCCACACACCTGCAGGTGCTGTGGTGCCAGAGTGAGCCCGAGGGGCCAGAGGTTGCTGATTGAGGGTGAGAGTGTTATCTTTGCTTGCTACACTGCCCGGCCACCAGACAGATGCCGACACTGGCGCTCCGCCTACACCCCCCTTTTTTATACGCTCCCCCATGTCATCCCTGCCTCACTCCCCCAAGCAGATACTAGAGGGAGTTTGCACTAAAGACCTTTTCCTCCCCAGAGCAGAAGTAGCCAACCAAGTATGTGATGAGGAGGAATCCTCACTCCTGGGCATAGTGCATCCCGGAAGCCCTGCGAGGCAGTTCTGGGGGGGCCCTGCCCGAGTTCCTGTGGGAACAGAGGCCCTATGGTCCCCTGTGGTGGCCTTTTGTAGTTACCAGTTAAGAGCAAGACAGTCAGGGAGAATTCAGTGTGGTGCTGAGAAAATGGCAGGTTTGGAATTAGAAAACTTGGGTGTAAACCTGGGCCTACCACCACTTACTTAGTTACTATGTCACCTTGGAAGGTACCTCTTCTGCTTCCTCACCCCAAACCTAAGGTGATATTACCTCACAGATTAGCAGGAGGGCAAATGTAAGGATGCAGTAATCTCTGGTCCTTCGTTCCCACTGTGAACAAGGAGCATTATAGCATCTATTTTGGAGATTTATTGGGAATATCCAGTGGAGTAACGTATGTAGCCTATTTAACGAAGTGCCCGGCAAGTAGCAAATAATCAACAAATGGTACAATGGTGCCATTTTTTTTTTTTACAGTGGTTATCCAACATGCTAGTATTTTTAAAAAATCCGCATTATTAACTGGTACACCTAGTAAATTTGCCTTATCAGCCAGTCTGGGAAAAATCATAAAGTCAGAAAAGCCACTGGGTCAGAGAGAAATGGAATCGGCCATGGAACTTGAGAGCAGCAGACCGAGAGAAACAGCAGCTCCCACCCACTGGGAGCCTAACCCGAGGCCGGGGTCCGAGATCCCATTGGAAGTAGCTGCTGCTGCGGCTCCCCCTGGTGCTTGAGAAGTGCAGGTGCTGCTGGGCCTGACCAGCCAGGCTTTCCCCAGGGAAGAGAACTGGCCGGCTCGCCCCAGAAGCCGATCCCTCGCAAAGCCTGCAAAGTCAATGCAGAAAGCAGTAGCACATCCCCAGGTGTCCTGGACCCTTCCCAGTTAGGACCTGCTGGCCTGGCATGGGGCTGTATTATGTTCAGTACCACATCTGAACACAGTTATCAGGAAACAGCCTTAGGCTGAGCATCCCTGTGGCTGAGATGCATCTAAGACCTGTTTGGAATGCTCCTTGGCCCATAGTCCAGCCCACCCCTAGAAGGTTGGATGGAGGCGGGCCTGACCCCAGTTTTATTTATGTATTTATTTATTTATTTATTTATTTATTTATTTATTTAATTGATTTTATTTTTTTACAGAGAGGAAGGAAGAGGGATAGAGAGTTAGAAACATCAGTGAGAGAGAATTATCAATCAGCTGCCTCCTGCACACCTCTTATCGGAAATGTGTCCGCAACCAAGGTACATGCCCTTGACTGGAACCGAACCTGGGACCTTTCAGTTCGCAGGCCAACACTCTATCCACTGAGCCAAACCAGTTAGGGCAAGTGACCCCAGCTTTTATAAATGCTGGCTTCCCCATTAAACCTTTGCCTTTTTGGTTTGGTGATACTTCCATCTCTGTTATAAGACACTAGAGGCTCAATGCACGAACTTGTGCACGAGTGGGGTCCCTCAGCCTGGCCTGCGATTGGGGCTGATCGGAGCCATCTCACCCAGTTCCAATTGGGCAGGCCAGTGTGGGGAGGGAAGGGAAGGTTGGCTGAGGGAGCGCATTGACCACCAGGGGGCAGCTCCTGCATTGAGTGTCTCCCCCCTCTGGTGGTCAGTGCACATCATAGTGACCAGTCATTCAGTCGACCAGTCGTAAAGTTGCTTAGGCTTTTATATATATAAATTCCCCTCTATGACCAGTGTATTAGTCCCCTGTCCTGGCTCTCCTTTGCTTAAAACTTGATCTTTCCTCAGGGAGCTTACACTTAACTAAAGAAAGGAGTTCTCTGCTAGAGGACGTCACGTTAGATACCTGAAAAACCAAAGCCTTGGGAAATTGCCCTGGTTCCAAGTTCTAATTCTGCCACCACCTCGCTGCATGCTGTGGACCAGTCCCCTCTATTCTTTGGACTTCAGTTTCTTATCTGCACAGGGGTGATGATAATCTCATCTCACCTGTAGGCCTGAGAAAGTTAAATGAGATGATGCACACACAGTGCTAGCACAGAGACTGGCCTGGCACGGAGGCTCGGTTAATGCTTCCCTTCCTCCCTAGCTGAGGACGCCAATAAAAAATGTCACTGTGGCTGAAACCGGTTTGGCTCAGTGGATAGAGCGTCGGCCTGGGGACCGAAAGGTCCCAGGTTCAATTCCAGTCAAGGGCATGTATCGTGGTTGCGGGCACATCCCCAGTAGGGGGCGTGCAGGAGGCGGCTTATCAATGTCTCTCTCTCATTGATGTTTCTGGCTTTCTATCTCTTTCTCCCTTCGTCTCTGTGAAAAATCAATAAAATATATTAAAAAAAAATGTCACTGTGCATAACCTCAGCCCTGCTGGCAGCAGTGAATCCCCGTTAATACAATCAGCAGCTTTCTCTGCATCGTGGCTGAGGCTCGCGTAGAGTCACAAGGCAGCTGCCACGGAAACTGAAGCTGCATTTCAACAGTAGCAGTATATTAATGATGCCACATTTCTCCACACTTACATCCCAACTCCTTTGTCCCCTGTTATCTGAGCAGGCAGGCACTATTGTACAGAGGAGGACCTCAAAGTTTAGAGGGGTCAAATTACTTTCCAAGGGTCAGAGCTTTTTTTTTAATCCTCACCTGAGGATATGCTTTTATTGATTTGAGAGAGAGAGAAGTACCGATGTGAGAGAGAAACATTGATTGGTTGTTTGCCATACATGCCCCAACAAAGGATCAAACCTAGGTATGTGCCCTGACTAGGAACTGAATTCACAGCTTTTTGGTGTACAGCAAGCATGTCAAACTCGCAGCCTGCCGGCCAGTTGTTGCCCACAACAAATATTTTTGTGGCCCAGCCAATATAATGTATGGAAGAAATGTTTTAATAAAAATTTCATAACTTAATTTTTACAATATCCTGTTTTATATAATTATTAATAACGAGCTACCACATTTGCTAATGACTGATTACTATAAGTGTGTTGCATTCATTTCTGTTATATGCCTTATGTGCAGGCGCACCATTCCTCTCCACTAATACTAGCAGCGAATATTTTAGCAGCCAGTTGCCACGTCATTAGACTTGCACTAATTTGTGCAGTTCATTAATGTCTGGTAATTTAATGTTCAAGAAAAGATATTAATTTGTATTAAAATGTTCTATTAATTTATGTTAACACTTACTCATTTATTTCAGCCCTTTGTATCCAGCATGTTTCTATCGAAATAAACCTACGTTTCTATGAAAATTGAAGCTTTTGTTTTTTGGGGCCCACATGAACTTAAACCTTGTTTATTTGGCCGTGTTAGCCTTTGAGTTTGATAGGCTTGGTGTACAGGATGACGCTCTAAGTAACTGAGTCACCCGGCCAGGTCAAGGACTCATAGCTTTTACTTGATGGAACTGGATTTAGATTTGATCGGCCCTGCCTCACTTTAGGAATAACAGCTTGTATGAGCTGCCTTGCGTGGCCTCTAGACAAACCAGGGATCCCCGTCCTTCACTCATAGTTCTGGATTCCATTTCTCCCGAGCTCAGCCTCTTTCCTACGTCAGGTGCCTTACAGAGTTGTCAGAAACCTGCGTCTGCTGGCCTCAGAGCCCACTGTTCACTCCTGTGTCTGCTCCCCAGATTCAGTGATGAAGGGATGGAGGTGATTGAGCGGCTCATCTACCTGTATCACAAGTTCCATCAGCTAAAGGTCAGCAATGAGGAGTATGCTTGCATGAAAGCAATTAACTTCTTAAATCAAGGTGAGTGGCTTGCGTGTGGGAAGAAGGGGCTTTTTTTTTTTTTGTGGCCAGTGAACATTTCCCTTCTGCTTCATGCCCCCCTTTTACCCTCAGGACTGTCACACAGAATGTGACATCCCATATGGGTACCAGTCTTAGAGGGCCTATCCTCACTGTGTCTCTCCGTAGTGCAGGGCGTGCTTTGGGTTTTTTCTTCAAACCTAAATGCCACAGTGTCTATAACTCATAGCAGAAGGAAGAGGATTCGCTTTGTTTAGTCAATCTCAATGCATTCAATGCAGACACCAAGGACAGTACATGCGTCATTTAAAATATGTACCAAGTTTGCCAGTGACTGAAGAAGAGCAGAATGACTGATGAACCTATTGGAGATAAGGCCTCTGCGACAGGCTGGCAGTGCTTCTGAGTCCCCTTCAGGGCAGAGTGGGGTTCACCAACGCTCACACCCGAGTATCAAGCATGCCTTTTAACTAGAAGTGTGCCGGATGTGATTAACCTGGAGTATTACGCGTGAAGTGTGCCTTGGTAGCTGCTGGTATCCAGAGTACAAAGGGGAATTTGTGTTCCCTTTTTTCCAAAGCGGCGTGTGAGTGCTCGGCTCTGAGTGGAGCTGGGCTCTTTTGCTGCCTGTGACATTGAAGTGCTCTGTGCTGTAGTCAGTCGCCCTGTCCAGACACTCTCGGCCCTCCTGTTTGCTTACCCCCCCCTCCCCCCAACACACATACCTCCTGCTTCTGCACCATTTGTACATTGATCTGTGTGCCTCCCATAGGCCGGGCCCTGTGGTGACCATTAAAGACATTGAAACATAGATTCCAGGTTCCTGGCCTCAAGAAATATACTCTCATGGCACGTGACACATTACTGGAGCCTCAGATGGGGGGGAGATAAGTAGCAACTACCTGGAGGAGAAGTCTGAGTTGGGCCTCAAAGGCTGAGAAGGAGTTATATGTAGAATGTCCATACACTATATATAAAAAAGGGGCTAGGTGTGTATGCAAAGAAATAAGAGAGAACTCTTCATCTAGAATTGTATGAGCAGAAACACAGGAGAGCATGTGAGTATCTGTACAAGCATGAATGTGTAGGTGGCTGCACAGTTCCTGATTGGCTCCAGCAAAGAGCAAATTAAAGATACCGTGAAGGATAAATTAGGAAAGGTAGATTGTCAGATAATGAGTGGTTCAGCCTCTGCTGGTGCCTGTTTGTGTCAAGCCCTGTACTGGGAAATCAGGTGTGAAGTTGAGAAGGATACCGCTTAATTCTCAAGGGGGCTCAGGCTAGTCATTGTCCTGTATATTTTTTATTCTTCTTTATCTGATTCTCTTCCCTTACTTAGAACTTTGTTCCTCCATGTCAGAAAGAGAACAGATCCTCTGTGTGGCAATGTTTAATAACTTCAAATTGAAATATGCATCCATTCAAGGACTTGGTATTTCCTCCACATTAGAAAACTTTCTCATATCCTGTGTGGTTTTCTTCCCAGATATCAGGGGTCTGACCAGTGCCTCACAGCTGGAACAGTTGAACAAGCGATACTGGTACATCTGCCAGGATTTCACTGAATATAAATATACCCATCAGCCGAACCGCTTTCCTGACCTCATGATGTGCTTACCTGAGATTCGGTATATTGCAGGTAACATGCTGGGTGCCGGCTTTCCAACCCTTCCTTGCTTCTCTTAGCTTGTGTGAAGAGGATGAGACCAGCAGTGTTTTCAGATCCTCATTCCAGACCCAAGACCAACTGCATAAAAGCACTCCTGCCCTTGCCCTCAGTTTCAGTCCACGCCATAACGAGAAGTGCGAGTTTTCTTTGGGGAGGGGAGGACCTAGCATATCCTCAGCGCCTATGCTGTGCAGGGTACTTTGTGGCCTTTATCACTGAACCTCAGAGCAAGCTCTGCAAGCCTGGTGGTTGGTGATATTATGACTCAGAATTTCTCAAATTAACTGTTTCTGGATTGTAAACTGAAAGGGTAGATTTTATGTATGTGAACTAATGATATCTCAATTTTAAACATGAACTTTGTTTCATAGGATTGCCTATAGGTGTTTAGGGGATCATTCATTTAAAGCAATCTTTTTAAAGTAATCCTCAAATCCTGTGTTTGTAAAGGAATTTTTGTTGTTGTTCTGTGGTCTTGACCCCTGCTGGGTTTGATATTTAAATAGGCCCACTGAGATGGAAAGGCCTGGTTTGGGTTGTCACTGCTGCTGACTTCATTGGGAGAGATTGTTGTGTGTAGTCACCCACCACTGACGGGGGTGCTCAGAAGTGGAGCTCTAGACAGAGATTGCTCCTGTCACGTTCAGCAGTACAAGTTTGAAGGGAAAATTTTTCAGTTTGACAAAGGAATTTTTATTCTACTTTTCGGGCCCAGAGTAATCTACAGATATAAACTGGAGCTCAGCTGTTAGAATTTTAAGGATGTTTTCATATTTATGTCTCAGCATTTTCAAAGTGATATTCTACCAAATGAGATATTCATCAGGCACTCTCCTAAATAAGCAGAGTGGGCTTCTCAGCCCTAATAGCACTTGGGCTCACTGGGGAACTTTTAGAACATTCCGAGCTTTGGTTACATCTCCAGAGAGTCCAATTCATTGGTACGAGGGGCCTGGGCATCAATATTTTTTAACTTCACATGTGACTCTCGGTGTGTCAAGGAGAACCACAGTCCAACATTTATACCAGGTGTACCAGTTAATAATGCAGATTTTTTTTTTCCCAAAAGATGGAGTTACACATATGTTGATATATATGCAATTTGATATGTATGCTATTTTGTTGTATTGTCAGCAAGCTCCAAAACTTCATATGTCAAATTTGCTGAAGGTGTTAACATCATAGATACTTTTATGCTTAAAAATGACGACTTTCATTTGCGGGAAGTTTTAATTCATTACTTTATTTTGAAGAAAAGTGCTGTTGAAAGTTATTGTAGACTTCAGAAAGCTTATGGTGAACATGCTCCATCTCAAGGTACTTGTGAACGCTGGTTTAAACGCTTTAAAAGTGATGATTTCGATGTGAAAGACAAAGAACTTCCAGGTCATCCGAAAAAGTTTGAAGACCAAGTTATAAGCATTATTGGATGAAGATGTGTGTCAAACTCAAAACAACTTGCAAAAAGATTAAATGTTGCTCAGCAAACAATTTCCGATCATTTACAAGTGATAGGAAAGATTTTAAAGGAAGGAAAATGGGTGCCACATCAACTGAACGAAAGAATGGAAAACCAAAAAGTCATCAATAAAATGTTGCTTCAACGGCACAAAAGGAAGTCTTTTTTACATCGAATTGTGATGGTGATGAAAAGTGGATTTATTTTGAGAATCCCAAATACACAAAATCATGGGTTGATCCAGGTCAACCATCAACATCGACTGCAAGGCCAAATCGCTTCGGAAAGAAGACAATGCCCTGTGTTTAGTGGGATCAGGAAGGTGTGGTGTATTCTGAGCTTCTAAAACCAGGTGAAACAGTTGATACCGATCATTACCGACAACAAATAATCAATTTGAACCATGCTTTGATCATGAAACAACCAGAATGGGCCAGAAGACACGGCAAAGTAATTTTGCTTCATGATGACGCACCATCACACACTTCAAAACCAGTTAAAGACACATTAAAAGATCTTGCCTGGGAAGTATTAATCCACCCACTATATTCATCTTGCTCCTTCAGATTACCACCTCTTCTGATCGATGGCACATGCACTTTCTGAGCAGCATTTCAAAACGTAGGAAGAAGTGGAAAATTAGGTCTCTGAATGGTTTGCCTCAAAACAAGAAAAGTTCTATTGGGACAGTAGAGATGGAGAAAATGTGTAGCTAGCGATGGACACTACTTTGAATAAAGCACTTTTGATGTTTCTCTTGAAATTATCATGTTTTCTTTAATTACAGAATCCGCATTATTAACTGGTACACCTTGTACATTAGCACAGAGTGGTTTCAGAAGGCCTCCAGTAAAGAAACCTTTTAAACCCTGGATTTCTCAGTACTTTTACTAACTCATTATGCTACTGTGAAGAGCAGTTTTTATAGAATGATAGAGCATCCATCAGGAAAAAAAGAAAACAGGATATAAGTTTCTCATGGTATTTTGGCTTTAAGAGGACATCTAGGAATCCCTCTCAGTTTCAGATTCCTCATCTATAAAATAAGGATAAAAAGTAGTATCTATCACACTGAAAATGGCAGGAGAATTAAGTAAAATAATGCATTTAAACACCGGGCACAGAGAAAATATTTCCTGTATGATAACAATGATGATAACTTTCTCCTCGGGCCCTAACGTGAGCTTGGGCATCGGGATGTTAGCCAGTCTGTGTCTTTGTGATGCTCCTTGTTCTGTCCTTGCCCCAGTCACTCCGAAAGGCCACCTCTGCTCTTCAGCCCAACTAGAGGGCTATGCTCTTCCACCGGCGGCCGCGGCTAACTCTGCTTTCCCACTTTGTCCCCAGGAAAAATGGTGAATGTGCCCTTGGAGCAGCTTCCGCTCCTCTTCAAGGTGGTGCTGCATTCCTGCAAGACCAGTGTGAGCCCTGAGTGAGCGGTCCCCGCGCCCCCCCAGGCCAGCCACAAAGCCGCGGGGGGCGGGGCGGGCTCCGGAAGAAAGAGCCAGAGAGACCAAGGTGGAGGCTCTGGGGGCAGCAGCCTTCCGGTTGCCTCCACAGCAAGAAGAGTGTTTGTGTGTTTGTCTGTTTTTTTAAGCTCATTTTTCTATATATTTATTTCACGACAGAGTTGAATGTATGGCCTTCAACATGATGCACATGCTTTTGTGTGAATGCAGCCGATGCATTTCCTTGCAGTTTACAGAATGTGAAGATGTTTAATGTATCAGTGTTGTCATTGTTTAGAGATAGTTCTTTTGTATTTTGAGGGAGGGTGGGGTGGGCTGAGATGACTATTTCCATAATGTTGACAAAGACGACTACCTCAGTGGAAAGGGAGGGGTGCGACCAGGCCTCCCTTCTCCACACGTTCTCAGCAGACTGGTGCATTTGTCTGTCGGAGAGCAAACTGCCTTTTTCTAGCCACAGCATTGCCAGGTGAAAGCACACACCATAAAAGGGCAAAGTGGTGCCAGGAGGTTCTCTGAGCAAAGTGGGGGGCCGAGGCCGGAGAGGAGGAGGCAGACTCTCTTTCCTTTGGAAAGCGGGAAAAGTGAGAGTGAGGCACAGCAACCAAAGCTTAAGTTAGGGTTCCTCCCTCCCCCCCCACGGCCTCAGGGCGAAGGGTTTCTGCTCTCACCCCAGGCTGTGGGCCTCCCCGCCATCTGACCCACCACTGCCCCTGCCGACTTCACCCACGCAGAGTCCTGGCAGTCACGCCATCCTTTGGAGCTGCCTCCAGCTTCGCTGGGACTCCTAGCTGCCTAGCTTCCTGACCTGGATCCACCAAAGTCTACCTTTGACTCCTTCCTCTCCCTGACACATTTGACTTCCTGTTGGCACCCTGGAAGAAACAGCTAGGCAGAATGTCATGCTCTGAGTCCTGGTGCCCACTGTCCATCTTCCCGTCACCTTGCTTTCCTCAAGGGGCGGCGGAACAAAGTCCACACTGCTCAAAGTAAATACTCCTCCTTTGGAGTCCTCCTCACACCTCCCCTCTTCCTCCCCAATCCCCCGCCCAACCGCCCCATCTCATCCTTTCCCAGCCAGGACTGAATCCCAAACCTGCCGTCTCTTTTTTAAACAGTGGAGGGCCATTCATTCATCCACCAGAAGTTTTGCCCTTACATTCCACTCCAGGTTCTTCTCGTCTCTCCATGAGACCAGGATCCCTCAACAGATGCCCAAGGCCCAGAGTGGCCCGGCTGACCAAGGCCTGGAGGGGCAGGGGGGCTTTAAACTACCTCATGTTCCGACGGGCCTGGCTGCCCCTCCAGACGGTGGCCTGGGCCCCTGTTCTCCAGACGGTGGCCTGGGCCCCTGTTCTTCCACCACCTGCCCCGCCGAGTCCCAGGAAGTGTCCCTTCCCCTCTTGGCTTTGGCCAGCAGCCGCACCACGTCTGTCGGAACTTTTTCAGGTGCTTTTCTCTCCTCTGCCTTCCCACTGCAATTATCCCTGCCTCCACCCCGGGACCTCGCCCAGCCGGTCAGCAGACTGACCACCGAGAGGGGGGCGTTTCTGGGTGGGCTTGCAGGGCCTCCTGCACCTCCTTTAGCCTGGGTAGTCAAAGGCCATTTGCTCTCTCCCCAGCTCAGCCTCGCAAACTTGCCCGGTGGGCCACCACATCCTGAGCTGCCGGGCAGGCTATGCCGGATTGTAATTTTTCTTTCCAGTGAAATGTTACGGGTACCCAGCAGAGGGATGACTCTGTCCTTTGATGGATCTGAAACTCAGAGCATTGCTCCTCAAAGCCCTTTCCCTGACGGCTCTGAGAAAGAAAGAAAGACGTGTTCCTCAGGAAAAGCTCTGGTCAGAATGTTTTCACATGTCAATGGGAAAACGTGTGTGTGTGTGTGTGTGTATCTGTTTATTTCTCAGTTCACAATATTTTTGTTTCCCCATGTTTTATTTAACCAGCTAGATCACATTCTTTGGCTACAGGTCAGACTCTGAGCTGCTTTTGTCAACGTAGGGAGGAGACACGTATCTGGCACCCCCTTCTCCAAGATGGCTGCTGCGTGCAGCTTCTTTCTTTGCTTAGACCCCCATCTGTCAAGTTATTATTAGTTTTGGAGATGGCTTTTCTTTAAAATTAAGAATCTTCCCAGTTGGTTGGGTCTCGAAGGAAATGGCTCTCTGATGAGGGAAGAACGTGTCTCCAGTAATGCAGCGTTAGAGCAAGTTGTTAATTTGTGGAGTGGGGGAAAGGTTCTGCAAGTTGCCATTGTACAGATCCATCTTTACAAATGTTTGCAGCAGATTCCGCAGAACAAAGAGCCCATTCATTGCCGAGCGCCCTGCAGAATCTCCGAGCCAAGTGGCCGCGTGTTCCGAGCCAGAGCCTGACCTGTGGACCGCCTTTAATGTCTTCTGCTCCCAGTCCTTTGTGACGTGGGCTTTTGAAACAGGGTAAAATTAATGTGTTGCATTGCAAACTCAGGTATGATGAGGAGATGGTAGGAGTGTAGCTAGCCGCGTGGAGACGTTAGGTCAGCCACTAAATGTGTTTGTAAATTTGGTTTGAAGGACACAGAGAAAGGTTGGAGGGGGCGTTTGCTGTGTTTGTATTTTTGCCTTTCTTCCCATCAGTTTTGGTTAACAGGTAGCCTTTTTGCTAGTGGGAGAAGAAAAAGTTGTGTGTACGGTCTCTTAATTCCCCCCTCTTCTGTCCTCTCTCTGATCCCCTGCCACCAACAAGCACTCATTTTCACAAGTTTTCCACCATAAAAATATGATCCTGAAAGCTGCGTGGTCAAGGAGATCCCACCTCCTCGCACTGCACTGAAACACGGCTTTCCCCTTCCTTTTCCTTTCAATGCTTTCTTGACCCAAGGCGAAATTTGGAGTCTTGGAACTTCGCCTACAACTCATGCCCTCTGGCTCCTTTGTAGGTGTGGTGGTCTTAAGTCTGGAGAAGCTCCCCAGAACCTGTCTCAAAGCACTCCACCCGGCTCAGAAGGGCAGCCCCAGCCCCCGTGCCCAGCCCAGGAGGGAGGTGGCTGGGCCTGGGGGGACGGAAAGCAGCGGCAGGAACCTCCCTGTCCTGTTCTCGGAGCCAGAGGAGGGCGAGAGGGAGCGAAGGGGGTCCATGGCACGCAGACAGCCCCTCACTCCACCGCAGCCTGCTCTCACCTGCCATCCCCTTCTCAGGGAAGTGAGGACCTGCCGTGGCCACTGTGTCACCGGATCCTTAAATCTGGGCGCTCTGAGCTAGCTGCCTTGCTCTGCTACCTATTTCTTCCTTTAGTTAGTTTGTTCTTGATTTCCTGGGGAGTGGGACAGAGGGAGACGGACAAGCCCAGCGCGGCCACCATCTCCCTCATGTCCAAGGTTGGCCAAAGTAAAGGGACCCTGGCCCGCCAGCAGGGCAGGAAGTTGAGCAGTGGCTCCAAGTCTTACGCTCTGGGCCTCTGGTCTGTGTCTTTTTTCCTTGTTGCTTTTTAAAATTTTGCAGTTGCGTTAAGAAATCCACTCTTTCAGACCAGCTCTTTTATTTTCTTTATTTTTAAAAAATAAAAAACAAAACAAAAAAAAAACACCCTCAAAAACAAAAAGCTAAACAAAAAAAAAAATCCAAACACTCTTTCCCCAAATTGACCCATGAGTGCCCCCCTGTACCCCCCTCTGCCTTTGCAGTGGATCATTCCTCCCCTTTTCCTCGGCTTGAAGCATCTATGTCCAGTGTCTGAAATGATGTGTTATCTGTGTCTCAGGATGAGAAACGGCCGTCATTCCACCAGATGCTGGAAACCGGGTAGCCTTGAGACAAGGGTTTCTAGGGCCACAGCTCAGGGATGTGTTATTTAATTACAGGGTCCCCAGAAACCCCTCTCTTGGCTGCCCCCACAGCAGCTGCTTTTCTGGGCTTGGGAGCCAGACCGGGGCTGCTTCCTCGGGCAGGAGCCCCACGAGCACCTGAGTCAGAGCGAGCTGGGCTTGCTCTGGCCGTGCCGGGCGGCCTCGAGGCCTGAAGGCCCCGGCTCTCCCGGACCACGAGCCACAGGGGCTCTGCCCTGCCTGCCGGGTCCCCGTCTGGCCTGCCCCTCGGGTCCGCAGCCCGTTCCGGACTCGGCTGCAGGCCCAGGGAAGCTGCGGGTCAGGCCAGAGCCTGCTCCAAGCCCAAGAAAAAAAGCTGTTTCTGCTGGAGGCTGGTCTGCCAAGTCCGGGAGCCGGCCTGGCCAGCCTGGCCAATCTGTCACCAGGTCATTTTTGCCCTTGGGTGAGCATTATTTTCTTTCTCTGAAATGTTTATAAGGTGATAATGTTGTTGACTCAAATTTCCATGAAAAAGAAAAAAAAAATACTACCTCTTAAGCGACATCCCGGTCGATTCCTCTCGGAGAAGGCCTGTGGGAAAAGAACACTGTAGCTCCTGCTCTGTTTACATGTTTCTGTCGGGAGAGAGGCCCCACCTTCGCTGGGGGGGCTGCTGTTTTTGTCTGTGCTGCCCGCCCAGGCCTGCGATAGGGGCTGTGGGTGCGTTGTAATGTCTGGGCGAGTGGAGGGAGTCCTTCACACCTGCCCGGCCAAGCCCAGCACCCCCTGGAAGAGGCCTCCGCTTCCTTTCTGCCATCCAGGGCGCAGGAAGCGCCACCCTACCGTCAGGCTGGGCACCCACCAGCCGACCCCCGGGCTGCTGATCCCAGGTCCACCTCTACCCACGGTCCGTGTAGGAATCGAATAAACGGGATGTCTCTGAGCCCTTGTCCCCAAAGGGCTGGCTCTGTCAGCCCTGCATGACCAAATGATAGTGGGGCTCTGCGGGCCACCCAGGCCCTCTGCTACCTCCCACCCTGCCAGCTGGCGAGGGATGGGCCCTTTTCTGTGAATTGACTACCTGTGGAAATGTGACCAATTAGTGTGAGATGCATGTCTAGAAAATGTTAGGTACTGTATTTGAACCAATAAATGTGAATCCTGCACATGGCATCTGTCTGTGAAGCTTGTCTGGGGGTCTGAGGGGGGACGAGGGGGTGTCCTAAGGAGCTGGCTCATGCCTTCAGCTCGAGTTCCTGCTTGTCGCTGACACCCACCTATGGCTAAGGACCTAGTCGGAGGATGTCGCTTGAATTCATGCACCAGCACGGACCGAGGTGCCTGGCACTGTTGGGCCTCTTCACAAACCTGAATGTCCTTGAACTTACGGGATCGTCATCTGTTTGATACGTAGAGAAGCTCCGGTAAGTGAGGTGAAGGGACGCCTCTGAGGCCACCCAGCCAGAAGGTGGCACAGCTAGAGGGAGAGGCAAGCACAGCCTTTGTAGTGGAGTGGGCTCAGGTGTGATGGAGGGTGATCGCGGGCTGTAATGGCCTGGGGAGGGAGCGGTTTGCTCCAAAGGGCTTCTGCCGACGAGCGTTGAGGGTGGGCCTTGAAGCAGGTCGCCAGCCAGAGAGGTCCAGCTACGAGTCAGAAAAATACGGGCTCTTCGGGTACCGCGAGGGGTTGCAGACAGGAACGGTGGCAAATGGGAGGGATCAGCAGGAGTTGAGGCCGGAGAAGCCCTTGGGCGCTGAGTGCCACACTCAGGAGTTTGGGGAAGGAGAGCCGGGGACGAGGTCCGGGGAGGAGTGCCCCTCAGACGGCTGTGTGCTGGTGGCGGCCTGCCTCGCGTGTCACGGCGGTCCGCCGATGGATGCCTGTCCTGCCAGACAATAGATCAGGTTTTTCTGGAGCCGAGAAATGGGGGCTTTGAGAGGTCAAAGGATGCACCCCAAGTCATACAGGAAGGGTCAGGGTCTGGACTTGAACCCCGATCTGCCAACTCGGAAGCCCAACTGTCCTGTCACCTTGCTGTCGATAGGCTCAGAGAAGGGCTTGCGCTGGGGCTGGGGGTGAGAGGGAGACAAATGGGAAAGACGGGCTCCTGGGTTTGGGAAGATAAAAGCTGAGGGGCGTCTGATCAAAGCCTATTAAATCCACATGTGTGAGCTGAGGGGCAGCCCAGCTGCCTTCCCATGCCTCAGCCTCCTCCAACACAAGGGACCGGAGAGCCCTTGAGGTTTGAAAGAGGTGGTTTTAGAACAAAAGAAGCGCCGCAGAACTAATTAATAGACGGTTCCGGCCCCACAGGGGGGACCGATAAGACAAGAGATGCGAGGAGAAGGAGCATGGCTGCCGGCCGGCTGTTGTGTGCCGGGCACGGGTGCTTCACGGGCACCGTCCCCTGTACCGCTCGGAACCATTCTGCCAGGGAAGCGCTCAGCCCATTTTCCTCTAAGCAAGTCGAGGCTCGAGGAAACGAAGCCATGGGCCTGGGATGACACGAGCACATGGCAGAATTGGCTTTTGAATCCAGGTCTATCTGATACCAAAGTTACAACAGGCTTCCTCCCTGCTCAGCCTGAGCCGTGCAGTAGCGCTGAATGTGAATGTCTGGGGTTTGTAACAAAGCGCAGTAATGGCCTGTGGTTGAACTTCTTGCCATTAACCCAACAAATGACACTTAAACAATAAAGGATTAATTTCTGTAAGAGGCAAAAGAACAGACCCGACCGAATGGATGGGAAACGCAGGGCTGTCCCAGATAGAAGAATGCTATAGACGCCAAGTCCCTGTGGTTTCTCAGAACATAACCCCCCACAAGGTGGCCGCCTGGGAAAAGAATAGGTGTGTGTTGCCAAAAATGGGGGAAATACTGCACCTCCTCTTACCTTTCTCCAATTCCCAACTTTTGTTGGCATAGTAAAGGCTCTGAGAAGTCCTGCGTGAAGAAAATTAATTTGGGTCTACCCAGAAGTGTTTGGGCATGCGACATGTTTTCCTGTTAAAATTGTTGGGGCCGTGTTCCAGGGAGTACAATTGAGGACACTGCTCTAAAGGTATAAATGGCGACTAACTGATGCTGAGGTTTGGGGTTCCTTGAGTGCCAGGCAATCGTCTGAAAGTAAAGAAGAGCCACGGAATTTACATTCAGAGCCAGGCCGAGCACTGCCCAGCATTGCCCGGGCGTGCGATGACCGATTCCTCACCTCAAAGCCATCCTTGGTTGGTGCTGTAATGATCCAAGTCATAGATAAGGAGACCAAAGCCCAGAAAGGGTGAGTCATTAGTCCGAGGTTCTAGAGCTTGTATGTAAGCTCAGGAGTGAGCACAAACCAGTACTGACTGAGTGCCGAGACCCTTCTTCATAAGCGAACCCCCTGAGATACGCTCATCTCTGCAACTGAAGAGGAGACCGCTTCATGCAGGTTATGTAAGTCTGAAGCCAGGACCCCCCAGAAGTGGTGGCAGGGGACGGTGCTGGGACCAGGGTGGGCGTGGCTCCCCAAAGCCCCCCAGACATCACTCCCCTCCGGCAGCTTGGGTGACAGCAGGCACATCAAGCAGGAGTCTCCCGTCTTTTCTAATTCCAGCTCTTTCCCTCGCCAGCTGTACGTGGCCTTGACCCAGAGAGATGACTCTCCGATCCTCACTTTCCCTGTCAGATAAATGGAAGTGGCGGTGCCTGTGTCTTAGGGGTTTAAGGACTCGCTGAGGCTGGTTCAAAGTTGGGGCTCAATGCAGTCAATCCATGAAAGGAAGCGGTGTGAGGGGAGCCGGAACCCCCCACAGCCCAGTAGCAGAGCCAGAGGCCACCTCTCTAGCTTGGCCTGGCTGCCCATCAGGATTTTAGCTCCACTTAAAATCAGCCTCCGAGATCCTGTGGCAAAAGTGCCCCACTGTCAGACCCAGGGCTCTTGGAGTCTTGTTCCCTTGGCAACAAGTCTCACCATGGAGACCACAGCCCCATCCTTGCCCTCCCTGCAAGCTCCCTCTCCACAGACCTTCCCTGTTCAGCACCTCGTCCTCGGGGCCGCGTAGGGACGGACGGAAGCCTCAGGGAGGCCCTTCCTCGAGTGAGGAGTTTGACAGCCAGCAAGACAGGCAGAGGGAACCCCGTTTTTTAGGTCCAGGTGATGCCTGGCGAGGGTCTGAAGCGTCTACCTCTGTGATCTCATTCAGCTTGAAAGCCAGGCACTCACCCTATTAAATGGGAAGCAAGGCTCAGGGAGGCAAGATGGACCGGCCAGTCTCTCGGCTGGTCAGTGTTAGGGCAGAGCCTGGGATGCAGGGTTTCTGACTCGGGAACCCCTGCTTTCTCGAACTCTCCGCCCGCCTAGGTCTGAGAACCGGAGAGTTGGGTGAATCCCTCCACCCCAGGCCTCGGCTGGTAGCACGAGCAGCAGCCCGCAGCCCTGTGAGGTTCGGACGGAGGAACTGCACTATTTTAAGCCAGGGCCAGCGGGCCCCGTGTGGGCACAGGGAGTGTGGCCTCGGGCCAGCTTCCCGGAAGTCGTCATGGCCTCCCTCCTCTCCCCTGAGCAGCTTTTGGAGGCGGTCACTTCCCCACAAACAGGAAGGAGGCCCTCAGGCCTGGAGACCTCCAGCCCCAGCTTCCTTCTACCCTACCCCCCAGCCTGCTCTGCTACACTGGGGAGGAGTCCCCCAGCCCCACACCCTGACCAACGTCCATGCTTTGGGCTGACTTAGTAGCTCGGGGGTCTGAGGGCCTGGACGTCTGCTGCTCGGGCCGCCCCAGATCATCCCTTGTGAGGCTAAGTCCTTGCCCAGGCCCTCTGCCCCGGCCCGCAGCCTGATTTCTCACCTACATTCCCATTGAGGGGAGCCACTGGGAGCCAGAAGGAAGAGCAGAGAGGAGGGGAGGGGAGGGGAGAGGAGACTGAGACAAACAAGCTGGGACCTTCCCAGAGAAAGACAGAGTCATTGTGGCCCACACAAAATCAGAGCGACGCTCAGACAAAAGCGGGGAGAGCAGCAAAGTAAGGCTGCGAAGGGCGAGGCCAAGAGGGCAGCGCGTGGCTCTGAGTGATCGCGCCTGACCACCCCCAAGTACAGGCCCTGTCTCAGCTGTGGGGGGCCCGCCGGCTGCGTGGCTGGAGAGGAATGCGGGGAGCAAGGCTGGGTCACCCCTTGAGGGCCGAGCGTGTGCGCTGTGAGATAAAGCGCCCCAGGAAGGGGGCCCAGCTGCGGCTGCCTGCTCTGGAGGCATGGCGGCCGGGCCCAGGCCCAAGGCTGCAGCCAGCCCGGCAGACACGCGCCCCTGCCTCTGCTCCTGAGGGTCTCCACCTGCTCGTATTCTAGAAGGTGCCAGGCACCTCGGCCCAGCGCTTGCGGGCATGCAGGTTCTCGGGGTCCTGTCCACAGCAGAGCCAGCTGGGTCCCCGCTGCTGCTCTGGCTGCTGTCCTGGTTCAGGCGAGGGGCGGCCTCACCCGGCTGACCAGGCAGAGCAGGGGTTCTGGCAGAGGAGAGCGGGGTGCGGCCGCTGTGCGCCCGCGTGCACAGTGTGCATCGCATGTGCATGTGTCCCTGCACTTCCTCACACGTGCGTGTGCAAACGTGTGTGGCCACAGGTTGCCGGGAGCCCACTCTGCCTCCACAGTCCCTGCTCTCAGGCTACAGAAGCCCCCAGAGGTACCTGGTCTCCCCCCCCCCGCCCCCCAGGTGGGCCAGCCCAGGGAGCCAGGAGGCAGAGGGGGAAGAGGAGCAGGTCTGTGGCCGTCCCCCTCCCCCCGCCTCCCCTCCCCACCCCGCAGCTGAGGCTCCGCTGGCCACGGCCTTGACCTGGCACTATGGACTTCTCTGACATTGGCATCGGATCTGAACATCTGGCAGCAGGCTGATAAGGGGTGCAGCGGAAACAGCCTCTGCTCCTGCCAGCAGCCCCACCCCCTCTGCTGCCCTGTGAGGGGTCTCCACATCCACACGCCCTGGGCTCCAGCTATGGGCCCTGCCCCCCCTTTCTCATTCCCTGCCTCAGTGTCGCTGTGTCTGTCTCTCTCTGTCCCCCCATTTCTTCTCCTCTCTGAATTTCTCTCTCATTTCTTCTCTTTTTCTCCCTCTTCTCTCTCTCTCTTCTTTCTCTTCTCTCTCCCTCTCTCTCCCCCTTTCTTCCTCTCTCTCTTCCTCTCTCTCCCTCCTCTCTCTCCCCCCTCCTCTCTCTCTGTCTTTCTCTCTCCCCTACCCCCATCTCTGGATCTCTTATACCTCATTCCCCTAGGGCTCTTGTTCTGTCTGTCTGTCCATCCTCTCCATTGCAGTTTCTGGGTGTCTGATCTGTTTGCTTCTCGTTCCGCCTCCAGGAAGCAGGCCTGGCACGTTGGGAAAGTCCCCACTTAGGAGAGAGCCCCTGGCTTTGTTTGCGTGGGAGGGAGGGAGGGAGGGAGGGAGGGGTCAGGACGACCCCGAGTCTCTTCCCCTCCGGTGGGTGTCCCAGCCTGGGACCACCTGGCCCGGGGCTTGGGGGAAAAAACCCACAGGCCACCCGCTCTGGCCGAGGGGAGCGGACTCTGAGTCAGCGAGCCCCGCTCCGGCTCCCGGGCCTGGATTTGAGTCCTGGTCCCATCCCAGCCTCGCGCTGTGCCTCTCTGGCCTGAGCCTCCTCAGCTCCCATGTGCTGCTCATGGGAGGCCAGGGGGAAATACCGCCTGCTCCCGAGCTGGTGGACCGGGTTCGAGACTGGGTAGGAGGAGCCCCAGCACGCAGGGCCTCGCCTGCCTCATGCTTAAGGGGGGCTCAGAAGAAGGCGGTGTCAATAAACACATCCAGGGTGATCCGGGGTGAGGCCTGTCCAGCCCGGGGGGTGGCAAGGGACAGCTGGGCAGGAGGAGGCAGGCAGCACGCCACCCCCCAGGCAGTATGGGGGGCCTCTGGTGGAGCGGGGAGCAGTCAGCCCATAAACGCTCAGTGCTGCTTGCGTGTGCTTAGCTGGCTGCTGTCACACGGGGAAACCAGCGCTGGGCCTCTCCCTCAATGTCACTATGTCTCTGTCTCTCTCTGTCCCCCCATTTCTTCTCCCTGTCTGCACTGGGCCTCTTCCAGGGCGGGAATTAACCCCGGCTGCGGTGAACCCTCCATCCCAGAAGGACCACGGTGCTGAGGGTGAGGGTGCAATCTCAGACTCCACAGAGAGCAGGCCCTGAGGACAGACGGCCGGTCGCTCGGTCTGCTGTAGGTTTGTGGTTTGCTGACATTTACTGGGCACAATCGGCATCCAGGCAGCCGCTGTGTGTGTGACGCGTATTGTCCCATTTCTGTCCCCATTTTACGGAGAGGACATGGGACCCAGAGACGGGGAGTGACTGGTCCCGGGTCACAGGGTAGAAAAGGCAGAACTGACATTTATTCGGAGTGCTCGCCACTGGCCCTGTAAGTTCTGCTTTGTAGGGCTCAACGCCTCACCAGGAGATTGGCAAAGCCAGGCTGGCTCTTTCCCCGGCACCGTGGTGTGGAAAGAGCCTGCGTGTCCTGTGTAAGAAGGGAGGGGAAGTGGTCCCCGAGTCACAAAGTCTTCCATTAAAGGAGGGGCAGAGGGCCGTGGCTGCTGCCTGTTACATGTATGTGACACATTGGTCAGAGGGTGTTTATGGACTCTTTCTTGCCTTTCTCTCTTTCTTTCTTTTCCTCCCTTCCTTCCTTCCTTCCTTCCTTCCTTCCTTCCTTCTTCCTTTCTTTCTTTCTTCCCATCCTCACCTGGGGACGTGTTTACTGATTTTTTTTTTAGGGAGAGGAAAGGGGGAGTGAGGAGAGAAACATCAATCAGTTACTTGCCATACACGTCCCAACCCGGAATCAAACCCTAAGCCTGTGGCTGGGACTCGAACTTTTAGTGCACAGGGCGATGCTCCAAGCAACTGAGCCACCGGCAGAGGGAGAATTTCCTTTTTTAAATTCAGAGGGTGAGTGGTGTTAATCCAGAAGCAAAACCATGACATGAAAAGGGGAAGACTAGTTAGGCTCAGGCATAAGCAAGAGAAGTGTAAGAGCTTCTGAGAGTGAAAAATACAAGTTAAGACATCATGAATGTTGGGAAAATCACTTGAATGTCATGTCGTAGGTGGGATTGGAATATACTAATCGGTAGAATCAGTTATGACAGCCAGTAAAATTCTTGTATGTATTTTCAAAATAAAAATACCTTTTGAGTGGCACACTGAGGAAGACACACTTGGTTTTATTTTTATTTTTGTAAATATATTTTATTCATTTTTAAAAAATATATTTTTTAATTGATTTTTTTACAGAGAGGAAGGGAGAGGGTCAGAGAGTTAGAAACATCGATCAGCTGCCTTTTGCACACCCCCTACTGGAGATGTGCCCGCAACCAAGGCACATGCCCTTGACTGGAATTGAACCTGGGACCTTTCAGTCCACAAGCTGACGCTCCATCCACTGAGCCAAACCGGTTTCAGCTATTTTACTGATTTTTTACAGAGAGGAAGGGAGAGGGTCAGAGAGTCAGAAACATCGATGAGAGAGAAACATTGATCAACCGCCTCTTGCACACCCCCCACTGGGGATGTGCCCGCCACCAAGGTACATGCTCTTGACCGGAATGAACTGGGACCCTTCAGTCTGCAGGCCGACGCTCTATCTACTGAGCCAAACCGGCTAGGGCAGTGGTCGGCAAACTCATTAGTCCACAGAACCAAATATCAACAGTACAACGATGGACATTTCTTTTGAGAGCCACATTTTTTAAACTTAAACTTCTCCTAACGCCAGTTCTTCAAAATAGACTCGCCCAGGCCGTGGTATTTTGTGGAAGAGCTACACTCAAGGGGTCAAAGAGCTGCATGTGGCTCGCGAGCTGCAGTTTGTCGACCACGGGGCTAGGGTGACACACTCGGTTTTGAATATAGTTGCCTTCAGTTACCCAGAAAAATGGTTTAGTCCAGCGGTTCTCAACCTGTGGGTCGCGACCCCTTTGGGGGTCGAACAACACTTTCACAGGGGTCGCCTAAGACCATTGGAAAACACAGATACAAATCATAACAGTAGCAAAATGACAGTGATGAAGTAGCAACAAAAATAATTTTATGGTTGGGGGTCACCACAACATGAGGAACTGTCTTAAAGGGTCGCGGCATTAGGAAGGTTGAGTCCCAAGCCAGGTAAGTGAGGTGCTTATTTCCTCAAGTGAAGGTTCTCAACAGAGATCGCCAGCCCCAGGAGGAATGGCTGGAGGTAAATCCTCGAAGGACAGATGTCTTTCCCCCTCTTCCCTCTTCTCCAGTGATGGCACCTAACGTGCACCCAGGAAAAGTGAGGTGAAGGGACGCCCCAAAGAGTGCATCATGCATTGGAGTCCAGGGGGGCGGAAAGAGCAGAGCAGTCTGTCCTATGGAACCAGGACAGTTCAGGACCTGTCTGAGCCCGCAGGTGGCACAGGGATGTGCCCAGCTGGGTGGGGAGGCCTCACCTTCTAGACCAGTGGTTCTCAACCTGTGGGTCACGACCCCTTTGGGGGTTGAACAACACTTTCACAGGGGTCGCCTAAGACCGTTGGAAAACACAGATACGATTCGTAGCAGTTGCAAAATGACAGTGATGAAGTAGCAACAAAAATAATGTTATGGTTGGGGGGTCACCACAATGTGAGGAACTGTATTAAAGGGTCGCGGCATTAGGAAGGTTGAGAATCACTGTTCTAGACAAAACCCCAACCTGGAACCACTCTAACCAACCCCCCTGACTCAGCCCCAACCTTCCCAGGGGCCCCCGGGGCATTGGCAGCCATGGTGGAGGGTGACATGCAGAAAGCCAGCCAGGAGGTGGCCGGGCAGCTCACCTGCTTGCCCTTGGCCCCCTCTTCCTCTCGTCATCGCCGGAGGAGGAAAACGACCAGGCACAGCCGCTGGGCTACCCGGTCCCATTCTACCAGCCCCGCCTCCGCCTGGGCCCTACCTGCCTCGGCTCCCACGTCCGGGCCCGCCGGGACCCCGCTGGGCCAGGCCCCGGGGAGGTAGCCGATCCCGGGGAGCGAGGCCGGGCTGCGGGCCGGGTGGGGGAGCGGCCCATAAATCAGGCCCCACTCCCACCCAGGCGCTAACAAGCGGGCTGCCCACCCGCCTCCGTGGGGTCCCTGCCTCGGGCTCCCACCGCGGCCGGGCAGCCAGCTGGCCAAGGCAGGCCTTGGCCTCCACCCCCACCCGCGGCCCCAGAGAGATAGGCTATATGTTTGCTCTTTTAGAAGAAGAAAAAAATAGATCTAAACGAAGAGAAACACCCACAAAGGAGGAGAGCGGCCTGCGGAGTCACGTGGGGGCAGAGACCAATTGGGCCTCCGGCGGCCCCCCCACCCCGGGCGGGAGGAGGCGGCCGGTCGGACAGGGCCAGCCTACCGTCCGCCCGCCGCCCGCCCGCCCGCCGTGGCGTGAAGGAGTTCCCGGTGTCCACCGTCACCGCTGCCCCGCTCGGGCCGCCAGAGCCTCCGGTCGGACCCCCGGTGCCCACCGTCCACCCTCCTCCGGCGCGAGAGCTCGCCTTCCGCTGCGTAAGTGCGGGCCTGGGCCCAGGCCTCCCGAGGCCGGCCTCCCCCTCAGTGCCGCCCTGCGGCCTGGCCCGGCCACTGCCTGCTCGGCAGAGCGGCCGCTGCCCGCTGCCCGCTGCCCTGGGCAGAGAAGCTGTCAGGGATCTCCCCGGGCCTGCCCTCCCACCCTGCTCCCCCCCCCCTTTCCCTGGGCTGCTGCTGGGGGGGAGCTGGGCCTAGGGGGACAGGCTGATCGGGGGTCTGTGGTGGCCCGCGGCCCACCGGTGTGAACCGGGGTTCACGGGGCTGAGGTGGCCCCAGGCTGGGAGTCTGCGCGTCCCTGGATCGCCCCGCCTGCGTGTCTGCTGAATCTGGGGTGTCTCTGCGTCTCT